>JAVIAB010000159.1:44195758-44728258 GCA_032433765.1 Megaustenia siamemsis | reverse complement strand
ATTTCAGGAGTCAGTAGTGGAGTGTAATGTACAGAAATATATAATTATTTCAGGAGTCAGTAGTGGAGTGTAATGTACAGAAATATATAATTATTTCAGGAGTCAGTAGTGGAGTGTAATGTACAGAAATATATAATTATTTCAGGAGTCAGTAGTGGAGTGTAATGTACAGAAATATATAATTATTTCAGGAGTCAGTAGTGGAGTGTAATGTACAGAAATATATAATTATTTTAATTTAAGAATGTTCCGTGGTAAAACGATGGAGATGAGATCAACGACCTTCTATTCAGATGTCCAGGCCAATAACACATGGAAAAATAGAAGACCGACAAGAACACTTAAATAGACACAACAGCACAGGCACAAAATCAACATCAAACAAAACTGAAGTCATGAATATCGCAAAATAGAAACAGAACATCAACATAAATATAGAAGAGTGCCAGTGGTATGGTGTGCTAAACACTCCAAAGTATGATGGCAGCTTTACAAGGAAGGAACACAACACAATACTGACGTTTCGGCCTGTGGCCTTCTTCAGAATACAGGGACAACGACAACAAACGGTGAAGCACAATTATCTATAACTACGTGTTAGATGATCAAGTGGAGGGCTAGGAAAGTAGGATGTAGAAATAAGAAAGGAGAGAGAAATGAATACTACATGAGGAGAGGTAGGATGGGCGTCTATACTGTAACTATAGAAGGCAGACAACTAAAACAAGTAGAGGAATTCAAATACCTAGGAAGTCTAGTGACAAACGACGATTCACAAACAGCAGAGATAGAATCAAGATGCAACAAAGCTTGTCAAATCATTGGACAGTTATCACCACTATTGTCCAACAAGGAAATAACTCTGGACGTAAAACAAGCACTTTACAATAATGACAATTACACCAAAAAAAAAAAAAAAAGTGGTATGGTAACAGCTTTACGTAAGCAAAAAACAAAACATTAGTCAACGTTTCGGCCAAGTAGGCCTTCAGCTGGAACAATAAACAACAACACACAAATATATTTGTGTTGTTTATTGTTACAGAAAGAATGTGGACCTTGGGGAAGTTGAGTGGATCTACTGATTGGGTCCCGTGTGAGTTCATGAAATTGAGTGGATCTAGTGGTTGGATCACGTGAGAGTTCATGAAATTGAATGGATCTACTGGCTGGGTCACGTGAGAATTCATGAAATTGAGTGGATCTACTGTTTGGGTCACGTGAGAATTCATGAAATTGGGTGGATCTACTGGCTGGGTCACTTGAGAGTTCATGAAATTGAGTGGATCTACCTGTTGGGTAGATTACCTGCTTCACGTCTAAGATGTTTTGAAAGCCTATTTTGACCGTTGTTTTGTGACAGTCATGGCGTCTGACCAGGGACCATGTATGATACTCTGAGAATCAGGAATCAAGCGTTGGACGAGTAGTAAAGGACGGTTAAAATAAAATATAACCAGCGTATATTTTTTTGTTTTCAAAGTCAACAAACACTCAACAACAGAATTGATACTATCCACTGTGGATAAAAAATTGTGGAAGAACATGATCGCCTACGCCAATCGG
Organism: Megaustenia siamemsis; assembly: GCA_032433765.1. NCBI lineage: Eukaryota > Metazoa > Mollusca > Gastropoda > Stylommatophora > Ariophantidae > Megaustenia > Megaustenia siamemsis. The sequence goes on along the minus strand of JAVIAB010000159.1, from coordinate 44,726,692 downwards.
TAATGCACATTCTAATGATAAGGTCAGTTCATTGTCGTCCATTCTACAACATTACAGAGTTATTTCCCTTGTGCATTCCTTATTGAAATACCCTCGAATCGTCCTCCCATTAAGTTGTTCAATTACTAGACTTCAACATTGCACGAGTGCGAAACCAAAACAAAGGCTTACTACACAATTATAAAGCGGAAGATACAACACGAAACCGGTGACGGTACGAGGGGCAGACGAGGGTTTGTACGAGTTGTAAGGTATTTAGGAACACGGTGACTTATTGATTGATTGATCTTTACCTCGCGACAGGTGTCGAGAGCACAATGGGAATCTATCCCCGTGATCTGAGGTTACCATTTCGACTGAGATCGAAATACATTTTCTGCTTGGCTATGAAAACTTTCCTATCGATTTAATTGTGAATGTGTACATGACTCCCAAAGGAAGAAATTATTAGACAACTAGAGAGTATTTTGTACTTCCAATAAATATAAAACTCTATACATATAATTTACGAAGATAATGGCGTACAGAAAATGTTCAAGAATAGGGATGGATGGGGAGACCTTGTCTGTGGTTTAGACTGGAAAGAAGTAGAGAACATGTCCAAGAATAAGGATGGATGGAGAGACCTTGTCTGTGGCCTAGACTGGAGAGAAGCAGAGAAAATGTCCAAGAATAGGGATGGATGGAGAGACATAGTCTGTGGTCTAGACTGGAGAGAAGTAGAGAAAATGTCTCAGAATAGGGATGGATGGATAGACATAGTCTGTGGTCTAGACTGGAGAGAAGTAGAGAAAATGTCTCAGAATAGGGATGGATGGATAGACATAGTCTGTGGTCTAGACTGGAGAGAAGTAGAGAAAATGTCTCAGAATAGGGATTGATGGATAGACATAGTCTGTGGTCTAGATTGGAGAGAAGTAGAGAAAATGTCTCAGAATAGGGATGGATGGATAGACATAGTCTGTGGTCTAGACTGGAGAGAAGTAGAGAAAATGTCTCAGAATAGGGATGGATGGATAGACATAGTCTGTGGTCTAGATTGGAGAGAAGTAGAGAAAATGTCTCAGAATAGGGATGGATGGATAGACATAGTCTGTGGTCTAGACTGGAGAGAAGTAGAGAAAATGTCCAAGAATAGGGATGAATGGAGAGACCTTGTCTGTGGTCTAGACTGGAGAGAAGTAGAGAAAATGTCTCAGAATAGGGATGGATGGATAGACATAGTCTGTGGTCTAGACTGGAGAGAAGTAGAGAAAATGTCTCAGAATAGGGATGGATGGATAGACATAGTCTGTGGTCTAGACTGGAGAGAAGTAGAGAAAATGTCCAAGAATAGGGATGGATGGAGAGACCTTGTCTGTGGTCTAGACTGGAGAGAAGTAGAGAAAATGTCTCAGAATAGGGATGGATGGAGAGACCTTGTCTGTGGTCTAGACTGGAGAGAAGTAGAGAAAATGTCCAAGAATAGGGATGAATGGAGAGACCTTGTCTGTGGCCTATGTTCCAATAAGAGATGTAAACGGCTTTGATTGATTGATTCATTGTGATTGATTGATTAGTTCATTGATTGTGTGAGTGATTGATTGATTGATTCATTGTGATTGATTGATTAGTTCATTGATTGTGTGGGTGATTGATTGATTGATTCATTGTGATTGATTAGTTCATTGATTGTGTGGGTGATTGATTGATTGATTGATTGATTCATACATTGATAGCCAGGGTGATTGATTAATTGTTTGATTAAATGTTTGGGTGATAGATTGTTTGATTGGTTGGTTGGTTGATTGATTGATTTATTGGTTGATTGGTTGGTTGATTTATTGAATGTTTGGGTGACTGATTGATAAATTTTTGATTGAGATAATGAACAGATACCGTTGAAAAGTGTGTTGATATACACACTCAAACACAAAGATACATTTGGGATAATAAATGATCTGTTGATACATGATCAACCCACAGCCACAGACAAAGATACATTGGGATCATAGATGATTTGTTGATACATGATCAACTCACAGCCACAGACAAAGATACATTGGGGTTATAGATGATATGTTGATACATGATCAACCCACAGCCACAGACAAAGATGCATTGGGATTATAGATGATCTGTTGATACATGATCAACCCACAGCCACAGACAAAGATACATTGGGATTATAAATGATCTGTTGATACATGATCAACCCACAGCCACAGACAAAGATACATTGGGATCATAGATGATCTGTTGATACATGATCAACTCACAACCACAGACAAAGATACATTGGGATCATAGATGATCTGTTGATACATGATCAACCCACAACCACAGACAAAGATACATTGGGATTATAAATGATCTGTTGATACATGATCAACCCACAGCCACAGACAAAGATACATTGGGATTATAGATGATCTGTTGATACATGATCAACCCACAGCCACAGACAAAGATACATTGGGAATATAGATGATCTGTTGATACATGATCAACCCACAGCCACAGACAAAGATACATTGGGATTATAGATGATCTGTTGATACATGATCAACCCACAGCCACAGACAAAGATACATTGGGATCATAGATGATCTGTTGATACATGATCAACCCACAACCACAGACAAAGATACATTGGGATTATAGATGATCTGTTGATACATGATCAACCCACAGCCACAGACAAAGATACTTTGGGATTATAGATGATCTGTTGATACATGATCAACCCACAGCCACAGACAAAGATACATTGGGATTATAGATGATCTGTTGATACATGATCAACCCACAGCCACAGACAAAGATACATTGGGATTATAGATGATCTGTTGATACATGATCAACCCACAGCCACAGACAAAGATACATTGGGATTATAGATGATCTGTTGATACATGATCAACCCACAACCACAGTCAAAGATACATTGGGATTATAGATGATCTGTTGATACATGATCAACCCACAGCCACAGACAAAGATAAATTGGGATTATAGATGATCTGTTGATACATGATCAACCCACAGCCACAGACAAAGATACATTGGGATTATAGATGATCTGTTGATACATGATCAACCCACAACCACAGACAAAGATACATTGGGATTATAGATGATCTGTTGATACATGATCAACTCACAGCCACAGACAAAGATACATTGGGATTATAGATGATCTGTTGATACATGATCAACCCACAGCCACAGACAAAGATACATTGGGATTATAGATGATCTGTTGATACATGATCAACCCACAACCACAGACAAAGATACATTGGGATTATAGATGATCTGTTGATACATGATCAACCCACAGCCACAGACAAAGATACATTGGGATTATAGATGATCTGTTGATACATGATCAACCCACAACCACAGACAAAGATACATTGGGATTATAGATGATCTGTTGATACATGATCAACCCACAGCCACAGACAAAGATACATTGGGATTATAGATGATCTGTTGATACATGATCAACCCACAACCACAGACAAAGATACATTGGGATTATAGATGATATGTTGATACATGATCAACCCACAGCCACAGACAAAGATACATTGGGATTATAGATGATCTGTTGATACATGATCAACCCACAACCACAGACAAAGATACATTGGGATTATAGATGATCTGTTGATACATGATCAACCCACAGCCACAGACAAAGATACATTGGGATTATAGATGATCTGTTGATACATGATCAACCCACAGCCACAGACAAAGATACATTGGGATTATAGATGATCTGTTGATACATGATCAACCCACAACCACAGACAAAGAAGAACATCTTGTTAACTAATTCTGAAGCCTGCACTAAATGCCAGCTACTTTATAAGAACTAGTGATGTTAAGTCTTCTTCTACCTCATCTTCTCTTCTTCCTTTTTCTTCTTCACCTCACTTATACTCTTCCTCTTTACTTCTTCTTCTTCCTCCTCTTCTGCTTCTTCATCATCATCTCGGTTCTCTTCTTTTTTCGTCTTCTTCTTCATCTCAGTCCTCCTCATCTTCCTTTTCCTCTTCTTCTTCTTTCTACTCAGTTCTCCTCTTCCTTTTCTTCTTCTTCTTCTTTCTACTCAGTTCTCCTCTTCCCTTTCTGCTTCTTCTTCTTCCTCCTCTTCTGCTGCTTCATCTTCATCTCTGTTCTCTTCTTCTTCTTCTACTTCTTTATCTCAGTTCTCTTCTTCTTTTATTCCTTCTTCCTCTTCTCCTCATTCCCATAACCCCGCGGGTCGATGTGGACTTACGAAAGACTTCGTTAACCTTTTACATTCTTCTCTATCTTCAGTCTTTCCTTGGTACTCAGTAGAGTCGATGCCTTTACATTCTTTAATCTTATTTTGCCATCACTTTCCTCTGCCCCGCCGCCTTTCTCATGTCCCTTTACTGTTCCTTACAGAATGGTCTTTGCTAGATCAGGTGACCGATGTGCATGCCCAGATCATTTCATTTTGCTCTCTTTCACACAATAGAGAGCCACATTAGCTCAGTGGTTAGTGAAGTAGACTACAAAGGACAAGAGGTAGGGTTCGATCCCAACCTACGTACACTGAACGTCCCCCTTTAAGGGCGGACGATGAAGAAGTCAAATACTTGGGCACAATAATAACATCACATGGAAGGTGCACCACAGAATTAAAAAGCAGAATTAAAAAAAAATGTAAAGTACCCCTGTCACGCCAAGTGGCGTATAGGGAAATATGGTGTTAGTGACCATATAATTTTCAGACGTTCAGCACATGATTTTTGGGGTAATGTGGTCGGTATTACGCCCCTGCTACTTCACTTTCCCAGAAAATAAAAATCCGGTACTCATTTAAGGCTGAGTGAACCCGGGAGCCGTCGGTTAGGATCGAACCCTACCCCTTGCTCTTTGTAGTCCAGTTCACTAACCAATGAGCTATCACGGCTCCCATTAAAAAGCAGAATAGCTCAGGCAAAATTAACACTTCAAGAAAATGAAAAACGCCTTATGCAAAAGTCTATGTCAAAAGAAGTGAGAAAGAAATTTTGTCCGTGCTATATAGAGCCAATTGTAACCTAAGGAAGCGAATCATGGACAGTAGACAAACAAAGAAAATGACGATTAGATGCCACAGAGATGGGATTTCTCAGAAGAATGTTGAAAGTTCCCTGGACAGCTAAAAAGACCAATGAGGAAGTTCTCAAAGAGGCCAACACAAAAAGGAAGCTTCTAAAAAACATCAGAAAGAAAGGATCAATATTTTTCGGGCACATCATGAGAATAGGAAAGTTGGAATACTTGGTTACAGCTGGCAAAATAAAAGGAAAGAGAGATCGCGGGCGTCAAAGAGAGAAAATACTGGATAGCTTGGTGTCATGGCATGGAAAACAGTCGACAACAGAACTGATACGATGCACTGTGGATAGATGGGAGCCGCGATAGCTCAGTGGTTAGTGAACTGGACTACAAAGGACAAGAGGTAGAATTCGATCCCAACCGACGGCTTCCAGGTTCACCCAGCCTTTAATAGGTACCGGATTTTTTCTGGGAAAGTAAAGCGGCACGGGCGTAATACCGACCACATTACCCTAAAAATCATGTGACGAAGGTGTACAAAGTTATGGTCACTAACACCATATTCCCTATACGTCACTTGGCGTGCCGAGGGCACTTGACTATTTTTACTTCTTCACAACAGTCAAAATATTATCATGTATTTGGATTTCTTGGCGAACTTTTACGACCTACTTAAGATAAGCTATGTTTAAGTCACATATTACCTTTGCTGGTGCATGTCGGGGGAGGGGGAGTCACGATAGAACCACAGGGGTAAAGGTCGCTTGGTCAAAGAATCAAATCAGAGGAAGAGTTACGTTTACATCAACCGGAAAAAAATGACAATTAATCAACCGAAAAAAAAAAACAAAGAACAATATAAATGCAGGATCGAATCCGTACTCATTACCATAGAGCATTGCCACGAAAAACCAAACTCTAGGGAACACTAAAATGCAACATCTTTTCAATATTCCTGTATGGTGCAGAAACATGGACATTAGACCAGAAAAGAGAAAAGAAAAGTGAAGCCTTTAAAATGTGGATTTATAGAAGAATTGGTAGAATTGGATGGGAAGAAAAGAAAACAAACGATGAAGTTTTAAAATAACTAAAAATGAAAAGAGAACTACTAAACACAATTAGAACAAAACAAATGAAATTTTTGGGGCATGTTAAAAGACACAACAGCCTACTAAAAGTAATATTGGAAGGGAAAATACAAGGTAACAGAAGCAGAGGCAGACCAAGACTAACATGGACGAGTAACATCAAAAGATGGACAAGTCAACCTTTGACAATCTGCACCATCAAAGCAAGAGACAGAGTGGAATGGCCCTTCATGGTGGCCAACCTTCGATGCGGAGACGGTACTCGATGATCATGATGGAAAACTCAAAGTAGTCGCTACGACTCGTGTGAGACTCGGGATTTTTATTTCACCCCCAATAGAAAAAATCCTTTCTATCTACCGCGGGTTTCGAACACCTGGCGTCGTATTTTCATGAAAAAGTGGATATCACAGCACGCCCACACATTTCTCGTTACTTCAGATAACAGCCAAATAATACAGTATTTGCCACCCACCTTAACTGCTGATATCGTATCTCAATGAAAACACAACATGGCCGACAACGGGCGCCAGGTTTTGTTCGGATTAAGTTGACTAAGACTAAGATGGAAACCAGTGATGGAAAATGCAAAATTGAAATAAACAAAAGAATAGGTATGGCAAAAAGTAATTTTAATGCCATGAAAAATAGACTAACAATAAAACAAATATCAGCAGGGCTGAAACTAAGAATGGCAAAATATTACGTCTTCTCAATATTCCTGTATGGTGCAGAAACATGGACATTAGACAAGAAAACAGAACAGAAAATTGAAGCCTTTGAAATGTGGATTTATAGAAGAATAGGTAGAACTGGATGGAAACAAAAGAGAACAAACGATAAAGTTTTAGAACAACTGAAAATAAAAAGAGAACTACTAAATACAATTAAGATAAGACAAATGAAATTTTTGGGACATGTTAAAAGACACAACAGCCTACTGAAAGTAATATTGGAAGGAAAAATACAAGGTAAAAGAGGCAGAGGCAGACCAAGACTAACATGGACGAGTAACATCAAAAGATGGACAAGTCAATCTATGTCAGCCTGCACCATCAAAGCAAGAAACAGAGTAGAATGGCGATCCATGGTAGCCAACCTTCGTTGCGGAGAAGGCACACGATGATGATGAAGACTAAGACCACACGAGATTTCCACGCGATAATCTCGGAAGCTGAGTAAACAAACCTGTTAAATCACAAGGGTTGGGAGGCAGGTCTTGAAAAATATCCCCATCGATGGGTTCGATCCCGGGTCCTTCCTAAACAGAAACCCACATCTTACCTCAGGACTATTCAGCTTCCAGCCGAATAGGTACAAGAGGAAGCGAAGAATGAGAATATATATATATATATATATATATAGAGAGAGAGAGATAGAGAGAAAGTAAGTAAGTATACAAACAAAAACAAACAGAATAGCAGTAAATACAAATTAGATAGAATAGAAATAAATACAAATTGGATAGAATAGAAAGAAAAACAAATTAGATAGAATAGCAATAGATGCAAATTAGACAGAATAACAATAGATACAAAAGGAGAGATTAGCAATAAATACAAATTAGATAGAATAGCAGTACATACAAATTAGATAGAATAGCAATACATACAAATTAGATAGAATAGCAATATATACAAATTAGATAGAATAGCAATATATACAAATTAGATAGAATTGCAATAGTTACAAATTAGATAGAATAGCAATAGATACAAATTAGATAGAATAGCAGTAGATACAAATTAGATAGAATAGCAATAGATACAAATTAGATAGAATAGCAATAAATACAAATTAGATAGAATAGCAATACATACAAATTAGATAGAATAGCAATAGATACACATTAGATAGAATAGCAATAAATACAAATTAGATAGAATAGCAATAGATACAAATTAGATAGAATAGCAATAGATACAAATTAGATAGAATAGCAATAGATACAAATTAGATAGAATAGCAATAGATACAAATTAGATAGAATAGCAATAAATACAAATTAGATAGAATAGCAATAGATACAAATTAGATAGAATAGCAATAGATACACATTAGATAGAATAGCAATCAATACAAATTAGATAGAATAGCAATAGATACAAATTAGATAGAATAGCAATAAATACAAATTAGATAGAATAGCAATAGATACAAATTAGATAGAATAGCAATAGATACAAATTAGATATAACAAAAACTGGCAAAGAAGCACAAAACACAAACTTACTGCCTCATAACATCATCAAGTTGCTCTTCGAGCTGTCCAACTCGCAGCTGGAACCTAGACTTCTCCTTGTTGGTGTCATCGATCAACTTCCGAGCTTCAGCGAGTTCCGTCTCGTACATCAGCTTGATGGCATTTGTCTCTTTACCCCAGTGCGACTTCAACTGATCCAGCTCAGAGGCCAACTTCTTGTTCTGAGCCTCCAAGAATCGAACCTTCTCGATGTAGTTGGCGAACCTCTCATTGAGGTCTTGTAAATCCTTCTTCTCCTTTTCTCGGTTGTTCTTGAAGCTGGATACCCCCGGTACGGCCGTTGCGCCAAAGGGAACTCCGGGAATCCGGAACCCGGAAGATATTTCCACCACCCGAGATGAATGCATGGGAGAAGTCGGAAGGTTGGTCCGATTGATGGTCGTTGTTCTAGGCGAGATGTTTGACCTGTAGTGGAAGGTCGTGTCATCATCCAGGTACCCTCCCCCGTTGCCGTTACCGTAACCTCCGCCACTGGAGGAAGTCACGATCGTTCTTTTCTCGGTAACGGTTGAGCCACCTGGCGTGGTTGTGCTTGAGCGAACGTACGACATGTTTGGGGGAGCTCTTGCGTACAGGAAACAAGTTACGGTATAACTAAATGGCTCAGTTCTGATCTGTACGTGTCAGCGTTCAAACCTCAGTGCTAAAATAGCATAATATTATTCCTAAAACGATAAATATTCTCCCTAAAGTGATAAATATTTCATCTAGAAAACTTTAGATATTAATATTCGTGAATTGTCAGATTTTATTGTCACATTGGCCTTCAGCAAACGTTGTGAGAACACCAGACCCAAGGGTCGACCACGAAAAAGAACGATCGATTGAATATTAGAAGCACTAGGAAACATAACAGCTGCAAAGGCGAACAGAAGAGCAAAAGACCACGAATTATATCTCCCCTCGACGCTGAAAGGCAGATGAGGAAGGAAAGAAGAAGACGTCAGGTTTTATCCTTAATGCTATAACTATTAACGAGGGAATAAATTCAGAGGAAGAGGTATGTTTACAGCACTCAGAAATATAAATATTAACCCTGATACGAAAAAGGTATCATTAAACCGACAAGTGATATCCTAAAGTTATTGACTTTGTCGACAAAAAACTATAGATACTATCAATAAAATCATAGATATTATCAAAGAAACAATAAATATTTACCATAAAACGATAGATATCATCAATCAAACGGTAGATATCATCAATCAAACGATAGATATCATGAATCAAACGATAGATATCATCAATCAAACGATAGATATCATCAATCAAACGGTAGATATCATCAATCAAACGGTAGATATCATCAATCAAACGATACATATCATCAATCAAACGATACATATCATCAATCAAACGGTAGATATCATCAATCAAACGATACATATCATCAATCAAACGGTAGATATCATCAATCAAACGATACATATCATCAATCAAACGGTAGATATCATCAATCAAACGATACATATCATCAATCAAACGATAGATATCATCAATCAAACGGTAGATATCATCAATCAAACGATAGATATCATCAATCAAACGGTAGATATCATCAATCAAACGATAGATATCATCAATCAAACGATAGGTATCATCAATCAAACGATAGATATCATCAATCAAACGATAGATATCATCAATCAAACGATAGATATCATCAATCAAACGATAGATATCATCAATCAAACGGTAGATATCATCAATCAAACGGTAGATATCATCAAGCAAACGATATATATCATCAATCAAACGATACATATCATCAATCAAACGATACATATCATCAATCAAACGGTAGATATCATCAATCAAACGATAGATATCATCAACGAAATGATAAATATTGTCCATAAAACGATAAAAGACTAAAACTGTGATCATAAACAAAGAAAACACTCAAAACCCACAAGTGGATATCAAAATAGAAGGAATAGACCTGGAGACAGTTCAGAACTATAACTACCTTGGACATACTATAACCAGTGATGGAAAATGTACAACTGAAATAAACAAAAGAATAGGAATGGCAAAAAGTAATTTTAATGTCATGAAGAACATACTAACATCAAAACAAATAACAACAGGGCTAAGACTAAGAATGGGTGTCCGGTTAGCGCAATCGATAGGCGGTTGGCTTACCACGGCAACAGCCGGGGTTCGTAATCCTGGCGAGGACACCTTAGTTTTACTAATTCCCTAAAAATTCGTAGGAGCCGCGATAGCTCAGTGGTTAGTGAACTGGACTACTACGGACAAGGGGTAGGGTTCGATCCCAACCGACGGCTCTGGGTTCACCCAGCCTTTAAATGGGTACCGGATTTTTTCTGGGAAAGTAAAAGCAGCACGGGCGTAATACCGACCACATTACCCCAAAAAAATCATGTGCTGAAGGTCTGTAAAATATAGGGTCACTAACACCATATTTCCCTATACGCCACTTGGCGTGACGGGGGGTACTTTACTTTTTTTTTTTTTTACTAAGACTAAGAATAGCAAAATGTCTTCTCAACATTCCTATATGGTGCAGAAACATGGACATTAGACAAGAAAACAAACAGAGAATTGAAGCCTTTGAAATGTGGATATATAGAAGAATAGGTAGAATTGGATGGAAAGAAAATAAAATAAACGATGAAGTCTTAAAACAACTAAAAATGAAAAGAGAACTTCTCAACACAATTCAAACAAGACAAATGTGATTTTTGGGCATGTTAAAAGACACAACAGCCAACTGAAAGTAATCCTGAAGGGGAAAATACAAGGTAAAAGAGGAAGAGGCAGAACAAGACTAACAATGACGAGAAACATCAAAAGATGGACAAAGCAGCCTATGACAACCTGCACCATCAAAGCAAGAGACAGAGCAGAATGGCGCTCCATGGTAGCCAACCTTCGTTGCTGAGATGGCACTCGATGATGATGAAAACCATATATATTATCCATGAAACAATAAATATTGTCCACAAGACAACAGAAATTATCCATGAAACAATAAATATTGTCCACAAGACAACAGAAATTATCCATGAAACAATAAATATTGTCAACAAGACAACAGAAATTATCCATGAAACAATAAATATTGTCCACAAGACAACAGAAATTATCCATGAAACAATAAATATTGTCCACAAGACAACAGAAATTATCCATGAAACAATAAATATTGTCCACAAGACAACAGAAATTATCCATGAAACAATAAATATTGTCAACAAGACAACATAAATTATCCATGAAACAATAAATATTGTCCACAAGACAACATAAATTATCCATGAAGCAATAAATATTGTCAACAAGACAACAGAAATTATCCATGAAACAATAAATATTGTCAACAAGACAACAAAAATTATCCATGAAGAAATAAATATTGTCAACAAGACAACAGAAATTATCCATGAAGCAATAAATATTGTCCACAAGACAACATAAATTATCCATGAAACAATAAATATTGTCCACAAGACAACAGAAATTATCCATGAAGCAAAAATATTGTCCACAAGACAACATAAATTATCCATGAAACAATAAATATTGTCAACAAGACAACAAAAATTATCCATGAAACAATAAATATTGTCCACAAGACAACAGAAATTATCCATGAAACAATAAATATTGTCCACAAGACAACAGAAATTACCCATGAAACAATAAATATTGTCCACAAGACAACAGAAATTATCCATGAAACAATAAATATTGTCCACAAGACAACAGAAATTATCCATGAAACAATAAATATTGTCCACAAGACAACAGAAATTATCCATGAAACAATAAATATTGTCCACAAGACAACAGAAATTACCCATGAAACAATAAATATTGTCCACAAGACAACAGAAATTATCCATGAAACAATAAATATTGTCCACAAGACAACAGAAATTACCCATGAAACAATAAATATTGTCCACAAGACAACAGAAATTACCCATGAAACAATAAATATTGTCCACAAGACAACAGAAATTATCCATGAAACAATAAATATTGTCAACAAGACAACATAAATTATCCATGAAACAATAAATATTGTCCACAAGACAACAGAAATTATCCATGAAACAATAAATATTGTCCACAAGACAACAGAAATTACCCATGAAACAATAAATATTGTCCACAAGACAACAGAAATTATCCATGAAACAATAAATATTGTCAACAAGACAACATAAATTATCCATGAAACAATAAATATTGTCCACAAGACAACATAAATTATCCATGAAACAATAAATTTTGTCCACAAGACAACAGAAATTATCCATGAAACAATAAATATTGTCAACAAGACAACAGAAATTATCCATGAAGCAATAAATATTGTCCACAAGACAACAGAAATTATCCATGAAACAATAAATATTGTCCACAAGACAACAGAAATTACCCATGAAACAATAAATATTGTCCACAAGACAACAGAAATTACCCATGAAACAATAAATATTGTCCACAAGACAACAGAAATTATCCATGAAACAATAAATATTGTCAACAAGACAACAGAAATTATCCATGAAACAATAAATATTGTCCACAAGACAACAGAAATTATCCATGAAACAATAAATATTGTCCACAAGACAACAGAAATTATCCATGAAACAATAAATATTGTCCACAAGACAACAGAAATTATCCATGAAACAATAAATATTGTCAACAAGACAACATAAATTATCCATGAAACAATAAATATTGTCCACAAGACAACAGAAATTATCCATGAAACAATAAATATTGTCCACAAGACAACAGAAATTACCCATGAAACAATAAATATTGTCCACAAGACAACAGAAATTACATGAAACAATAAATATTGTCCACAAGACAACAGAAATTACCCATGAAACAATAAATATTGTCCACAAGACAACAGAAATTATCAATGAAACAATAAATATTGTCAACAAGACAACATAAATTATCCATGAAACAATAAATATTGTCCACAAGACAACAGAAATTATCCATGAAACAATAAATTTTGTCCACAAGACAACAGAAATTATCCATGAAACAATAAATATTGTCAACAAGACAACAAAAATTATCCATGAAGAAATAAATATTGTCAACAAGACAACAGAAATTATCCATGAAGCAATAAATATTGTCCACAAGACAACATAAATTATCCATGAAACAATAAATATTGTCCACAAGACAACAGAAAGTATCCATGAAACAATAAATATTGTCAACAAGACAACATAAATTATCCATGAAACAATAAATATTGTCCACAAGACAACATAAATTATCCATGAAACAATAAATTTTGTCCACAAGACAACAGAAATTATCCATGAAACAATAAATATTGTCAACAAGACAACAGAAATTATCCATGAAGCAATAAATATTGTCCACAAGACAACAGAAATTATCCATGAAACAATAAATATTGTCCACAAGACAACAGAAATTATCCATGAAACTACAAAATCGTATTCTACACAATGAAGAAATCTGTGAAGAAATCTGACGTCACCGCTTTTATTTAAATCTGAGGTGAGCCAAGGATATTTTCCTAGGGGAATTGATATGAAAATTCTTGCGCTGTCGCCGCAAAGTGTTTCGTCAGAGTTTTACCCTACACCAGGTCATCATCAAGAAAAGGACCTGCTGGCGTAGGTGATCATGTCTCTCCACAACTTTCGATCTCGACAGTTATTTATCATTTCTGTTGTTGACCTTCTGCCAAGCCATTCTCTTAAGCTGTCTGGTATTTTTTCTCTTTGCTTCCCTCTATCTCTTCATCCCTCAATTTTCCCAGTTGTTACAATATATTTCAGCTGTTCCCTTCTCATTACATGGTCCAAAAAAAATGATGATTGTTTCTTCCTAATATTGGAAATTAGCTCTCTTTTTGCTTTGGCCTCTTTCAGAACGTTTCATTATTCTTCCTAGCTGTCCATGGTATTCAAATATTCTTCTGTAAAACCACATTTCTACAGCCTCCAGTGACTTTCTTGTCTGTTGTCCTATTGTCCATCATTCACATCCATATGTTAAGACTGGCTCTACATAACATTTAAGAACCCCTTTTCTTGTTTCTATTGTCAAAAATGCATTTCATAGTATCTTCCCTATTTTTTTTGGAAAGCTGCTTTTGCCTGAGCCATTCAGCATCTCACCTCTTTTGACATCTTCCGTCTGAGGTTAACAAAGTTCCCAGATATTTAAATTCATTTACCTGTTCTACCCCAGGTAGAAATGAAAAAAATAAAACAGTTCAACTATACCGTGGATGGAGCCAATTACCAATTTGAAGATGAAACTGCTGGCTTTTTGAAATTGTGTCCAGTTCGTTACTGGACAAGATAGGGTTAAGGTAGCTCACCATCTTTAGGTCATATTTTGGGGAGCGGATGAGAGAAAGAATGAAAACGATGAGGAGAAAGGGGCACGATGGATAAAGAGGAGGGGAGAATAACAACACGATGGAGGAGAAGAAGGAGGAGAAAAAAGAGGAGGAAAAATTAGATGGAGAAAGAGGAGCAGGTAGAAGGAGGATGGAAAGAGGAGGAAAAACGAGAGGGGTACAGGCAGACATACAGACAGACAGACAGATATATGGGTGGGTGGGGGTCTGGGTGGGTGGATGGATGGACAGATATAGATAGATAGATGGGTGGGTGGGGGTCTGGGTGGGTGGATGGACAGATATAGATAGATAGATAGACAAACAGACAGACAGATAGATAGACAGACAGATATAGATAGATAGATAGATAGATAGATAGATAGATAGATAGATAGATAGATAGATAGATAGATAGATAGATAGATAGATAGATAGATAGATGGGTGGGTGGGTGCATGGATGGATGGATGGATGGATGGATGGATAGATAGATGGGTGGATGGGGATCTGGGTGGGTGGGTGAGTGGGTGGGTGGATGGATGGACGGACGGACAGACGGACAGACGGACGGACAGACAGACAGACAGACAGACAGACAGACAGACAGACAGATAGACAGATAGATAGATAGATAGATAGATAGATAGATAGATAGATAGATAGATAGATAGATAGATAGATGGGTGGGTGGGTGGGGGTCTGGGTGGGTGGGTGCATGGATGGATGGATGGATAGATAGATGGGTGGATGGGGATCTGGGTGGGTGGGTGAGTGGGTGGGTGGACGGACGGACGGACGGACGGACGGACGGACGGACGGACGGACGGACGGACGGACGGACAGACAGATAGATAGATAGATAGATAGATAGATAGATAGATAGATAGATAGATAGATAGATAGATAGATAGATAGATAGATAGATAGATAGATAGATAGATAGATAGATAGATAGATAGATAGATAGATAGATAGATAGATAGATAGATAGATAGATAGATAATGTGGAAAGTCTTAATATACTCCGAAAGCTCTACACTCCTCTAAAGAAACTGAATTCCCATCAACAAAGAGAAAGATATGATCCAATCCTACTTAAAGTGTTTTGAGAATCGATTGCTTCGGTACGGCCTGAGAAATGCTCCCAAATTATTACGATCCCACGCTGGGGTCTGTTTGTGAAAACAGGTTGTGTTTCATGTTTGACTGACTTTCGAGGTCTGTGTCACGCCCTCTAGTGTTCTATGATACCACGGATTGTCGGCCGTGCTGTGACTTCTGTGATTCATAGCTCGCCAGAATACAAGACGCCCATGTAGGTTGTAAAGATGTTGACTTCGGACGTGGAACATTAGGTTTCGGGTAAAGGCTTAGTTTAGCGTCATAAATCATTTCTGCTAACCAATTGATCTCCCCTTGATTGACCGCACGTAACTGGATGAATCAGCCTCTTCTAGCTTTTGTGATTTTAATTTTACATTTTTAAACAAGGTTTCAGGGTTAGGTTTTTGTTTTTCTTTAAAATATGGCAGAGGTGGGCAACTTACGGCCCGCGGGTCAGAACCGGCCCGCCGCAAGCTGTTCTGACCGGCCCTCATGCTTGATTTGAAAATGATTATACACTCACAAAAATACAACAATAAGATAACAAACTTCGTTTCATGAGTCATTCGGCTACAGTCTACATCATACGTGCAAGCTTAAAGTACATTTCTCAGTACTTTCGGCACTATGAATTGGAAAATTGCAGGCATAGTCACTAGATAAGCTACAATAGAACGCATTACAAGTATGCCACTACACAAGCTAAAATAGAGAACATTACAGGTATAGTCACTATATAAGCTACAATAGAGAACATTACAGGTATAGTCACTATATAAGCTACAATAGAGAACATTACAGATATAGTCACTACATAAGCTATAATAGGGCACATTACAGATATAGTCACTATATAAGCTACAATAGAGCACATTACAGGTGTGCTGGTATAGTCACAATACGAGATGTAATGGATGACATGTTAGTCATATAGTCATTATAAAAAACTACGACCAAAACACTAGAGAGTAGCCACTACTTAAACTCTAGAGAATAACCACTATCGAAATGCTAGAGAATAGCCACTATCTAAAAACTAGAGAATAACCACTAAGTAAATACTAGAGAAAAACCACTAACTAAATAATAGAGAATAACCAATATCTAAATAATAGAGAATAACCACTATCTAAATACTAGAGAATAGCCACTATCTAAATACTAGAGAATAGCCACTATCTAAATACTAGAGAATAGCCACTATCTAAATACTGGAGAATAGCCACTATCTAAATACTAGAGAATAGCCACTATCTAAATACTACAGAATAGCCACTAACTAAATACTAGAGAATAACCACTAACTAAATACTACAGAATAGCCACTATTTAAATACTAGAGAATAGCTACTATCTAAATACTAGAGAATAGCCACTATCTAAATACTAGAGAATAGCCACTAACTAAATACTAGAGAATAGCCACTAACTAAACTACAATTCGATGAACCGTGTAACGGAAATAACTCTTCGACTCTATAATGAGAATCACCACAGCATTAAAGTGTTATATGAAGTTAGGTCGTACTAAAACTGAAGGAAAATATTCGTTCTTCTACACTGTACGCAACTTTGATGTAAGACACAACTGTCTACGTTTCAATAGTGGCCACTACCGTTAATAGCCCACTGTCTGTGAACTCAAATCCCCGAATCAACTAAAATAAAAACAAGAAGTTAACAATATTACACGAAACACGTCCTACTGCTTCAACAGAACAGTTCTGAATCGAACAAGGAATAACCGACACTGAACTAATAAACTACACGGCAATATCGCAACGACCTGCTATTGAAATCCGTCACACTCAGCGAAACTGGAGTAACCAGTCTTGTCGCGAATGCAGGTGGCGCGTCGACTGTATAATATTTGTTACGACCTTATTTTAAACTCCATTTGTAAATAGGATAATATAAATATCCATAAAATATATGAATGGAGTTGAAACTCGTCGCTGGAGATAAATGTTACAAAATACTCGTATGTGATAGCTGGAGCAGTGAGAAATGTTGATAATAATTGAAGACGTGTAGTATGGAGAGCGTGCAAGCTGCAGTGTTAATTGATACCACAGTTAAGCGCGGAGAAAGTCGATATTTCCCATCAGTTGTGACAGGGCAGAACGCGAGAGAGCACACAGACAGCGAGATAGGGCTGGATCGATGAGCTGCTCTTCTGTGTTGGGATTTCGACGCAGGTCAATACAAATTGCAGCTCGTGTCTGTGTTTGTATGTCTGCTGTCTGGTTCTTCATCTTTCCTTCCTCACCCTTTTTTACACGTCCTAGAGGTTACAGTTTTGAGGCTTTTTTGATCTTCAATTAACCTCTGCTGCTGTTATGTTTCCTTATGTTTCTAATAATTATATAAATCCATTTTTTGCTCTTCTGTTGGCCTCTCCTGCTGTTATGTTTCCTAGTGTTTCTAATATTTCATCAATCCATTTTTTGCTCTTCTGTTGGCCTCTCCTGCTGTTATGTTTCCTAATGTTTCTAATATTTCATCAATCCATTTTTTGCTCTTCTGTTGACCTCTCCTGCTGTTATGTTTCCTAATGTTTCTAATATTTCATCAATCCATTTTTTGCTCTTCTGTTGACCTCTCCTGCTGTTATGTTTCCTAATGTTTCTAATATTCCATCAATCCATTTTTTGCTCTTCTGTTGACCTCTCCTGCTGTTATGTTTCCTAATGTTTCTAATATTCCATCAATCCATCTTTTGCTCTTCTGTTGGCCTCTCCTGCTGTTATGTTTCCTAATGTTTCTAATATTCCATCAATCCATTTTTTGCTCTTCTGTTGGCCTCTCCTTCTGTTATGTTTCCTAATGTTTCTAATATTTCATCAATCCATTTTTTGCTCTTCTGTTGACCTCTCCTGCTGTTATGTTTCCTAATGTTTCTAATATTCCATCAATCCATTTTTTGCTCTTCTGTTGACCTCTCCTGCTGTTATGTTTCCTAATGTTTCTAATATTTCATCAATCCATTTTTTGCTCTTCTGTTGACCTCTCCTGCTGTTATGTTTCCTAATGTTTCTAATATTTCATCAATCCATCTTTTTGTGTGTCGACCCTTGAGTGTGGTCCTCATGTAATATTTTCTGTACTTACTAAGATTAATGGTTGCCTTTCGGGTTTGTCTTTACCTTTGTTAATACTATTTGTTATTTTATATCTGTGTTGTTTGTGTAGTTATGTTTGTGTGTGTATTTTCTGTGTTTATATTTATATGTACGTGTTGTCTGTGTGTTCAAGTTTGTGTGTTGTTTGTGCGTTTATGTTTGTGTGTGTGCTGTCTGTATGTGTGTGTGTGTGTGTGTGTGTTGTCAGTGTGTTCATGTTTGTGCATGTTGTCAGTGTGTTTATGTTTGTGCATGTAGTCAGTGTGTTTATGTTTGTGAGTGTGCGTGTTGTCAGTGTGTTTATGTTTGTGAGTGTGCGTGTTGTCAGTGTGTTTATGTTTGAGTGTATGTGTCGTCTGTGTGTTATGTTTGTGTGTTTGTTTTGTCTGCGTGTAGTCATGAGTTGATTTCTAATTGAGCAAATTTGCTCGGGGAGGTTTTTTTTTAGTTTAACTGTCAAGTGACCTTTGAAGAAGGCATGAGACCGCAAATGATATCTCCTTTCAGCGCTGAAAGGCAAAAGAGCAAGGAAAGAAGAGAAAGAAGAAGGAATTTATTTAACGTGCGCAAGGTGCACACGGGACATCCTTCCTAATCGTCGTTCCCCGAGATGACTAGACAACGAATTTGACTATCCAGAGACCAGGGAAGAATAAAGTAAAGTAAATAAGTAAAGTACCCCCGTCACACCAAGTGGCGTATAGGGAATATGGTGACCATACATTTTACAAACCTTCGGCACATGATTTTTGGGGTAATGTGGTCGGTATTACGCCCGTGCCGCTTTACTTTCCCCGAAAAAAATCCGGTACTCATTTAAGCCTGGGTGAAAACCGGAAGCCGTCGGTTGGGATCGAACCCTGCCTCTTGTCCTTTGTAGCCCAGTTCACTAACCACTGAATTATCGCGGCTCCCAGGGAAGAATAAAGCCACACAAAAAATTACGAATTCCAAGAAGGAAATAAACCCTTTCCTCTTTATTTTGGGAGGAATTGACCCCGCGCCCTTTCTATCTATATGAAAAGGTCGTCGATTTGCCGCATTACAACTCAGTTAACTCCCTTCGCTCTCATGTACAATGAAATATATATTAAGGGTACTTAATCTGAGTTTCTTCAATATGAGGGAAGTAGAGAATAGTGACACTGTGACCTTCCAGGCATGTCGTAAGAGGCGACTAAGGAGGTTGATCGATGGCTTAACAAGCTGTCATTGTAAAAAGTGTTGTTATGGAAACAGAGCCGTAGATTTTAGAAGCTGTGATTTCTGCAATATGTGTCATTTTGGCACGCAAGGATTCTGTTTTTGAGATTGTGTCTCTGCCCTATGTGCCGTCTTCGGCTCGAAACGACAGTAGATAGATAGAGATTTTCCACCACTGGTTATAGCAGGTCCAAGGTAGTTGTAGCACTTAACTGTCTCCAGGTCTATTCTTTCAACCTTTGATCTCCCGTTGTAGGTTTTGAGTATTATCTTTGACAGATGTATCAGCTTCAAAATATGCAATAGTGGGAGAGTACCACAGGGCACCTATGTGTATGAGTGTGATATATTCATACCTCGTGGGGTCAGTGAACCCAACTGGAGATAGATAGATAGAATCTGAGTTTGAGCAGATTGTACCTGCGCACCACCAAAGAAGGAAGTACTCGTCATGACAAGAACAGTTTGGGCAAATCTCCCAGGGTAGCGCGGTGCCCCACTTTAAACGCTTTCAGTACAGAAGGTTTTTATCTCGGCAAACGGAAGTGATTTCAGAGACAACACTTTCCAATATTGTAAATATCAATCGGGAGCCGCGACAGCTCAGTGGTTAGTGAACTGGACTACAAAGGACAAGAGGTAGGGTTCGATCCCAACCGTCGGCTTCCGGTTCACACAGCCTTTAATGGGTACCGGATTTTTTTCAGGTAAAGTAAAGCGGCACGGGCGTAATACCGACCACATTACCCCAAAAATCATGTGCCGAAGGTCTGTAAAATGTATGGTCACTAACACCATATTCCCTATTACGCCACTTGGCGTGACGGGGGCTCTTTACTTTTTTTTTAACCATAAATGTCAATCCACATGTTAATATTTACTAACACATAACATATTATATATATGGGGTGGGAGGGGGGGGTGTCAGTAGCCTGGTTGGGAAAACCACCCGATTTCGGACAACCCGTGTTTGATTTCCGCTAGAAGCAGTGTGAGATGTACTCGTGAATGGAAAAACAAATGCCTTCGCTGTCGACCCAGCCGCTGGCAGAAATCGACACCAGGGTAGAGTACTCTAGTAAGGTGAGGAATGCCGCCTCGCACCGTGAGTTTCAATGCTTGAAGCGACACTATCCAGAAGTCTCCGAACACTTCTGGATAGGCGGCCAAGCACATATGGGTGAAAACTCGAGTGTTGAAACGCCGCTTCAAGTCTCGTACTTGAAGTCTTCGTAGTCTCGGAAAGTATAGCGGCATGGGCGTAATACCGACCACATTACCCCAAAAATCATGTGCTGAATGTCTGTAAAATTTATGGTCTTCTACTTCTTCTATCCTTCCTCCATTGCCTTTGGCGTCGAGGGGAGATACAATCTGCGATTC
This sequence comes from Megaustenia siamemsis, assembly GCA_032433765.1. Lineage (NCBI taxonomy): Eukaryota > Metazoa > Mollusca > Gastropoda > Stylommatophora > Ariophantidae > Megaustenia > Megaustenia siamemsis. The sequence continues at coordinate 44,705,059 of JAVIAB010000159.1, read as the reverse complement.
TTTGCTCTTCTTTTGGCCTCTTCTGGTGTTATCTCTCCTATGACTCTAGTATTCCCTTTATCCATCTCTTTCACGGTCTTCCTCTTAATCTGGCGTTTTTCGTAGCGTTTATTTAAGGCTCTTTGAGTCATTGTTAGTTCTTTTTGTCTTGTTATGTTGCCGAACCAATTTATCTGTTGTTTCTTTATGTATTCGATGGCTGGTTCTTCATTTCTTCCTCAGGTCAGTGTTTCTTACTCAAATTAAAATTGTTGCTTTCCTTACTAAAATAAAAATAAATAAATAAAAATGTATAGTCACTAACACCATATTCCCTATACGCCACTTGGCGTGATGGGGGTACTTGACTTTTTTTTTTTTTTAAGCAGTGGATAGAGAACTGTGGACGAACATGATCCGGCACGGAACATGATGATGATGAAAGAAGAACTTACTGTTTCATGGCGTCGTTGAGCTGGTCCTGCATGGTCTGCATCTTCACTTCCAGCTTGTTCTTCTCCTTATTCGTTTCTTCTATCATTTTTCGAGCCTCCTCTAGCTCTGTCTCGTACATCTTCTTGATTGCGCTAGTTTCTTTGCCCCAGTTGCTCTGTTTGAATTACACAAGAAGATGAATATTCCCGGTTTAGAGACAAAACAAAGAAGAGAACTATAGAGACACACACACACATCAATCACATATAAAATAGACATAATAAAATGGTATTGAGCAGCTAAACTAACAGACAAGACAAACTATATTCTTCTTCTTCTTTTCTGCTTTATTTGCCTTTCAGCGTCTAGGGCGGATATCATTTGCGGTCTTTTGTTTCTCCTACTGTTATGTTTCCTGGTGTTTCCAATATTCAATTAATCCATCTTTTGCTCTCCTGATGGTCTCTCCTGCTGTTATGTTTCCTGGTGTTTCCAATATTCAATTAATCCATCTTTTGCTCTCCTGATGGTCTCTCCTGCTGTTATGTTTCCTGGTGTTTCCAATATTCAATTAATCCATCTTTTGCTCTTCTGATGGCCTCTCCCGCTGTTATGTTTCCTAGTGTTTCTAATATTCCATCAATCCATCTTTTGCTCTTCTGTTGACCTCTCCTGCTGTTATGTTTCCTGGTGTTTGTAATATTCCATCAATCCATCTTTTGCTCTTCTGTTGACCTCTCCTGCTGTTATGTTTCCTAGTGTTTCTAATATTCCATCAATCCATCTTTTGCTCTTCTGTTGACCTCTCCTGCTGTTATGTTTCCTAGTGTTTCTAATATTCCATCAATCCATCTTTTGCTCTTCTGTTGACCTCTCCTGCTGTTATGTTTCCTAGTGTTTCTAATATTCCATCAATCCATCTTTTGCTCTTCTGTTGACCTCTCCTGCTGTTATGTTTCCTGGTGTTTGTAATATTCCATCAATCCATCGTTTTCGTAGTCGACCATTGAGTCTGGTGTTCTCGCAACTGTTATTTAAGGCTCATTGTGTTATGTTTTGATCTTTCTGCCTTGCCACGTGGTCAAACTATTTTATCTGTTGTTTCTTTACATATTTTATAGCAGGGGTTCTTCCTAGCTTTTTTCTCATTTCTTTTTTTCAGATCTTATCTCAGGCCTGTCATTCGTCTGACACATTTAATCTCAGTAGAGGTTATTTTTCTTATTGTTCTTGCATCTAGGGTCCAGGTCTGGCATTGGTAGCCCAACGTTGGGATGAAGATTGTATTGTAGCGTGCTCGTTTTGCCTCTAGAGTTATTTCCTTGTTGGACAATAGTGGTGATAGCTGGCCAATGATTTCTTCTTCTTCTTCTGCGATCATAGCTCGTTCAGACTAGGATTCCAGACTCTCTTATGAAGGCAGCTGTCTGTTTAAGTGATTCGGTTGCCCCGTATAGTTTGGCCAATGATTTGACAAGCTTTGTTGCATCATAAGTCTATTTCTGCTGTTTGTGAATTGCCTTTTGTTACTAGACTTTCTTGGTATCTAAATTTCTCTACTAGTTTTAGTTGCCTGCCGTATATATTTATGTTGATGTTCTGTTTCTCTTTTGCGATATTCATGACCTCAGTTTTATTGATGTTGATTTTCATGTTGTATTTCTAGTTGACAAACTCTCTGTCTGTCTGTCTGTCTGTCTGTCTGTCTCTCTCTCTCTCTCTCTCTCTCTCTGTGTCTCTCTCTCTCTTTATATATATATATATATATATATATATATATATATATCATCAAGTACCGGGCCTGCTGGCGTAGGTGATCATGTCTCCACAACTTTCGATCTCGGCAGCTATTTGTCATTTCTGTTGTTGACCTTCTGCCAAGCCATTCTCTTAAGCTGTCTGGTATTTTTTCTCTTTGCTTCCCTCTATCTCTTCGTCCCTCAAATTTCCCAGTTGTTACAATATATTCCAGCTGATCTCTTCTTATTACATGGACAAAAAATGATGATTGTTTCTTCCTAATATTGGAAATTAGCTCTCTTTTTGCTTTGGCCTCTTTCAGAACGTTTTCATTACTCTTCTTAGCTGTCCATGGTGTTCTCAACATTCTTCTGTAAAACCACATTTCTACAGACTCCAGTGATTTTCTTGTCTGTTGCCCTATTGTCTGTGATTCACATCCATATGTTAAGACTGGCTTTACATAACATTTAAGAACTCTTTTTCTTGTTTCTATTATCAAAAATGGATTGCATAGTATCTTCCTCATGTTTTGGAAAGCTGCTTTTGCCTCAGCCATTCTGCATCTCACCTCTTTTGTACATCTTCTGTCTGAGGTTAAGAAAGTTCCCAAATATTTAAATTCATTTACCTGTTTTAAGTTAATATATAATTAATACTATTATTCATACCCTTTAAGCAATCTCTCACGTATCTATTTTTTCATTGTTTGATTCCTTTGATCTACATAAACCCTACCTACCTTATTGTCTTTTTATCTTTTAACCATAAACTACGTTGTTGTAGCTTACCTTGTCTTTCCGTTAGTTTAGTTGATCAATACCATTTTATGTTTATTGTATTTGTTTTCTTCAGCTATACACGCACCCCGCATATTTTTTAAATATTTGTTGTATTTGAATTATATGTCTATATCGTCACACCAACATCACAGTTGTTTGTCATTGATATTTTAGCTAACTTTCTTCATTTGTGACCTCCCATGAAGATAAAATACACATGGTTATGGAAGGCCCTTGTATCACTGCAAACGAATTAAAATCCATAATTGCTCAACCGCCCGTGCCAGTGGAATCATCCGAATTAGACAAAGAAATGTAGATGTAGTCCCCATAAAAGCAGTCCCATCACATGCCAAAAGACATAAGGCGAAACCATACAGAAAGTAAACACAGTCTCCTTGTCATACGATATCATATTCATCGTAAACAATTGGAATGTCGAAACATGATCAAAACGGATGAGAAAATACACATGATTCTTTTAATATACATTCAAAATAATGGAAGAAACTGTATCTTAAAATGTTAAAGATGTCAGGGTTAAAAAATGAAATAATAAAACCGAGACATTCTCAGATGTACCAATCTTTGACCTCTTGCGCTGTTGCTTATGTATGGGATCCTGCAGATATATTTGTTATCAACGGCCTTTAATTTAATATCTGAAATCGTGATGAATTTCCAACAATCATATACATATGTTGGTACTGGTATCACATCCATATGTTAGTACTGGTATCACATCCATATGTTAGTACTGGTATCACATCCATATGTCGGTACAGATATCACATCTATATGTTGGTACTTGTATCACATCCATATGTTAGTTTTGGTATCACATCCATATGTTTGTACTGGTATCACATCCATGTTAGTACTGGTATCATATCCATATGTTGGTACTGGTATCACATCCATATTTTAGTACTGATATCACATCCATATGTTAGTACTGGTATCACATCCATATTTTAGTACTGATATTACATCCATATGTTATTACTGATATCACATCCACATGTTAGTACTGATATCACATTCGTATGTAAGTACAGGTATCACATCCATATGTTACTACTGGTATCACATCCATAAGTTAATACTGTTATCATATCCATATGTTATTACTGGTATCACATGCATATGTTACTAGTGGTATCACATCCATATGTTACTACTGGTATCACATCCATATGTTACTACTGGTATCATATCCATATGTTACTACTGGTATCACATCCATATTTTACTATTGGTATCATATCCATATGTTATTACTGGTATCACATCCATTTGTTACTACTGGTATCACATTCACATGTTACTACTTGTATCACATCCATATGTTACTACTGGTATCACATCCATATGTTACTACTGGTATCACATTCATATGTTACTACTGGTATCACATCCATATGTTACTACTTGCATCACATCCATATGTTACTACTGGTATCACATCCATATGTTACTACTGGTATCACATCCATTTGTTATTACTGGTATCACATTCATATGTTATTACTGGTATCATATCCATATGTTACTACTGGTATCATATCCATATGTTACTACTGGTATCATATTCATATGTTACTACTGGTATCAAATCCATATGTTACTACTGGTATCAAATCCATATGTTACTACTGGTATCATATCCATATGTTATTACTAGTATCACATCCATATGTTATTACTGGTATCATATCCATATGTTACTACTGGCATCACATCCATATGTTGCTACTGGTATCACATTCATATGTTACTACTGGTATCACATCCATATGTAACTACTGCCATCACATCCATATGTTACTATTGGTATCACATCCATATGTTACTACTGGTATCACATCCATATGTTGCTACTGGCATCACATCCATATGTAACTACTGTCATCACATCCATATGTTGCTATTGGTATCACATCCATATGTTACTACTGGCATCATATCCATATGTTAGTACTGGTATCACATCCATATGTTACTACTGGTATCACATCCATATGTTACTACTGGCATCATATCCATATGTTAGTACTGGTATCACATCCATATGTTACTACTGTCATCACATCCATATGTTGCTATTGGTATCACACATGAGTTGAACAATGATATTTGTCTATTTACTGAGTACTTTATATCTCTAGATGTTCGTCAGTTTCTTGACAGCATTCGATGCTGGACCAGACTTTAGATAAGAAATTAAACACGATATGAGCAGCTGGAAATAAAACATTTCAAATGAACAGATAAGAGACATATCAAAACAAGAATACGTGTCGAGCTTTATAAGAAGGAGGTGTTGGAAATACATCGGTCATGTGCTGAGAATGAATGAAGAAAGACTTCCCCGTCAGGCATTCATGGGTAAACCATTTGGTAAAAGAAAACAAAATAGACTAAAAGAATAGCTATCTTAGAACAATTACTATGGAAGGCTCAACCATGGCATTACAAATAACCCAGACCAATCTGAACAAGCAGCAAATCGTCAATCGTGACAACATGTGACCTCAGTCCTATCTGTCTTCTTCGTCCTGAATGCGAGATTACTGAATTTAGTGCAAGTGTGATACTGCGATGCGTGTCATCATTTCTAATGTTATGTTTTCGAATACATCTAGGTTTTCCCCTACTTTTTACAACACTTACCCTGAGCTGGTCGAGTTCAGAGATGAGCTTCCTATTTTGAGCCTCCAGGAAGCGAACCTTCTCAATGTAGTTGGCGAACCTCTCGTTCAGCTGCTGCATGTCCTTTTTCTCTCTCTCCCTCGTGTTTTTCACGTTCGACACTCCTGTGTGGGAGACATTTCCGAACCCAGAGGGCATCATTCCTGTGGAAAGACAATTTGTTTCATAATTATAGATTCTTGCTTGTCCTTAGTGTTTCATCGTTGTGCTTTGTGTTTATAGCACGCTAGTTAGTTGTCTTTTGACTTTTAAATTAATTAATTCATTCATTCATTCTTTCATCATCAACATAATTGTCCTCCTCATCGTCGTCGTCATTATCATCATCATCGTCATCATTATCATCATCATCGTCATTATTATCATCATCATCATTACCATAATCAACGTCATTATTATTATCATCATCACTATCATAATCATCACCATCGTCATTATCATCATCATCATTACCATAATCAACGTCATTATTATTATCATCATCACTATCATAATCATCATCATCGTCATTATTATCATCATCATTACCATCATCAACGTCATTATTATTATCATCATCACTATCATAATCATCATCATCATCATTATCATCATCGCCGTCATCATTTTCATTATCGTCATGGTTATCATCGTCGTCAAGGACATCATTATGGGTCTGGTTAGTTAAAGGCCCCGGTATCACTACAAACGAATTAAAACCCATAATTGCTCAACCGCCCGTGCCAGTGAAATCATCCGAATTAAGACTCATCTCATTGAATGATCCAAAATAAAGAAAGGCAACTGAAGTCCCCATCATAGCAACTACAGCACACACCAAAAGACTTGAGACATAATTTTCTTCATTCAGAAACATCATCATCATGTACCCTGCCGGTTGGCGTAGGCGATCATGTCCCTCCACAATCTTCTATCTACTGTTCACCGTATCAGTTCTGTTGTTGACTGTTTTCCATGCCATGACACCAAGCTATCCAGTATTTTCTCTCTTTGTCGTCCGCGATCTCTCTTTCTTTTATTTTGCCAGTTGTAACCAAGTATTCCAACTTTCCTCTTCTCATGATGTGCCAGAAAAATGTTGATTGCTTCTTTCTGATGTTTTTTAAGAGCTCCCTTTTTGTGTTGGCCTCTTTGAGAACTTCCTCATTGGTCTTTTTAGCTGCCCAGGGAACTTTCAACATTCTTCTGAGAAATCCCATCTATGTGGCCTCTAACCATCTTTTCATTTGTTTGTCTACTGTCCATGATTCGCTTCCATAGGTCAGAATTGGTTCTATATAGCACCGATGAACTCTCTTTCTCATTTTTATTGACATAGATTTGTTGCATAAGATATTTTTCATTTTCTGAAATGCTATTTTGGCCTGAGCTATTCTGCTTTTTATTTCTGTGGTGCATCTTCCATCTGATGTAATTATTGTGTCCAAGTTTCAGAAACATACGACAATGAAATCACACTTACTTGCCAACCAACCGGCGAAATGACACCACTATCGTGGGTCCAAGAAGATTCGAAACATTCGTTGGGATCAATACTTTACGAGCATTCACCAGCAGATCAGGTATTAACAACATCAAACAAGAAGTGAAAAGAAAACGTTGGAAATGTCTAGGCCATGTTCTACGAGTGGAACGAACAAGGCATCCGCAACTAGCACTAACATGGACACCACCTGGCAAGCGAAGAAGAGGCAGATCATTGGGGACATGGCGACGAGCCTACATGATGAAATGATAGGGCTGGCAGGTCCTGGCGAGAGTTGTCCATGCTTGCTCCAGACCGGATTGGGTGGAGATCTCTTGTGAGTGTCCTATGTTGGGTGGAGATCTCTTGTGAGTGTCCTATGTTGGGTGGAGATCTCTTGTGAGTGTCCTATGTTGAGCGCAGAACTCTTGTGAGTGTCCTATGTTGGGTAGAGATCTCTTGTGAGTGTTCTATGTTGGGTGCAGATTTCTTGTGAGTGTCCTATGTTTGGTAGAGATCTCTTGTGAGTGTCCTATGTTGGGTGGAGATCTCTTGTGAGTGTCCTATGTTGAGCGCAGATCTCTTGTGAGTGTCCTATGTTGGGTAGAGATCTCTTGTGAGTGTCCTATGTTGGGTGCAGATCTCTTGTGAGTGTCCTATGGTGGGTGCAGATCTCTTGTGAGTGCCCTATGTTGGGTGGAGATCTCTTGTGAGTGCCCTATGTTGGGTGGAGATCTTTTGTGAGTGTCCTATGTTGGGTGCAGATCTCTTGTGAGTGTCCTATGTTGGGTGGAGATATCTTGTGGGTGCCCTATGTTGGGTGGAGATCGCTTGTGAGTTCCCTATGTTGGGTGGAGATCGCTTGTGGGGGTCCTATGTTGGGTGGTGATCGCTTGTGGGTGCCCTGTGTTGAGTTGAGATCTCTTGTGGGTGCCTTATGTTGGATGTGGGGATCTCTTTTGAGTGTTTTATTTCGAGTGGAGGTCTCGTGTGGGTGCCCTATGCTCCGATTGGAGTTCAGAGGATTAACATGAAGCGAACTTCGAAATAATTGCTGTGCTGCGGTAAAGCTGGTAATAAGGAGCAAGTGTTTGCGTGTTTTGTCGTCTTTGCATATACGCGGTTTCTTCTGGAAACGAAAACAAAACAAACGCACAACGGAAAAAGAAGAGTTAGTTTTAATAATCGAAAACAAATAATCCAAGCCTACCTGAAGTAATCTCCACAGTTCTCTTGTAGCTGCCTCCACCGCCTCCACTGCCAATTACCCCCGACAGGCTGCTGCTGTGCCCGATGGATGTGTTCCTGGGGTGGATGCCGGACTTGTAGTAGAAGTCATCGCCTCCGTCGCTATGGGACACGCTGCCACCCCCACCGATACTGGAGGAAGTTGTTGATGACGTAATCACGGTTCGTTTCTCCAGAGTTGATTGAGACATTCTTTATGTACCTGCACGATCATGGACATTAAACAGGTAAAGGCATCCCTACAGCAAGTATTAAACAGGAATAACATTTTACAAAGCGAATGAACACCTTCAATATTTGTTAAAATAATTATCATCAATATCATCGTCGTTATCACCTTCTCTTTGTCTACCAACCGCTCCTTCTCCCTCCTATCGCAGTTCTTTACAGAGTGATCTTTCCTTGACCAGACGATAGAGATATATGGACCTTTTCGTCTTGTCAGACGGTCTAGTAGAGGCTATTGTGTATATGGCCCCTTTTCGTCTTGTCAGACGGTCTAGTAGAGGCTATTGTGTATATGGCCCTTTTCGTCTTGTCAGACGGTCTAGTAGAGGCTATTGTGTATATGGCCCTTTTCGTCTTGTCAGACAGTCTAGTAGAGGCTATTGTGTATATGGCCCCTTTTCGTCTTGTCAGACGGTCTAGTAGAGGCTATTGTGTATATGGCCCCTTTTCGTCTTGTCAGACGGTCTAGTGGAGGCTATTGTGTATATGGCCCCTTTTCGTCTTGTCAGACGGTCTAGTAGAGGCTATTGTGTATATGCCCCTTTTCGTCTTGTCAGACGGTCTAGTAGAGGCTATTGTGTATATGGCCCCTTTTCGTCTTGTCAGACGGTCTAGTAGAGGCTATTGTGTATATGGCCCTTTTCGTCTTGTCAGACAGTCTAGTGGAGGCTATTGTGTATATGGCCCTTTTCGTCTTGTCAGACAGTCTAGTAGAGGCTATTGTGTATATGGCCCTTTTCGTCTTGTTAGACAGTCTAGTAGAGGCTATTGTGTATATGGCCCTTTTCGTCTTGTCAGACGGTCTAGTGGAGGCTATTGTGTATATGGCCCTTTTCGTCTTGTCAGACGGTCTAGTGGAGGCTATTGTGTATATGGCCCTTTTCGTCTTGTCAGACGGTCTAGTGGAGACTATTGTGTATATGGCCCCTTTTCGTCTTGTCAGAAGGTCTAGTAGAGGCTATTGTGTATATGGCCCTTTTCGTCTTGTCAGACGGTCTAGTGAAAGCTATTGTGTATATGGCCCTTTTCATCTTGTTAGACAGTCTAGTGGAGGCTATTGTGTATATGGCCCTTTTCGTCTTGTTAGACAGTCTAGTGGAGGCTATTGTGTATATGGCCCTTTTCGTCTTGTTAGACAGTCTAGTGGAGGCTATTGTGTATATGGCCCTTTTCGTCTTGTCAGACGGTCTAGTGGAGGCTATTGTGTATATGGCCCTTTTCGTCTTGTCAGACGGTCTAGTGGAGGCTATTGTGTATATGGCCCTTTTCGTCTTGTTAGACAGTCTAATGTAGGCTATTGTGTATATGGCCCTTTTCGTCTTGTCAGACGGTCTAGTGGAGGCTATTGTGTATATGGCCCTTTTCGTCTTGTCAGACGGTCTAGTGGAGGTTATTGTGTATTTTTTAGGTTTTGTTTTTGTCGAACAGCTTCTCCCGTGGCTTCCTCTACTTCTTCTTCTCCTTCCTCTTCCTCTTCTTTTCCTTCTTCATTTGCCTTTCAGCGTCGAGGGTAGATATAATTTGCGGTCTTTTGCTCTTGGGTGTCCGGTTAGCGCAATCGATAGGCGGTTGGCTTACCACGGCAACAGCCGGGGTTCGTACCCTGGCGAGGACACCTGGGTTTTACTAATTACCTAAAAATTAGCGGGAGCCGCGATAGCTCAGTGGTTAGTGAACTGGACTACTACGGACAAGGGGTAGGGTTCGATCCCAACCGACGGCTCCGGGTTCACCCAGCCTTAAATGGGTACCGGATTTTTTCTGGGAAAGTAAAGCAGCACGGGCGTAATACCGACCACATTACCCCAAAAATCATGTGCTGAAGGTCTGTAAAATATAGGGTCACTAACACCATATTTCCCTATACGCCACTTGGCGTGACGGGGGGTACTTTACTTTTTTTTTTTTTTTTTTCTTTTGCTCTTCTGTTCGCCTCTGCTGCTGATACGTTTCTTAGTACTTCTAATGTTCCACCCATCCATCTTTTCTATCTCTCGTGGCTAATTCTACCAATGTTTGACAAACATACACGGCCACAGAATGAACAAGTCAGACCCAATGATCCACAGGAATTTCCTTCCTTTTTCCATTAGAATTTAACTTTCTCATTTTACTTTGCCTACTCTGCCTGGGCACGGAATATGGAGACAGTGCTTTACCCAGTCGCACTATCCCCCTCTCGACTTCGTATCAAAGATTTCCGAAGGAGGGTCAAAGTCCATGCGTTCGGAATTTAAAGAAGAAGTAGGGGATACCAGAAAGACGATTAACGCCGTCTACTGCCTTAGGGTCCCTCTCTCCGGATTTTGACTCTGGGTGTACTCCCATAACCTTCGATTCTAACTAGAATCTAGTCCACAAGGTAGTGGAGGGTTTTGTGGGTGTACTCCCATAACCTTGGATTCTAACTAGAATCTAGTCCACAAGGTAGTGGAGGGTTTTGTGGTCGAAGTTTCCCTTCTTCTAGACGGGTTGCCAGCCAAGGTTTACGAGTCACGTCTACCCGGAGCGATATCTAAAGATACGCCTTTGTCAGGCACATGTGCCCGGACATCCGAGAAAAAAAACGTTACCGGTCAATGCTGGGCTAGAAATGAACCCAATGCACAAGAACTATATCCGTGAAAAAAAAACGTTACCGGTCAATGCTGGGCTAGAAATGAACCCAATGCACAAGAACTATATCCGTGAAAAAAAACGTTACCGGTCAATGCTGGGCTAGAAATGAACCCAATGCACAAGAACTATATCCGTGAAAAAAAACTTTACCGGTCAATGCTACGCTAGAAATGAACCCAATGCACAAGAACTATATCCGTGAAAAAAAAACGTTACCGGTCAATGCTGGGCTAGAAATGAACCCAATGCACAAGAACTATATCCGTGAAAAAAAAACGTTACCGGTCAATGCTGGGCTAGAAATAAACCCAATGCACAAGAACTATATCCGTGAAAAAAAAACGTTACCGGTCAATGCTGGGCTAGAAATGAACCCAATGCACAAGAACTATATCCGTGAAAAAAAACTTTACCGGTCAATGCTACGCTAGAAATGAACCCAATGCACAAGAACTATATCCGTGAAAAAAACGTTACCGGTCAATGCTACGCTAGAAATGAACCCAATGCACAAGAACTATATCCGTGAAAAAAAACGTTACCGGTCAATGCTACGCTAGAAATGAACCCAATGCACAAGAACTATATCCGTGAAAAAAAACTTTACCGGTCAATGCTACGCTAGAAATGAACCCAATGCACAAGAACTATATTTGTAAAAAAAAACGTTACCGGTCAATGCTACGCTAGAAATGAACCCAATGCACAAGAACTATATCCGTGAAAAAAAAACTTTACCGGTCAATGCTACGCTAGAAATGAACCCAATGCACAAGAACTATATCCGTGAAAAAAAACTTTACCGGTCAATGCTACGCTAGAAATGAACCCAATGCACAAGAACTATATCCGTGAAAAAAAACTTTACCGGTCAATGCTACGCTAGAAATGAACCCAATGCACAAGAACTATATCCGTGAAAAAAAAACTTTACCGGTCAATGCTACGCTAGAAATGAACCCAATGCACAAGAACTATATCCGTGAAAAAAAAACGTTACCGGTCAATGCTACGCTAGAAATGAACCCAATGCACAAGAACTATATCCGTGAAAAAAAACTTTACCGGTCAATGCTACGCTAGAAATGAACCCAATGCACAAGAACTATATCCGTGAAAAAAAAACTTTACCGGTCAATGCTACGCTAGAAATGAACCCAATGCACAAGAACTATATCCGTGAAAAAAAAACGTTACCGGTCAATGCTACGCTAGAAATGAACCCAATGCACAAGAACTATATCCGTGAAAAAAAACGTTTACCGGTCAATGCTACGCTAGAAATGAAACCAATGCACAAGAACTATATCCGTGAAAAAAAAACGTTACCGGTCAATGCTACGCTAGAAATGAACCCAATGCACAAGAACTATATCCGTGAAAAAAAAACGTTACCGGTCAATGCTACGCTAGAAATGAACCCAATGCACAAGAACTATATCCGTGAAAAAAAACGTTACCGGTCAATGCTAGGCTAGAAATGAACCCAATGCACAAGAACTATATCCGTGAAAAAAAACGTTACCGGTCTAGAAATGCTGCACAAGCTAGAAAAAAACCCAATGCACAATGCACAAGAACTATATCCGTGAAAAAAAACGTTACCGGTCAATGCTACGCTAGAAATGAACCAATGCACAAGAACTATATCCGTGAAAAAAAAACGTTACCGGTCAATGCTAGGCTAGAAATGAACCCAATGCACAAGAACTATATCCGTGAAAAAAAACGTTACCGGTCAATGCTGGCTAGAAATGAACCCAATGCACAAGAACTATATCCGTGAAAAAAAAAACTTACCGGTCAATGCTGGGCTAGAAATGAACCAATGCACAAGAACTATATCCGTGAAAAAAAACGTTACCGGTCAATGCTAGGCTAGAAATGAACCCAATGCACAAGAACTATATCCGTGAAAAAAAACGTTACCGGTCAATGCTACGCTAGAAATGAACCCAATGCACAAGAACTATATCCGTGAAAAAAAACGTTACCGGTCAATGCTGGGCTAGAAATGAACCCAATGCACAAGAACTATATCCGTGAAAAAAAAACGTTACCGGTCAATGCTGGGCTAGAAATGAACCCAATGCACAAGAACTATATCCGTGAAAAAAAAACGTTACCGGTCAATGCTGGGCTAGAAATGAACCCAATGCACAAGAACTATATCCGTGAAAAAAACATATATCAATCGAGATCTGCGATCAAAGCATTTCAACTTGTCTTTCCCCTTCCTTACCCCGTCACGCCAAGTGGCGTATAGGGAATATGGTGTTTGTGACCATAATTTTACAGACCTTCGGCACATGATTTTGGGGTAATGTGGTCGATATTACGCCCGTGCCGCTTTACTTTCCCACAAAAAAATAGGGTACCCATTTAAGGCTGGGTGAACCATGAAGCTGCCGATCAGGTTCGAGCTCGACCTCTTGTCCTTTGTAATCCAGTTCACTAACCACTGAGTTATCGCGGCTTTGCGTTTCTTCACAATAGTCATGAACTCATCATGTACTCATCATGTACTCATCATGTACTCATCATGTGCCCATCATGTACCCATCATGTACTCATCATGTACCCATCATATACTCATCATGTACTCATCATGTACCCATCATGTACTCATCATGTACCCATCATGTACTCATCATGTACTCATCATGTACTCATAATGTACTCATCATGTACCCATCATGTACCCATCATGTACTCATCATGTACTCATCTTGTACTCATAATGTACTCATCATGTACTCATCATGTACTCATCATGTACTCATCATATACCCATCATGTACTCATAATGTACTCATCATGTACCCATCATGTACTCATCATGTACTCATCTTGTACTCATAATGTACTCATCATGTACCCATCATGTACTCATCATGTACCCATCATGTACCCATCATGTACTCATAATGTACTCATCATGTACCCATCATGTACCCATCATGTACCCATCATGTACTCATCATGTACCCATCATGTACTCATAATGTACCCATCATGTACTCATCATGTACCCATCATGTACTCATCATGTACCCATCATGTACTCATCATGTACCCATCATGTACTCATCATGTACCCATCATGTACTCATCATGTACCCATCTTGTACCCATCATGTACTCATCATGTACCCATAATGTACCCATCATGTACCCATCATGTACTCATCAAGTACCCATCATGTACCCATAATGTACCCATCATGTACCCATCATGTACTCATCATGTACCCATCATGTACCCATCATGTACCCATCATGTACCCATAATGTACCCATCATGTACTCATCATGTACCCATCATGTACCCATCATGTACTCATCATGTACCCATAATGTACCCATCATGTACCCATCATGTACTCATCATGTACTCCGATTGTTTGTTGTATCATTTTGAGAACATTTCTTGTTGTTGATACGATATAGGTAAGATCCTCGTAACGAGGAAGCACTCCATGAGAAGAAAGAATAATTAACTCTTTCGGCACGGAAGCTTTTTATCATTGCTACGAAGGAGATTTCAGAGACACAATTTGTCATCATTTTAAGAATCAAACTACATATTTATATTTATCTACTATATAACATACTATATATGAATTTTTAGATAATTGACTTCCGGTGCGTGACTGTGCTGGAAACACGACATAATTTTGCGATGGGAGTCAAACTTAAGTTATAAGTGAATTTCATTGGCCGAAGAAAAGAAATTCAAGCGTTCTTGTGCTATTTCAAATTAAGAAAGATGAATACATGTGAGATGCGTTGCTTGAGAAAAGTAACAAACACCACAAGAAGAAATAGAATACCAAATGAGACCATAAGAAAAATAGTAGGAACAAAACCCTGCCAGGGGGCCTCGGTAGCCAAGTTGGGAAAACCACCCGACTGGACTACCGACGTTCGGACAACCCGTGTTCGATTCCCGCTGGGAGCAGTGTGAGTTGTACTCGTGGTTGGAAAAAAAAAATCCCCCCCCCCCCCCACGGTCGACCCAGCCGTTGGCAGAAATGGGTACCAGGGTATTACCCTGGGAAGGTGAGGAATGTTGCCTCGCATCTGAGTTTCGATGCTTGAGGCGACACTATCCAGAAATTTCCGAACATTTCTGGATAAGCGGCCGAGCACATATGGGTGGAAACTCGCGTGCTAAGACGCCGGTTCAGGTCTCGTACTTTACCTTTACTTTACCCTGCCAAGAATATATAGAACAACAACAACTTAAATGGTTTGGTCACCTGGTCAGAATGAATCCTTACCAATCACCATCAAGGGCGTTCTTCTCAAGAATGCATGGAAAAAGACCAAGAGGAAGACCCAGAAGAAGATGGATAGGTGCAGTGATAGAGACATGTAACAACAAAGGAAAATCACTAATTCAGACAGTTCGAGCAGCTCAAGAACGACAAATGATATAAACCACGACACCTGTTAGGTATCAGTGAGAAAGGAAAAGAAGGAGATGGATAGATGCAGTGACAGAGACATGTAACAACAAAGGAAAATCACTAATTCAGACAGTTCGAGCAGCTCAAGAACGACAAATGATATAAACCACGACACCTTTTAGGTATCAGTGAGAAAGAGAAAAGAAGAAGATGGATAGATGCAGTGACAGAGACATGTAACAACAAAGGAAAATCACTAATTCAGACAGTTCGAGCAGCTCAAGAACGACAAATGATATAAACCACGACACCTTTTAGGTATCAGTGAGAAAGAGAAAAGAAGAAGATGGATAGATGCAGTGACAGAGACATGTAACAACAAAGGAAAATCACTAATTCAGACAGTTCGAGCAGCTCAAGAACGACAAATGATATAAACCACGACACCTTTTAGGTATCAGTGAGAAAGAGAAAAGAAGAAGAAGAAGATCTAGGTATTAGATTTCATCAATACCAAGATGATGACGTAAAAAGAATATGGTTTGATGATGGTCACATTAATCATTTGAGAGTGGCGCACTGTGCGGTGAAACATACGCAAAGAGTTAATGAAACAACAAAGGGACATAATCAGAAGTGGGGTTATCAGAAAAACAAAGTTGGAGAACATCAAAGCTGGATAATTTTATTAAACAACCAATCGAATTGTTTTGACTGGATTATCTCAACTTCATAAATCCCATAAGCGCCTAAACCAGAGGCGGGGTACCTACGGCCCGCGGGCCAGAACTAGTTCGCTAACTAAGATGTTTTGAACCGGTCCCCTGTGTTTGATTTGATAATAACTATACACTTTCTTCCTAGAGGTAAAAAAAAAAAAGAAAGAAAAAGTAAAACAAAAGCAAGAAATTGATTAACTGACACAAATTTAGAAAAGATACTATGCATTTTTGTTAGTAAAATACGGTAAAACATGGTCAACCTTGTGCGCGAATTTCAGACACAACTCTCTCATTAAGTGGTAAACTCTAGTTTAACAAGTCCATCAATTTCAGATCTGGCCCTCGGAATCTTCACAGTTTACACATTTGGCCTTCTGCGTCTTTATAATTTTCAGATCTGGCCCTCGCGTCTACATAGTTTTCAGATCTGGCCCTCGGCGTCTTCATAGTTTTCAGATCTGGCCCTCGGCGTCTACATAGTTTTCAGATCTGGCCCTCGGCGTCTTCATAGTTTCTGGCCCTCAGTGTCTTCATAGTTTTCAGATCTGGCCCCCAGTGTCTTCATAGTTTTCAGATCTGACCCTCGGTGTCTTCATAGTTTTCAGATCTTGTGCTCAGTGTCTTCATAGTTTTCAGATCTGACCCTCAGTGTCTTCATAGTTTTCAGATCTGGCCTTCGGTGTCACCATAGTTTTCAGATCTTGTGCTCAGTGTCTTCATAGTTTCAGATCTGACCCTCATTGTCTTCATAGTTTTCTGATCTGGCCATCAGTGTCTTCATAGTTTTCAGATCTGGTCTTCGATGTCTTCATAGTTTTTAGATATGGCCCTCAGTGTCTTCATAGTTTTCAGATCTGGCCCTCGGTGTCTTCATAGTTTTCAGATCTGGCCCTCGGTGTCTTCATAGTTTTCAGGATCTGGCCTTCGGTGTCACCATAGTTTTCAGATCTAGTTCTCAGTGTCTTCATAGTTTTCAGATCTGGCCTTCGGTGTCACCATAGTTTTCAGATCTGGCCCTCAGTGTCTTCATGATCTGACCCTCAGTGTCTTCATAGTTTTCAGATCTGGCCCTCAGTGTCTTCATAGTTTTGAGATCTGACCCTCAGTGTCTTCATAGTTTTCAGATCTGACTCTCAACATCTTCATAGTTTTGAGATCTGGCCTTCAGTGTCATCATAGCTTTCAGATCTGGCCCTCAGTGTCTTCATAGTTTTCAGATCTGGTCCCCAGTGTCTTCATAGTTTGCAGATCTGGCCCTCATTGTCTTCATAGTTTTCTGATCTGGCCTTCAATGTCTTCATAGTTTTCAGATCTGGTCTTCGATGTCTTCATAGCTTTTAGATATGGCCCTCAGTGTCTTCATAGTTTTCAGATCTGGCCTTCGGTGTCATCATAGTTTTCAGATCTGACCTTCGGTGTCACCATAGTTTTCAGATCTGGTCTTCGATGTCTTCATAGTTTACAGATCTGACCCTCAGTGTCTTCGTAGTTTTCAGATCTGGCCCTCAGTATCTTCATAGTTTTTAGATCTGGCCCTCAGTATCTTCATAGTTTTGAGATCTGGCCTTCAGTGTCTTCATAGTCTTCAGATCTGGCCCTCAGTGTCTTCATAGTTTTCAGATCTGGCCATCAGTGTCTTCATAGTTTTGAGATCTGACCCTCATTGTCTTCATAGTTTTCAGATCTGGCCCTCGGTGTCTTCATAGTTTTCAGATCTGGCCCTCGGCGTCTTCATAGTTTTCAGATCTGACCCTCAGTGTCTTCATAGTTTTCAGATCTGGCCCCCAGTGTCTTCATAGTTTTCAGATCTGGCTCTCGGCGTTTTTCATAGTTTTCAGATCTTGTGCTCAGTGTCTTCATAGTTTTCAGATCTGGCCTTCGGTGTCACCATAGTTTTCAGATCTGGCCCTCAGTGTCTTCATAGTTTTGAGATCTGGCCTTCAGTGTCATCATAGCTTTCAGATCTGGCCCTCAGTGTCTTCATAGTTTTCAGATCTGGTCCCCAGTGTCTTCATAGTTTGCAGATCTGGCCCTCATTGTCTTCATAGTTTTCTGATCTGGCCTTCAGTGTCTTCATAGTTTTCAGATCTGGTCTTCGATGTCTTCATAGTTTTTAGATATGGCCCTCAGTGTCTTCATAGTTTTCAGATCTGGCCTTCGGTGTCATCATAGTTTTCAGACCTGACCTTCGGTGTCACCATAGTTTTCAGATCTGGTCTTCGATGTCTTCATAGTTTACAGATCTGACCCTCAGTGTCTTCATAGTTTTCAGATCTGTCCTTCGGTATCACCATAGTTTTCAGATCTGGCCCTCAGTGTCTTCATGGTTTTGTGATCTGGCCCTCAGTGTCTTCATAGTTTTGAGATCTGGCCCTCAGTGTCTTCATAGTTTTCAGATCTGGCCCTCAGTGTCTTCATAGTTTTGAGATCTGACCCTCAGTGTCTTCATAGTTTTCAGATCTGACTCTCAACATCTTCATAGTTTTGAGATCTGGCCTTCAGTATCTTCATAGCTTTCAGATCTGGCCCTCAGTGTCTTCATAGTTTTGAGATCTGACCCTCATTGTCTTCATAGTTTTCAGATCTGGCCCTTAGTGTCTTCATAGTTTTCAGATCTGGCCTCCAGTGTCTTCATAGTTTTCAGATCTGGCCCTCGGCGTCTTCATAGTTTCAGATCTTGTGCTCAGTGTCTTCATAGTTTTCAGATCTGACCCTCAGTGTCTTCATATTTTTCAGATCTGGCCTTCGGTGTCACCATAGTTTTCAGATCTAGTTCTCAGGTCTTCATAGTTTTCAGATCTGGCCTTCGGTGTCACCATAGTTTTCAGATCTGGCCCTCAGTGTCTTCATAGTTTTCAGATCTGGCCTTCAGTGTCATCATAGCTTTCAGATCTGGTCCCCAGTGTCTTCATAGTTTGCAGATCTGGCCCTCATTGTCTTCATAGTTTTCTGATCTGGCCTTCAATGTCTTCATAGTTTTCAGATCTGGTCTTCGATGTCTTCATAGTTTTTAGATATGGCCCTCAGTGTCTTCATAGTTTTCAGATCTGGCCTTCGGTGTCATCATAGTTTTCAGATCTGACCTTCGGTGTCACCATAGTTTTCAGATCTGGTCTTCGATGTCTTCATAGTTTACAGATCTGACCCTCAGTGTCTTCATAGTTTTCAGATCTGTCCTTCGGTATCACCATAGTTTTCAGATCTGGCCCTCAGTGTCTTCATAGTTTTGAGATCTGGCCCTCAGTGTCTTCATGGTTTTGTGATCTGGCCCTCAGTGTCTTCATAGTTTTCAGATCTGGCCCTCAGTGTCTTCATAGTTTTGAGATCTGACCCTCAGTGTCTTCATAGTTTTCAGATCTGACTCTCAACATCTTCATAGTTTTGAGATCTGGCCTTCAATATCATCATAGCTTTCAGATCTGGCCCTCAGTGTCTTCATAGTTTTCAGATCTGGTCCCCAGTGTCTTCATAGTTTGCAGATCTGGCCCTCATTGCCTTCATAGTTTTGAGATCTGACCCTCAGTGTCTTCATAGTTTTCAGATCTGGCCCTCAGTGTCTTCATAGTTTTCAGATCTGGCCCCCAGTGTCTTCCTAGTTTTCAGATCTGGCCCTCAGTGTCTTCATAGTTTTCAGATCTGGTCCTCAGTGTCTTCATAGTTTTCAGATCTGACCCTCGGTGTATATATAACTTTCAGATCTGGCCCTCAGTGTCTTCATAGCTTTCATATCTGGCCCTCAGTATCTTCATAGCTTTCATATCTGGCCCTCAGTGTCTTCATAGCTTTCATATCTGGCCCTCAGTATCTTCATAGCTTTCATATATGGCCCTCAGTATCTTCATAGCTTTCATATCTGGCCCTCAGTATCTTCATAGCTTTCATATCTGGCCCTCAGTGTCTTCATAGCTTTCATATCTGGCCCTCAGTATCTTCATAGCTTTCATATATGGCCCTCAGTATCTTCATAGCTTTCATATCTGACCCTCAGTATCTTCATAGCTTTCATATATGGCCCTCAGTATCTTCATAGCTTTCATATCTGGCCCTCAGTATCTTCATAGCTTTCATATATGGCCCTCAGTATCTTCATAGCTTTCATATCTGGCCCTCAGTATCTTCATAGCTTTCATATCTGGCCCTCAGTATCTTCATAGCTTTCATATCTGGCCCTCAGTGTCTTCATAGCTTTCATATCTGGCCCTCAGTATCTTCATAGCTTTCATATCTGGCCCTCAGTATCTTCATAGCTTTCATATCTGGCCCTCAGTGTCTTCATAGCTTTCATATCTGGCCCTCAGTATCTTCATAGCTTTCATATATGGCCCTCAGTATCTTCATAGCTTTCATATCTGGCCCTCAGTATCTTCATAGCTTTCATATCTGGCCCTCAGTATCTTCATAGCTTTCATATCTGGCCCTCAGTGTCTTCATAGCTTTCATATCTGGCCCTCAGTATCTTCATAGCTTTCATATCTGGCCCTCAGTGTCTTCATAGCTTTCATATCTGGCCCTCAGTATCTTCATAGCTTTCATATATGGCCCTCAGTATCTTCATAGCTTTCATATCTGGCCCTCAGTATCTTCATAGCTTTCATATATGGCCCTCAGTATCTTCATAGCTTTCATATCTGGCCCTCAGTATCTTCATAGCTTTCATATATGGCCCTCAGTATCTTCATAGCTTTCATATATGGCCCTCAGTATCTTCATAGCTTTCATATATGGCCCTCAGTATCTTCATAGCTTTCATATATGGCCCTCAGTATCTTCATAGCTTTCATATATGGCCCTCAGTATCTTCATAGCTTTCATATCTGGCCCTCAGTATCTTCATAGCTTTCATATCTGGCCCTCAGTATCTTCATAGTTTTCAGATCTGGCCCTCGGTATCTTCATAGCTTTCATATATGGCCCTCAGTATCTTCATAGCTTTCATATCTGGCCCTCAGTGTCTTCATAGCTTTCATATCTGGCCCTCAGTATCTTCATAGCTTTCATATATGGCCCTCAGTATCTTCATAGCTTTCATATCTGGCCCTCAGTATCTTCATAGCTTTCATATCTGGCCCTCAGTGTCTTCATAGTTTTCATATCTGGCCCTCAGTATCTTCATAGCTTTCATATCTGGCCCTCAGTATCTTCATAGCTTTCATATCTGGCCTCAGTATCTTCATAGCTTTCATATCTGGCCCTCAGTGTCTTCATAGCTTTCATATCTGGCCCTCAGTGTCTTCATAGCTTTCATATCTGGCCCTCAGTGTCTTCATAGCTTTCATATCTGGCCCTCAGTGTCTTCATAGCTTTCATATCTGGCCCTCAGTATCTTCATAGCTTTCATATCTGGCCCTCAGTGTCTTCATAGCTTTCATATCTGGCCCTCAGTATCTTCATAGCTTTCATATATGGCCCTCAGTATCTTCATAGCTTTCATATCTGGCCCTCAGTATCTTCATAGCTTTCATATCTGGCCCTCAGTATCTTCATAGCTTTCATATCTGGCCCTCAGTGTCTTCATAGCTTTCATATCTGGCCCTCAGTGTCTTCATAGCTTTCATATCTGGCCCTCGGTATCTTCATAGCTTTCATATCTGGCCCTCGGTATCTTCATAGCTTTCATATCTGGCCCTCAGTATCTTCATAGCTTTCATATCTGGCCCTCAGTATCTTCATAGCTTTCATATCTGGCCCTCAGTGTCTTCATAGCTTTCATATCTGGCCCTCGGTATCTTCATAGCTTTCATATCTGGCCCTCAGTATCTTCATAGCTTTCATATCTGGCCCTCAGTATCTTCATAGCTTTCATATCTGGCCCTCAGTATCTTCATAGCTTTCATATCTGGCCCTCAGTATCTTCATAGCTTTCATATCTGGCCCTCGGTGTGTTCATAGCTTTCAGATCTGGCCTTCAGAAAATAACAGGTTGCCCACGCCTGACCTAGACGCTTGAAAGAAAAACGTCTGTGAAAGGGGACAGATTTAGAAGCATGGCTGGACCTAGACTTGGTGATGCCCAAAGCGGGGTGAATCTTTTAGGCCCTCCACTTCTGTTAAAGATTAACCCCAGGACATAGCTTTGTTATCGAGTGTTTAACACTCTGTATCGTGATAGTTCCCGCCATGAACAATATATTAGTATCTAAACAAATAACAGAATAGCTCAGGCAAAAACAGCTTTCCCAAAAATGAGACAAATACTATGCAATCCATTTTTGACAATAGAAACAAGAAAAAGAATTCTTAAATGTTATGTAGAGCCAGTCTTAACATATGGATGTGAATCATGGACAATAAGCTAACAGACAAGAAAATCACTGGAGTCTGTAGAAATGTGGTTTTGCAGAAGAATGTTGAGAATACCATGGACAGCTAAGAAGAGTAATGAAAATGTTCTGAAAGAGGTCAAAGCAAAAGAGAGCTAATTTCCAATATTAGGAAGAAACAATCATCATTTTTTGGCCATGTAATGAGAAGAGAACAGCTGGAATATATTGTAACAACTGATTATTGAGGGACGAAGAGATAGAGGGAAGCAAAGAGAAAAAAAAAACAGAAAGCTTAAGAGAATGGCTTGGCAGAAGGTCAACAACAGAAATGATAAATAACTGTCGAGATCGAAAGTTGTGGAGAGACATGATCACCTACGCCAGCAGGTCCGGTACTTGATGATGGTGATGAGACAAATAACACCAGAGCTAAAACTAAGAAGAGAAAAATGGTATATTTTCTCAATGTTTCTGTATGGTGCTGAAACACGGGTATTGGACAAAAAATGCAGAACCGAAAATTGAAGTCTTCGAAAAGTGGATTTGTGGAAGAATAGGGAAATTGGATGGAAAGAAATGAAAACAAATAATGCAATCTTAAAACAAGTAAAATGAAAAAAAGAACTACTAAACACAATTCAAACATGACAAACCAGATTTTGGTAAAATGTTAAAAGACAGCAACATACAAAAGTAATTGTGGAAGGGAAAATACAGGGTCATTAATTCACAAGGTGCCGTCTTCGCGTCGAAGGCTGGCTATCATGAAGAGCTATTCAATAAGTGGGTGCCGTCTTCGCGTAGATGGTTGGCTATCATGGAGAGCTATTCATTAAGTGGGTGCCGTCTTCGCGTCGAAGGTTGGCTATCATGGAGAGCTATTCATTTACTGGGTGCCATCTCCACATCGAAGGCTGGCTACCATGGAGCGCCATTCATTTACTGGGTGCCGTCTCCACATCGAAGGCTGGCTACCATGGAGCACCATTTTAATCTTTTGTCTTGATGGTGCACGTTGTCACAGGTTCACTGTGGCAGAGACAGACCAAAACGAGAGACATAAAAAAATGGACAAGTCAGCCTATGACAACCTGCACTATCAAAGAAAGAGACAGAGACAGACCAAGACGAAAGACATAAAAAAAAATGGACAAATCAGCCTATGACAACCTTCACTATCAAAGAAAGAGACAGAGACAGACCAAGACGAGAGACATAAAAAAATGGACAAGTCAGCCTATGACAACCTGCACTATCAAAGAAAGAGACAGAGACAGAGACAGACCAAGACGAGAGACATAAAATAATGGACAAATCAGCCTATGACAACCTGCACTATCAAAGAAAGAGACAGAGACAGACCGAGACGAGAGACATAACAAAATGGACAAGTCAGCCTATGACAACCTTCACTATCAAAGAAAGAGACAGAGCGGAATGGCGATAAGTTGTAGCCAGCCTTTAAAGCGGAAACATGACTTACTGATGATGCTTGAGCAGCAAAGTAAAAGTCAAGTACCCCCGTCACGCCAAGTGGCGTATAGGGAATATGGTGTTATTGACCATAAATTTTACAGACCTTTGACACATGATTTTTGGGGTTATGTGGTCGGTATTACGCCCGTACCGCTTTATTTTCCCTGAAAAAAAAATCCGGTACCCATTAAAGGCAGGGTGAACCCGGAAGCCGTCGGTTGGGATCGAATCCTACCTCTTGTCCTTTGTAGTCCAGTTCACTAACCACTGAGCTATCGCAGCTCTCTTATGACACATGAGTCCTCGACGAATGCAAATAAAGAATTAATGATTCCTATTTTGTCCGCTGTTTTTGGAGACATCATTACTTCTAAACAATTTTGAACCAGGTGGATCAATTGCGACGAATTTGAAACGCGAAAGCCAATTCGGTTGGGAAAAAAAAATGTGCAAACCCCCCCCCCCCCCCCCCAAAAAAAAAAAAAAAATTATGAAAATTGTTCGGAGACCCTCGAATTGAAAGGCTCAATCACATGCGGACGGTGTGAAAAAGTGAACTTGTTCCCTCACTCTATAATTTGAGAACCCATAGAACTTGTTCGCCTACTTTGTATTTTGAGAACCCATAGAACTTGTTCCCCTTCTTTGTATTTTGAGAACTCATAGAACTTGTTCCCCTACTTTGTATTTTGAGAACCCATAGAACTTGTTCCCCTTCTTTGTATTTTGAGAACCAATAGAACTTGTTCCCCTACTTTGTATTATGAGAACCCATAGAACTTGTTCCCCTACTTTGTATTTTGAGAACCCAGAGAACATGTTCCCCTACTTTGCCATTTGTAAACGCAGAGAACGTGTTCCCCTACTTTATATTTTGAAAACCCAGAGAACTTATTCCCATACTTTGTATTTTGGAAACCCAGAGAACATGTCCCCTCACTCTATATTTTGAAAACCCTCGAGCTAGTGCAATCGGCCAGAAAACACACCTGGGCTTTTTTTTTTTTTTAAAGTGGATGACTAGTTCGGAAAAGAAATTGAAACGAAACTGGAAAATATTTGGCAAAGTATTCTTAAAGAATGTTTAATTCAAAAGCAGGGAAGGTCTTTTGAAAGCAAATCAAATATGTTCAGTAGGTCAGGTACGTGTGAAGATATTGAAGTTTGAATGTGGGGTTTGAATGCGATACATTTTATACAAATGACAAGTTAAATTACACTTTGACATTACATTTCTTTTTCAAATACATTTTAAAACTTGCCTATTCGTTAATTTTATTTTAAAATCGAAGTACTATTTCTTCTTAGGGAGCCGCGATAGCTTAGTGGTTAGTTAGCTGGACTACAAAGGAGAAGGGGTAGGGTTCGATCCCAACTGGCAGCTTCCGGGTTCACCCAGCCTTAAAAAAGTAAAGTAAAGTACCCCCGTCACGCCAAGTGGCGTATAGGGAATATGGTGTCAGTGACCATAAATTTTACAGACTTTCAGCACATGATTTTTGGGGTAATGTGGTCGGTATTACGCTCGTGCCGCTTTACTTTCCCAGAAAAAAATTCGGTACCCATTAAAGGCTGGGTGAATCCGGAAGCCGTCGGTTGGAATCGAACCCTACCCCTTGTCCTTTGTAGTCCAGTTCACTAACCACTGAGCTATCGTGGCTCCCTCAGCCTTAAATGGGTACCAGATTTTTTTCAGGGAAAGTAAAGCACCACCGACCACATTACCCCAAAAATCATGTGCTGAAGGTCTGTAAATTTTATGGTCACTAACACCATATTCCCTATACGCCACTTGGCGTGACGGGGGTACTTTACTTTTACTTTTAATATTACTTCTTCCTCTTTTCCTTCTTCTTCTGTCTCTTCTTCTTCTGTTTCTTCTTCTTCTTCCTTCT
The DNA here is from genome assembly GCA_032433765.1 of Megaustenia siamemsis. Classification (NCBI taxonomy): domain Eukaryota; kingdom Metazoa; phylum Mollusca; class Gastropoda; order Stylommatophora; family Ariophantidae; genus Megaustenia; species Megaustenia siamemsis. The sequence goes on along the minus strand of JAVIAB010000159.1, from coordinate 44,679,083 downwards.
CTTTTTTCTTCTACTTTATGATCATTCTGTAACATTTAGGGTTGTTGGGAGCACCACTGACAGTTCTCATCCAGCTTCTACATTTCCTACGATCTTCAGTCATTTTTTGGACTTTGCAAACTCGAAGTCTATCCATTCTTTGACATCACCTTCACATCTCTTTCTCTGCCTACATTCTTTGAGGTTGCTTTCACATTTCTTTATAGAATATACTTTATCAGGACAGACGATCGAGGTGCATGGCCAAACCATTTCATTCTTCGTTTCTTCACAATAGTCAACAGATCATGTACTCTTGTTGTTTGTTGTATCATTTTGTGAACTTTTCCATTTGTGACACGATCTAAGTAAAAGATGTCCAAAACCTTACGATAACATGTGTTATACGATCTAAGTAAAAGATGTCCAAAACCTTACGATAACATGTGTTATACGATCTAAGTAAGAGATGTCCAAAACCTTACGATAACATGTGTTATACGATCTAAGTAAGAGATGTCCAAAACCTTACGATAACATTTGTGATACGATCTAAGTAAGAGATGTCCAAAACCTTACAATAACATTTGTGATACGATCTAAGTAAGAGATGTCCAAAACCTTACATTAACATTTGTGATACGATCTAAGTAAGAGATGTCCAAAACCTTACGTTAACATTTGTGATACGATCTAAGTAAGAGATGCCCAAAACTCAGACCTCGTCGACTTTGCCAGGACGATGAAGATTTTCAACAAAATGCCAACCTCATGCTCGACTTCTTCCGTTGACTCACTCAAAACCCTCACCCATAACCCTCACCCATAACCCCCACCCATAAGCCTCACCCATAACCCCCACACATAACCCTCACCCATAACCCTCACACATAACGCTCACCCAAAACCCTCACCCATAACCCCCACCCATAACCCTCACCCATGACCCCCACACATAACCCTCACCCATAACCCTCACCCATAACCCTCACCCATAACCCCCACACATAACCCTCACCCATAACCTCACCCATAACCCTCACCCATAACCCTCACCCATAACCCCCACACATAACCCTCACCCATAATCCTCACCCATAACGCTCACCCAAAACCCTCACCCATAACCGTCACCACTACGCAGGGATTAGGGTAATTCACCGCTACCGCTCCATTCATCGCTACCTCCTCATTCATCACTACCTCCCCATTCTTAGCTACCTCCCGATTCTCCGTTCCGACCCCCCCCCCCCAATTAGTGGCCTTCAAGTGTTATCGCAACCTTCATGATTGATAGGAGCCGCCTTCCAGCTTCCACCCCCCCCCTCCTACAGCCACCAGGGAACGTTCCGCTGTAACCGCAGAATATGTAATACCTGCAACCACGTCCACAGCACAGATACTGTTCTCCTTTTGAGATTAGAGAGGGATAATGTATACATCTCATAACATCATTTATGCCATCAGATGTAAGCGATGCAAGTTTACCTACGTTGGTGAATCAGGACGCCGCATCGGACAAAGATGCCGTTAACTATGTATGGCATCACCCGTGACGCAGGCACCCCTGTAGTATCCCACTTGAACTGTCAGGATTATCAGGGTACGGCTGATCTCCTAAATACTGGCCTAATGCCATGTTCATCTGACAGCCACAGTCAATTCACTTTAGAGAATCGCCTAATTGCCCGTATGGGTTGCCTCACCACTCGCGGCATCAATGTATCCCTATCCCTCGGGTAACCCCTCTCTATCATCTTCTCATGGTCATCCCATCTCTTATCCCTCGATCCACTTCTCCCTAACTTAATCATCCATGATGAGTAATGTAGTAATAGGTATCTGTGCCTCAACTTTTGTTATCGTTGCTCACCGTTGTTTACTGATGAAGGTCGCTGCCCGAAACGTCAGTATTTGGTTGTGTTCCTTTGTTGTAAATCATGAGAGCCGCGATAGCAGTGGTTAGTGAACTGGACTACAAAGGACAAGAGGTAGGGTTCGATCCCAACCGACGGCTTCCGGGTTCACCCAACCTTAAATGGGTATCGGATTTTTTTCGGGGAAAGTAAAGCGGGACGGGCGCAATACCGACTAAATTACCCCAAAAATCATGTGCCGAATGTCTGTAAAATTTATGGCCGCTAACACCATTTTCCCTATACGCGACTTGGCGTGACGGGGGCTCTTTAGATTTTAGATTTGTTGTAAATTTGTCACCATACCTTGTAGGAGTGTACGTTACCTAAACTACTGGCTCATAGCACCACGGAGAACTCCATAGAGCTCAGACTCCACCCACATCACCTTCCCAAGTATGAAGCACTCCAGTCACACACCTTCCCAAGTATGAAGCACTCCAGTCACACACTTTCCAAAGTATGAAGCACTCCAGTCACACACCTTCCCATGTATGAAGCACTCCAGTCACACACTTTCCAAAGTATGAAGCATTCCAGTCACACACCTTCCCATGTATGAAGCACTCCAGTCACACACCTTCCCAAGTATGAAGCACTCCAGTCACACACCTCCCCAAGTATGAAGCACTCCAGCTACACACTTTCCCAAGTATGAAGCACTCCAGCCACACACCTTCCCAAGTATGAAGCACTCCAGCCACACACCTTCCCAAGTATGAAGCACTCCAGTCACACACCTCCCCAAGTATGAAGCACTCCAGTCACACACCTCCCCAAGTATGAAGCACTCCAGCCACACACCTTCCCAAGTATGAAGCACTCCAGTCACACACCTCCCCAAGTATGAAGCACTCCAGCTACACACTTTCCCAAGTATGAAGCACTCCAGCCACACACCTTCCCAAGTATGAAGCACTCCAGTCACACACCTTCCCAAGTATGAAGCACTCCAGCTACACACCTTCCCAAGTATGAAGCACTCCAGTCACACACTTTCCAAAGTATGAAGCACTCCAGCCACACACCTTCCCAAGTATGAAGCACTCCAGCCACACACCTTCCCAAGTATGAAGCACTCCAGTCACACACCTCCCCAAGTATGAAGCACTCCAGCTACACACTTTCCCAAGTATGAAGCACTCCAGCCACACACCTTCCCAAGTATGAAGCACTCCAGCCACACACCTTCCCAAGTATGAAGCACTCCAGCCACACACCTTCCCAAGTATGAAGCACTCCAGCCACACACCTTCCCAAGTATGAAGCACTCCAGCCACACACCTTCCCAAGTATGAAGCACTCCAGTCACACACCAGCGAAATCACTGAAGATGTCTTTATCTCAGGTGCAGGAACTCCGTAGCTTGACGAAGACCTTGTCCCCAATCTCTTTAGTCGCCTCTTATGATATTCGTGGCAGTTGCAGTGACGCTACTTTCCCCGCCCCCAACCCACCCACTATTGTCAGGGCCCACGTAGCTACACCGGTTTTATTCACGTTATTTACATTAACGCTGGCGAGTAGCCCAGAGCGCAGGGACTTGTATGAAACCAGTTTCTCTGCTCACGGTCAGTGGACCGAAACAAGAATGACATTAATAGGGCAACCTGTTACGATGTGTGTGTTGTATTGCAAGAACAATGAGAAAAATAACCTCTACAGAGATGAAATGTGTTAGACGAATGACAGAAAACAGTCTGAGAGATAAGATCAGAAATGAAGAACTCAGAAAAAAACTGGGAATAACTCCCCCCATAGAATATATAAGGAAACAACAAATAAAATGGTTTGGCCACGTGACAAGGCAGAAAGATCAAAATACAACACAACGATCTTTCAACAAACGTTGTGAGAACACCAGACCCAAGGGTCCACCACGAAAAAGATAGATTGATGGAATATTAGAAGCACTAGGAAACATAACAGCAGCAGAGGCGAACTGAAAAGCAAAAGACCGCAAATTATGTCTCCCCTCGACGCTGAAAGGCATATGAGGAAGGAAAGAAGAAAAAGAAGTTACGATGTGTACCAGTAAAGTTGTACAAGTTTTGAACCGTTGATTCCAGCAGCGGTTTCTTAAGTGACGTGACCTTTGATCTCGTCTCTTGCACCATGACCTGAACGGTCTAGGTCATTTGTCGGAGGTTCTCACCTTATTACTAGAAAAGTAACATGATCGGAATTGTCTGGTGGTCATGGCTTTGTGTTAGGACTGTTAACGCATGCAAGCTAGAACGAACTAAATTAACATTCAGGCTTGTTTCCTGATAGCACAAGATGGTCTCAGCGGCGTGCACAAACTTTCAGCATCGACGAGCGCCCCCCCCCCCACACACACACACGGGGAATCTAAGTTGGTTATTATTAATGTGAAAAATTATAAAATCGATAAAGAAATAGACTTCATATGTAACAAGTAAAACCAAATATTGGGACAACTATCTCCTATACTTCAACACAAACCAAATATTGGGACTGCTATCTCGTATACTTCAACACAAAACAAATATTGGGACAACTATCTCCTATACTTCAACACAAACCAAATATTGGGACAACTATCTCCTATACTTCAACACAAACCAAATATTGGGACAACTATCTCGTATACTTCAACAGAAAACAAATATTGGGACTGCTATCTAGTGTACTTCAACACAAACCAAATATTGGGACAACTATCTCCTATACTTCAACACAAAACAAATATTGGGACTGCTATTTAGTGTACTTCAACACAAACCAAATATTGGGAAAACTATCTCCTATACTTCAACACAAACCAAATATTGGGACACCTTTCTCCTATACTTCAACACAAACCAAATATTGGGACAGATATCCCTTATACTTCAACACAAACCAAATGTTGGGACAGATATCCCCTGTACATCAACACAAACCAAATATTGGGACATATATCCCTTATACTTCAACACAAACCAAATATTGGGACAGATATCTCCTATACTTCAACACAAACCAAATGTTGGGACAGATATCCCCAATACTTCAACACAAACCAAACGACGGTGACGGGGAACTTAGTAGTAGTAGTAGTATTTAGTCGGATGGCCCCGGTATCACTTCAAACGAAGATCCAAAATTGCTCAATCGGCCTCGTCAGTGGAAGCATTCGACGAATTAATATTCTCATCTCATTGAATGAAGCAAACAACGAAAGGTAGCTGCAGTCCATGTTATCATAGCAGCCCCTGCGCGCACCAAACGACATAAGGCCGCACCGAAAGTGAACGAAACTATCTGTCCTTCGTCAAATGATATCATCATTCATTGTAAGTAATCTGAATATCGAAACACGATCCGGGTGGAAAACACAGCTCACGGTGTGCACAGAGCACTAAACTCAGTAGCTCTCGGTGAGAAATTCTAAAGTGGAGAGGATTTTGGGGGGGGGGGGGCCGCGGCAGAATAAGATCCGTCTGTACAATGTTTCATTATTTTCTTGGAACAGAAGACAGGCTGAGAATAAGGCGGAGAGAAACAGAAAGAAATAAAGTAAGAACGAAGGAAGGAAAGTAAGAAAGATGGAAATAAAGAGCGTAACAAGGAAGGAAGGAAGGAAAGTGAAAGAAAGAAAGAAGAATGAAAAAAGATAGAAAGAAAGAAAAGAAAGAAAAAAAAAAAGAAAAAATAATAAAGAAAGAAAGAAAGAAAGAAAGAAAGAAAGAAAGAAAGAAAGATATGAACAGTATGTCACAATGACTACAAAAATATGCTGAAGACTGATTTTGTTGTTGTTGTTAATTTGAAAATAATAGAAAATAAACTAAAACACTAAAAGACAAAAGAGTTAACTAAATTACCTTCCAGCAACTTGGGAATATTAAATTAAATGATGTAAAATATTAAACTCTTTTATGAAGATGTCAAATTGTACAGATCTAGATTAACATAATTGATATACGAACAATGTAAACACAAGCTGTTGATTAATATAGTTTTCACCGCTGCACCGGCCAGTGCCTATTTCCGGCAACGGCTTTCTTGTTCAGTTCGCTCACTGCCTTGTGAGAAGGATCGGGAGAGTTCGAAGGCTACGGGAGTAAACGCAAATAGAAAATCCTGAGAGAGGGCCTAAGGTAGTCTGTGGTGTGTTATTCATCTTCTGGCATCCCCTGCAATTCATCTTTGCTTCGGAACATAAGGACCTAGTCCCTCTTTTGGAACGCTTCAAAGAGGAGCCGAGAAGGGAGGGTGTGGGTGTAGTCTGTTTTGGGAAAATCACTATCTCCATATTATTGGTCCAGGTATAACTATCAAAAGGGGAGCTAATTTCCAATATTAGGAAGAAACAATCATCATTTTTTGGCCATGTAATGAGAAGAGAACAACTGGAATATATTGTAACAACTGGGAAAATTGAGGGACGAAGAGACAGAGGGAAGCAAAGAGAAAAAATAACAGACAGCTTAAGAGAATGGCTTGGTAGAAGGTCAACAACAGAAATAATAAATAACTGTCGAGATCAAAAGTTGTGGAGAGACATGATCACCTACGCCAGCAGACCCGGTACTTGATGATGATGATGACTATCAAACAATTTGGCCCTCTTCGTCTTGTCAAACGGTCTTGTGGAGGGTATTGTGTATTTTAATGAGGTTTTGTTTTTGTCGAACTGCTTCTCTCGTGGCTGGTTATCTGGTTATCTGGTTATGGTAGGCCTCGGTATCACTGCAAACGAATTAAAATCCATAATTGCTCAACCGCCCGTGCCAGTGGAATCATCCGAATTGCTAACACATCTCCCAAGCAAAGAAAGGTAACTGTAGTCCCCATCATAGCAGTCTCAGCACACGCCAAAAGACATAAGGCGAAACCGCACAGAGAGTGAACACGGCCAACTATTCCTGTCATACGATATCAGCATTCATCGTAAGCAATTGGAATATCGGAGCATGATCAAAACGGATGAAACACACAGCTCACGGTGTGCACAGAGCACTTAACTCAGTAGCTCCTGCAACAAGCCGGACTTGGAATGTGAGGAAACTGCAACAAGGAACACTTTTCAGACATAGCCTCTCGTGGCTATCAAACAATAATACAGAATAAAAAAAGTAACCAACTTTAATGTCTTACAACAGCCAAACTCTCATCCATCATGGCACCACTAAGGAGTCAGAGATTAAGGTGGCTGGATCTTGCATGAAGAATGACAAACAATCGCATTCCCAAACAAATATTGTAAGGCGAACTTAGAGGCGGAAATAGACCAAATGACAGACCAGTGCTGAGATATAAGGATGTTTGCAGGGCTTCCTTGAGGGAATTCTCTATCTGTGAAAGAAACTGGGAGGATCTGGCTGCAGACCGTAGCACATCTATCTATCTATTGACCTTTCGAGCCGTAGCCGGCCCATAGGGCGTAGACCAAGATACTCCTTCTCCTATCTGAATTTGTGTTCTAGCAGTTTTCTTTTAAAGATATTTTATCAAATCTCGCCATTTGTCTCTGTTCTGTGCAAACAGCTCTATCTCATTGAGGGAGCCGAATCCTGCTGCTCTTGCCTCTCTCATCAATGTTCTTCTCAGTGTCTGCCTGGGTCTTCCTCTTATCCTCTTACCTGTTGTTTCCCACATGAGGGCTTGCTTTGCTATTCGGTTATTATCTCTTCTCATCACATGTCCAACATATGACCACCGTCTTTTCTTGATTACTGAAGATATTAGTGGTTGATTGGTGATTAGCATGACCATAGCACATGGAGAACACACATTTTAAAAAAATGGCACTGGCACAACAACATTGGAGACAGCGTTGATGTTGAAATCAGAAGATAAAATGCGCAAAAGAAAGGAGACGAGGCCAGGCAGCACAAATACATCTTGTTCATTCTTCGGCCAGATCTGTCTATCTTGGCAAATTCAGGAACGAGAGAAGCTGATCAGTAAAACAGCATAGAGAGCTTCGGGAACCTAGTTGGGAAAACCACCCGATTGGACCACCGACGTTCGGACAACCCGTGTACAATTCCTGCTGGAAGCAGTGTGAACTGTACTCATAGTTGGAAAATAAATACCCCCGTGGTCGACCCAGCCGCTAGCAGAAATGGGTACCAGGGTTTGGTACTTTGGGAAGATCAGGAATGTCGCCTCGCATCGTGAGTTTTGATGCTTGAAGCGACACTATCCAGACTATGGCTCCCAAATCACACCTCAGCAAAATTAACAGAACACAGAACCAAGCTGCCCGTATCATCACTGGTGCTATGAAATCTACACCTATCAAGACTCTAGAAACAGTAACAGGTTTACAACCCTTAGATGACAGACGGGTCACTAAAGTATTGTAACAAGCGGAGAAATATAGAAGGCTCCTTAGCCACCCCATGCACCAAAGAATAACTGGTTCCGGAGTTGTACGACTAAAGAGGAGCAATTTCGCTGCAATCACCAATGAACTACCTACTGGAGACCCAGTACTTTCCCAAAAAATATCGAAACCCGTGGGCCCATCTGATATGTCTCCTCATGGATAGCATAAAATACCAGAACTACAGGAAAATATATAAGAATCATGAAAAAAGATACACAATCAGACTCAGAAAGAAAACACGTAGCAGAAAAACACATACACGATACCTACACACAGGACTCTTGGTCCCACATATACACATATGGCTCTGCTACAAATGCCACCAGAAATGGAGGGAGAGGTGTATTCTTGACGCTGAATAACCAGGAAGAGATCACCAAGTCAATAGCTACTGGGAAATTCTCAAACAACTTTAAAGCAGAAACTGAGGCCCTCAGAGATGAAGCAAAACTGGCTATCCAACACAAAAATAACATGCACAATAAATTGGTGATTCTGACTGATGCACTGTCAGTACTATCAGCTCTAAAAAGCCCCAAGAACAATGAACTAGATGACTTGAGAACAACCCTGGACCAACTATGCAATAACTTCTAGAGAGTAGCCATTCAGTGGATACCATCACACTGTAATATACATGGGAACGAATGCGCAGACAAATTAGCTAAAGAGGGAGGGAGATTACCGTAAGAGAACCATCCGCTCAGTTATGATGAAGCCAAATCCAATCTCAAAGGTCAGTTCCAAGAAAAATGGAAACGAGAACACCCAAAGCATAACGAGAGTGACGGATACCACCAACTATCAAGGGGGGGATCAAGTCATCATACTTCGCCTACGCACTGGCTACAATAGAATGAGAAATCACATGTTCGCCAAATTCAAAATAGGTACAACCAGCTTATACCATTGTACACTGGACAATATGACTACAAAACATGTTCTACAGGATTGCCCCCAGTACACAGACCTGAGCAGAGCAATGTGGTCCACACCCACCTCCTGGAAGAGAAACTATATGGGGCAATCGAATCACTTAAACAGACAGCTGACGTCATGAGAGAGTCTGGAGTCTTACTCTGACTGAGTCTTGATCGCAGAGAGAGAGAGAGAGAGAGAGAGAGAGAGAGAGAGAGAGATTTAGAATAAACGTGATTATAAGTAAAAGGAAGATCTAAAAGACGAATGATCATTTAAATAGCTGACATTACAATATGCACCAGACAGGATTTACATTGGTAACCGCCATAGCTCAGTGGTTAGTGAACTGGACTACAAAGAGCAGGAGGTTGGGTTCGATCCTGATCGACGACTTCCGGGTTCACCCAGCCTTAAATGGGTACCGGATTTTTTTCTGGTAAAGTAAAGCGGCACGGGCTTAATACCGACCACATTACGCTAAAATCAAATGTCGAAGATCTATTAAAAAGTATGGTCACTAACATAATATTCCCTATACACCACTTGGTGTGACGCGGCTCTTTACTTTATACTTACTAAGATTCACATTACTTTGTACTGTTCAATGAACAAAGGCAAATGGAACTGAGGAAAACAGCGTTAAAAATAAATATGTAAATTTAGGAGCAGCAAAACAGTAAGTATAAAATGATGAAAATGGCAGGACAAAATCACAAACGTAGAATCATGGAAAAGTACCAGTTAAATACAAGTGGATTAAGAGATGAAGTGAAAAATATGCCGCTGGGTAGGATATACATTGCAGAAGACAACTGAAAGTATTACACGACGTGTAATGTTTTGGAATCGGCAAGAGAAAAGACAAAGAGGAAGACTAAAATATTCCTGGAGAAGACAGATAGAAGCAGAAATGAAGATGATGGGGAAGACATGGAATGATCTTAAAAGAATGGTAACAAACAGAACGGCTTGGAAAGTGTTTGTTGAAGACCTATGCTCCACAGGGAGCTGAAAGTGTTTGTTGAAGACCTATGCTCCACATGGAGCTGAAAGTGTTTGTTGAAGACCTATGCTCCACAGGGAGCTGAAAGTGTTTGTTGAAGACCTATGCTCCACAGGGAGTTGAAAGTGTTTGTTGAAGATCTATGCTCCACAGGGAGCTGAAAGTGTTTGTTGAAGACCTATGCTCCACAGGGAGCTGAAAGTGTTTGTTGAAGACCTATGCTCCACAGGGAGTTGAAAGTGTTTGTTGAAGACCTATGCTCCACAGGGAGCTGAAAGTGTTTGTTGAAGACCTATGCTCCGGATGGAGCTGAAAGGTAGAAGAGGGTAAGTTGATGTGAGTATAAAACAATAATTCAGACGGAAGGAGGGAAACAAATACAAGACTAATAATACTTTGATTGACTTGAACCAACTGATCTATTTAAAAAAAATGGATTAGGTAAAGAACAAACCGATTCATGAAAAATATATACATGATGAAGTAGCGAAACAATTAAAAATTGAAGAAAAACGAATTTACAAAAACAATGCAGGAGTAAAAAAAAGGAAATTGAAGAGAAGGAAAAAAAAAGTAAAAGAAGAAGGTGACAAAAGGGAAGTAAATGAAAAAGAAGAAATAATATTAAAAGACAGACCGATGAAGAATGTCGATTTTTTAATAGTAAAATAGATCGTGAAGGAGATAATTACATATATACCTGATGACGTGAGCAGTTTTTCAATAAAAGGATTTCTTTTATTTAGTTATATCCCAGCAGGTGATCGAGTCCCTACAAAAGTGGCAAAGTTGGTCCTTGTCTTCTCCGATTGTCTAGCTACCTGTCAGTTCTCAACGCAAAATGACCACAGGTATCTTCAAACTGCTCTCTCTTCAGTTGACGCACTAAAAACACACCGACCTACCTGCGTCCTGGTATCTAAGTAACTCTTCCTTTTTTAGAAAACCAAAGAGATGGCAAGTTGTGTAGACGTCATTAAATTTGCTGCCCTGTTCAACCAATGGCGTGTCTCGGCCGTATTTACCAGAAGATAAGTATGTAAATTCCTCAAGTTCAGAAAACCAACAGAACTCGCGAGCTCAAAAATGGCGGGTTACTAAATATAGAAACCAACGCGCTAACTGTGAAGAAGTTGAAATCTGTAGACTTAAAAAAAAAACGACAAAATAAAAAAAAAATATTACAGAAATCTCAAGTTTGCAAAGTTAAACACGACAATTACCATCCCTCATCAAACAATGTAGAATGAGTTCGCCAACGGCTTGGTTGCAAATTTAGCCCACGCATTGCAGGACTAAGCAAATATAATCACTTCAAACTGTTTCTAGAGATTTCCTTTCAAGTCCATTCTTGAGGATGGGTATTCTTTTCTGTTGTTTGAACCAATCCTTGATGTCTTGGTTAACTGCAGATGAGACTTCATTTGGACAGTACGTAGATTTTTGATAAGATTGGGGACAATCAAAGGAAAGCAAACCTGAATAAAATGCTGGCTGAAATCTGATGCACTGGGCCACTGGCTCAGAACATAGTGCAACGTTTTTAACGGGTGTTCAGTCAGAGTGGATCTGGCAAACTCTAAATGTGATTGGAGTTGACAATTTTTATTTTTGTATTTAACCTAATTTCTTTGGACTTCCAAATGTTTCCCAGTACAACAAAAGCTCCTCTTGATCATAAACATGGCCGCTGAAAAACTCTCAGCAAAAACCAAGCCAGAACCCGGATCCCAGTCTGTGCTACAGAGTTCGTGCACGTTGGCTAGGATTCCCCTCGGATTTTCTGGAGATTATCGAATGGGTTATTAGCTCACCTATGGGTTCGCCCATTGTGCAATGATACGATCCTAACAACAGCAATAACATTCTGTTTCTTCTGATGTTGGAAATGGGAGTTAAGATGGGCACAGCCAGAAATGAGAAACTTAGTGGCCGTGTAAGAAGACTTATCAACCAACATAGAATTGGAGTCGCCAGTCGCTGGGCACAGCCAGAAATGGGAAACTTAGTGGCTGTGTAAGAAGACTTATCAACCAACATAGAACTGGAGTCGTCAGTCGCTGGGCACAGCCAGAAATGAGAAACTTAGTGGCCGTGTAAGAAGACTTATCAACCAACATAGAACTGGAGTCGTCAGTCGCTGGGCACAGCCAGAAACGAGAAACTTAGTGGCCGTGTAAGAAGACTTATCAACCAACATAGAACTGGAGTCGTCAGTCGCTGGGCACAGCCAGAAATGAGAAACTTAGTGGCCGTGTAAGAAGACTTATCAACCAACATAGAACTGGAGTCGTCAGTCGCTGGGCACAGCCAGAAATGAAAAACTTAGTGGCCGTGTAAGAAGACTTATCAACCAACATAGAACTGGAGTCGTCAGTCGCTGGACACAGCCAGAAATGAGAAACTTAGTGGCCGTGTAAGAAGACTTATCAACCAACATAGAACTGGAGTCGTCAGTCGCTGGACACAGCCAGAAATGAGAAACTTAGTGGCCGTGTAAGAAGACTTATCAACCAACATAGAACTGGAGTTGTCAGTCGCTGGACACAGCCAGAAATGAGAAACTTGGTGGCCGTGTAAGAAGACTTATCAACCAACATAGAACTGGAGTCGTCAGTCGCTGGGCACAGCCAGAAATGAGAAACTTAGTGGCCGTGTAAGAAGACTTATCAACCAACATAGAACTGGAGTCGTCAGTCGCTGGACACAGCCAGAAATGAGAAACTTAGTGGCCGTGTAAGAAGACTTATCAACCAACATAGAACTGGAGTCGTCAGTCGCTGGACACAGCCAGAAATGAGAAACTTGGTGGCCGTGTAAGAAGACTTATCAACCAACATAGAACTGGAGTCGTCAGTCGCTGGGCACAGCCAGAAATGAGAAACTTAGTGGCCGTGTAAGAAGACTTATCAACCAACATAGAACTGGAGTCGTCAGTCGCTGGGCACAGCCAGAAATGAGAAACTTAGTGGCCGTGTAAGAAGACTTATCAACCAACATAGAACTGGAGTCGTCAGTCGCTGGGCACAGCTAGAAATGAGAAACTTAGTGGCCGTGTAAGAAGACTTATCAACCAACACAGAACTGGAGTCGTCAGTCGCTGGGCACAGCCAGAAATGAGAAACTTAGTGGCCGTGTAAGAAGACTTATCAACCAACATAGAACTGAAGTCGTCAGTCGCTGGGCACAGCCAGAAATGAGAAACTTAGTGGCCGTGTAAGAAGACTTATCAACCAACACAGAACTGGAGTCGTCAGTCGCTGGGCACAGCCAGAAATGAGAAACTTAGTGGCCGTGTAAGAAGACTTATCAACCAACATAGAACTGGAGTCGTCAGTCGCTGGGCACAGCCAGAAATGAGAAACTTAGTGGCCGTGTAAGAAGACTTATCAACCAACATAGAACTGGAGTCGTCAGTCGCTGGGCACAGCCAGAAACGAGAAACTTAGTGGCCGTGTAAGAAGACTTATCAACCAACATAGAACTGGAGTCGTCAGTCGCTGGGCACAGCCAGAAATGAGAAACTTAGTGGCCGTGTAAGAAGACTTATCAACCAACATAGAACTGGAGTCGTCAGTCGCTGGGCACAGCCAGAAATGAGAAACTTGGTGGCCGTGTAAGAAGACTTATCAACCAACATAGAACTGGAGTCGTCAGTCGCTGGGCACAGCCATAAATGAGAAACTTAGTGGCCGTGTAAGAAGACTTATCAACCAACATAGAACTGGAGTCGTCAGTCGCTGGGCACAGCCAGAAATGAGAAACTTAGTGGCCGTGTAAGAAGACTTATCAACCAACATAGAACTGGAGTCGTCAGTCGCTGGGCACAGCCAGAAATGAGAAACTTGGTGGCCGTGTAAGAAGACTTATCAACCAACATAGAACTAGAGTCGTCAGTCGCTGGACACTGAGGGAATTGCTGAGGAGGGGATCTGAGCACCTATGGACATGTTCGGAGTGCAATGATGATGACCCGCAAATAACTCAATAACTCTGTTTCTATTCTATTATATTGATGGAACCATTTTCATTAAAACTATCTTCACGACACGTAGTACCATTGCTAGTGTATGACGGGGGGCACCAATAGAACCAGAGGGATAAAGGCCGCTTGGTCAAGCCGTCGCCACGATGTGTGCGACTCAGGATTTTTATTTCACCCCCGATTGAAAAAATCCTTTCTGTCTACCGCGGGCTTCGAACACCGAACTTCATCTTTTCAGCCAGCGGAACAGTGGTTTTAGCCGCACAGCCACGCGCACCTCATTGCAGTTGGGAATTCTCCAAATCCGCTCTAGCACTTCTCACCGCATTTCCAAAATGCATTGGTAAATTCCATTGACATGGTCGCTCCGTACATATCCTACTAGATTGCACAGTCGACATTTCCAAAACTCATTAGTCGCCTCTTACGACATGTGTGGCAGGTCATCATCATCAAGTACCGAGCCTGCTGGCATAGGTGATCATGTCTCTCCACAGCTTTCGATATCGACAGTTATTTATCATTTCTGTTGTTGACCTTCTGCCAAGCCATTCTCTTAAGCTGTCTGGTATCTTTTCTCTTTGTTTCCCTCTATCTCTTCGTCCCTCAATTTCCCCAGTTGTTACAATATATTCCAGTAGTTCTCTTCTCATTACACGGTCAAAAAATCAACGTTTCTTCCTGACTTTGAAAACCAGCTCTCTCTCTCTTTTTGCTTTGGTCTCTTTCATAACGCTTTCATTACCCTTCTTAGCTGGCCATGGTGTTCTCAACATTCTCCTGTAAAACCACACCTCTACAGCCCCAGTGATTTTCTTGTCTGTTGTCCTACTGTCCATGATTCACACCCATATGTTAAGAATGGTTCTACGTAATATTTAAGAACTATTTTTCTTGTTTCTATTGTTAGAAATGGATTGCACAGTATCTTCCTAATTTTTTTGGAAAGCTGATTTTGCCTGAGTCATTCTGCATCTCACCTCTGTTGTACATCTATCATCCGATCCTAACATTGTTCCCAGATATTCAAATTCATTTACCTGTTTTAATATTGTTCCACTTGTCTTTATTGTGCTTTGCGTTCATGTCTCTTTCATTGTTGCTATCATTACTTCTATCTATTTTCTATTAAGGCTGAATCCCGTATTCTAGCTTTCTTTTGCTTTAAGGTCAAACATTACTTGTAAGTCGTTTTCACTCCTAGCGATTAAGACTGTATCATTAGCATACATTAGATTGTTTATATTAGATCATCCAATTGTTATTCCATGCATGCCCCTTAGGTATCTTAAAATAATCTCACATATATATTAAATAAATCTGGTGACAGCACACAACCTTGCCCAAAACCCGTTAAATAAATAACTATATATGAATATATACAAAATAATATAACAAAATAACTTTACATCAATATATAGTCAAATAACAACTACCACTTCACCAAATCGGGGAGCCGCGATAGCTCAGTGGTTAGTGAACTGGACTACAATGGACAAGGGGTAGGGTTCGATACCAACCGACGGCTTCCGGGTTCACCAGCATTAAATGGGTACCGGATTTTTTTCTGGGAAAGTAAAGTAGCACAGGCGTAATACCGACCACATTACCCCAAAAATCATGAGCTGAAGGACTGTAAAATATAGGGTCACTAACACCATATTTCTCTATACGCCACTTGGCGTGACGGGGGTACTTTACTTTTTTACTATATTCATTTAATATTATAATATTTATTTATTATTGTTATATTTATTTATTTATTATAATATTCATTTATTATTATTATATTAATTTATTATTATTATAGTCATTTATTATTATAATATTCATTTATTATTATAATATTTATTTATTATTATTATATTAATTTATTATTATAATATTGATTTATTATTATAATATTTATTTATTATTATTATATTCATTTATTATTATAATATTCATTATTATTATTATATTTATTTATTTTTATAATATTTATTTATTATTATAATATTCATTTATTATTATAATATTCATTTATTATTATAATATTCATTTATTATTATATTTATTTATTATTATTATATTTATTTATTATTATTATATTTATTTATTATTATTATATTAATTTATTATTATTTGTCTCCTGAGTTGTAATTACCCAGCCGCCGGCAGAAATGTGTACCAGGATAGTACTCTAGGAAGGTGAGGAATGCCGCCTCGCATTGTGAGTTTCGATGCTTGAAGCGACACTATCCACAAGTCTCCGAACACTTCTGGAATGACGGTCGAGCACATATGGGTGAAGACTCGCGTGCTCAGACGTCGATTCAAGTTTCGTACTTTACCATGACCTTTCTTCCTAAATTAAAAATACAATGAGAACCGCTGTAAAATGTATTTTCGTCTCAATCTGAGAATTAGTCCACACTAAATTGACCCTTATTTGCACGAATTTATTAAAGTCTATTTATAGATTAGTTTGACGAGCCACGGGCAACTGTATAAGGTACATGGAGTGACGTGTTACAATCTCAAAGATAGAGTTATAATTCTATGTCTATAACTAGCTGGCTAATATGTTTGATCAAAGTCATGGATGAGTCAACCAAAAACAGAAAGAAACATGTTACAAACGTTACATAAACTGCGTCATTCCGTCTCATCCACCATCTTCGGGTTACGTATTTTTTTTTACAGAACATTGATCTCATCAAAAAGGAATTGAAGTCAACGGTCACAACATAAACAATTTGAGATATGTATCTATTGTCCTTTCGACCCGAAGACGGCACATAGGGCAGAACCACAATCTCAAAAAACAGAAACCTTGCGTGTCAAAATGGCACATATTGCAGAGATCACTGCTTCCAAAACCTATGGCTCTGTTTCCATAAAAATACTTTTTACAATGACAGCTTGTCAAGCCATCGATCAATCTCCTTAGTCGCCTTTTACAACATGCCTGGAAGGTCACAGTGTCACTATTCTTTACTTCACTCATAATGAGGCCCCGGTAACACACAGGAAAATTTGAGATATGCGGATGTCTTGATAGCAGAGACAGAAAATGAGCCACAAGAAATGATAGATATAATAGTAAAAGAAAGCAACAAGAAAGGTCTCAGTCTGAATAGTAAGAAAACAGAAGTAATGGTCGTATTGAAGAAACAATCATCACCATCATGCAGCATAAAAATAAACAAGACAAATCTAAAACAAGTGCAAATTTGAAATACTTGGACACATTGATAACATCAGATGGAAGATGCAACACAGAAATAAAAAGCAGAATAGCTCAGGCCAAAATAGCATTTCAGAAAATGAAAAAAATATCTTATGCAACAAAGACATGTAAATAGAAATGAGAAAGATAGTTCATCGATGCTATATAGAACCAATTCTGACCTATGAAAGTGAATCATGGACAAACAAATGAAAATACGATTAGAGGCCACAAAGATGGGATTTCTCAGAAGAATGTTGAAAGTTCCCTGGACAGCTAAAAAGACCAATGAGAAAGTTCTCAGAGGCCAAAACAAAAAGGGAACTCTTTAAAAACATCAGAAAGAAGCAATCAACATTTTTCGGGCACATCATGAGAAGTGGAAAGTTGGAAAACTTGGTTACAACTGGCAAAATAAAAGGAAAGAGAGATCGCGGACGACAAAGAAAGAAAATACTGGATAGCTTGGTGTCATGGCATGGAAAACAGTCAACAACAGAACTCATACGCTGCACTGTAGATAGAAGATTGTGGAAGGACATGATCGCCAACGCCAACCGGTACGGCACATGATGATGATGAAGATGATCTCACCACAGCCAGTCGGAGAAAATCTCTGTCTCTAGCCAGATCTCCCACAGAACGTTACATTCACCACATTCGTCTGAAAGAATCTCTGTCTCTAGCCAGATCTCCCACAGAACGTTACATTCACTACAGCTCGTTGGAGAAAATCTCTGTCTATAGCCAGATCTCCCACAGAACGTTACATTCACGACAGCCGGTCGGAGAAAATCTCTGTCTCTAGCCAGATCTCTCACAGAACGTTACATTCACCACATTCGTCTAAAAGAATCTCTGTCTCGAGCCAGATCTCTCACAGAACGTTACATTCACCACATTCGTCTGAAAGAATCTCTGTCTCGAGCCAGATCTCCCACAGAACGTTACATTCACCACATTCGTCTGAAAGAATCTCTGTCTCGAGCCAGATCTCCCACAGAACGTTACATTCACCACATTCGTCTGAAAGAATCTCTGTCTCTAGCCAGATCTCTCACAGAACGTTACATTCACCACATTCGTCTGAAAGAATCTCTGTATCTAGCCAGATCTCCCACAGAACGTTACATTCACCACATTCGTCTGAAAGAATCTCTGTCTCTAGCCAGATCTCCCACAGAACGTTACATTCACCACATTCGTCTGAAAGAATTTCTGTCTCTAGCCAGATCTCCCACAGAACGTTACATTCACCACAGCCAGTCTGAAAGAATCTCTGTCTCTAGCCAGATCTCCCACAGAACGTTACATTCACCACATTCGTCTGAAAGAATCTCTGTCTCTAGCCAGATCTCCCACAGAACGTTACATTCACGACAACTCGTTGGAGAAAATCTCTGTCTATAGCCAGATCTCCCACAGAACGTTACATTCACCACAGCCGTCTGAAAGAATCTCTGTCTCTAGCCAGATCTCCCACAGAATGTTGCATTCACAACAGCCCGTCTGAAAGAATCTCTGTCTCTAGCCAGATCTCCCACAGAATGTTGCATTCACCACAACCCGTCTGAAAGAATCTCTGTCTCTAGCCAGATTTCCCACAAAATGCTGCATTCACTACAGCCGTCTAAAAGAATCTCTGTCTCTAGCCAGATCTCCTACAGAACGTTGCTAACCCGTCTGAAAAAAATCCCTGTCTCTATACATATCATATAGGACTGCAGAACTCTCAACACAGGAGCATCCAGACAAACTCCAGAACATATCCTACAGGACTGCAGCAATCTCAACACAGAAGCATCCAGATAAACTTCAGAATATATCCTACAGGACTGCAACACTCTCAACACAGGAGCATCCAGACAAACTCTAGAACATATCCTACAGGACTTCAGCAATCTCAACACAGGTGCATCCAGACAAACTTCAGAATATATCCTACAGGACTGCAGCACTCTCAACACAGGAGCATCCAGACAAACTTCAGAACATATCCTACATGACTGCAACACTCTCCACACAGGAGCATCCAGACGAACTCTAGAACATATCCTACATGACTGCAGCACTCTCAACACAGGAGCATCCAGACAAACTCTAGAACATATCCTACAGGACTTCAGCACTAACAACACAGGAGCATCTAAACGAACTCCAGAACATATCCTACATGACTTCAAAACTCTCAACACAGTAGCTCCAGACAAACTCTAGAACATATCCTACATGACTGCAGCACTCTCAACACAGGACCATCCAGACAAACTCCAGAACATATCCTACATGACTGCAGCACTCTCAACACAGGAGCATCCAGACAAACTCCAGAACATATCCTACAGGACTGCAGCACTCTCAACACAAGAGCATCCAGACAAACTCCAGAACATATCCTACAGGACTGCAGCACTCTCAACACAGGAGCATCCAGACAAACTCCAGAACATATCCTACAGGACTGCAACACTCTCAACACAGGAGCATCCAGACAAACTCCAGAACATATCCTACAGGACTGCAACACTCTCAACACAGGAGCATCCAGACAAACTCTAGAACATATCCTACATGACTGCAGCACTCTCAACACAGTAGCTCCAGACAAACTCTAGAACATATCCTACATGAATGCAGCACTCTCAACACAGGAGCATCCAAACAAACTCCAGAACATATTCTACAGGACTGCACTCTCAACAACCTATGAACACAAATATGGCCCACAGAAACAACCCTACATGAGAAGTTATGAGGAACCGGTGAAGACATCAAACGCACCGTTTGTAATCCAAGCTGGTCTAAATGTCTATATATCTAAACGTATAGACGTCTATACATCAAATGTCTAAATGTTTAAACGCCTATACGTCAAATATATAAATATCTAAATGACTAAGTGTCTACATGTCTATATGTCTAAATGTCTATATGTCTAAATGCCTATATGTCTATATGCATTGATGTCTAAAGGTATATATATATATATATATATGTCTATGTATAAATGTCTATATGTGTGAATGTCTATATGTATAACGTCTAAACATCTAAATGTCTAAATGTATAAATATCTAAACGTTTATAAGTCAAATGTATAAATATCTAAATGCGTGTATGTCTATATATCTAAATGTCTATATATCTAAATGTCTATATGTCTAAATGTCTATATGTCTATATGTCTAAATGTCTTTATGTCTAAATATCTATATGTCTAAGCATCTAATTGTCTAAATGTATAGCAACAGCTGACCGCTGAAGAAGTAGATTTCGCTGCCTTTTTGGTACCGCGTCACATGCTGTTTAATGTATTCACAATTTGTGTTAATACTAATCTCAAAATAACCTCTACTGAGATGAAATGTGTTAGACGAATGACAGGAAACAGTCTGAGAGATAAGATCAGAAATGAAGAACTGAGAAAAATGCTAGGAATAGCCCCGGCCATAGAATATATAAGGAAACAACAGATAAAATGGTTTGGCCACGTGACAAAGCAGAAAGATCAAAACACAACACAACGTGCATTCAGTATACGGTGTGAGAACACCAGACCCAAGGGTCGACCACAAAAAAAAATGGGTCGATGGAATATTAGAAGCACTAGGAAACATAACAGCAGCAGAGGCGAACAGAAGAGCAAAAGGCCGCAAATTCTATCTCCCCTCGACGCTGAAAGGCAAATGAGGAAGGAAAGAAGAGGACTAATCTCAGTCCCTTTTGTGAAAACCATCTGGTAAAAGAAAACAAGGCAGGCCAAGATAATCAATACGCAGAAAAATGAGTAGGGAAGACTCAAACAAGGGACTAAGAAAAAACCAAAAACTATAAGGACCAGTAGAGTCAATGCAAAAGAAATGCATAAAAATGCGAAGCTGCGGTAAAGCTATAGTAAGGACAAATGAAACAAAAAGAAATAGAAAAAAAAAAGGAAAAACGGTATGGTTAAAGCTTCACGTTATAAGTGGGTGCCACAAACCGGTCCTGCTGGCATAGGTGATCATGTCTCTCCACAACTTTCGATCTCGACAGTTATTTATCATTTCTGTTGTTGACCTTCTGCCAAGCCATTCTCTCAAGCTGTCTGGTATTTTTTCTCTTTGCTTCCCTCTGTCTCTTCAATTTTCCCTGTTGTTACAATATATTCTAGCTGTTCCCTTCTCATTACATGGCCAAAAAATGATGATTGTTTCTTCCTAATATTGGAAATTAACTCACTTTTTTCTTTGACCTCTTTCAAAACATCTTCATTACTCTTCTTAGCTGTCCATGGTATTCTCAACATTCTTCTGTAAAACCGCTTTTCCACAGACTCCACTTATTTTCTTGTCTGTTGTCCTATTGTCCATAACTCACATCCATATGTTAGGACTG
Source organism: Megaustenia siamemsis (assembly GCA_032433765.1). NCBI lineage: Eukaryota > Metazoa > Mollusca > Gastropoda > Stylommatophora > Ariophantidae > Megaustenia > Megaustenia siamemsis. Next base: position 44,657,348 of record JAVIAB010000159.1, on the reverse strand, counting down.
GCTATAAATAACATTTAAGAACTATTTTTCTTGTTTCTATTGTCAAAATTTGATTGCATGGTATCTTCCTCATTTTTTGAAAAGCTGCTTTTGCCTGAGCCATTCTGTATCTTACCTCTGTTGCACAGCTACCATCTGAGTTTAACTATATATATATATATATATATATATATATATATATAAGAGATAGGGCACCATTGTGACTGTCTAGTGTGTAATGAGTTTCCATAGAACAACATCCATTTCCAATTTGAGTGAAACCATGCACTCTTGTGTCAATTTATTTTAGCTTTGTCACGTAGATCAATTTGCGCAGGTGCTGGCGTGCATAGGAATATTCTCGTCTCCATTTGATTTCGTTCGTTCTGAAACAGCTATTTGCCAGCACATCTGTGTCGTGTGTGGGCCTCAGCTGCCTAGTTAGTTAAGCTACCTTGCCTAGTTACCGATGTTCGGACAACCCGTGTTCGATTCCCGCTGGAAGCAGCTTGTGAATTGTACTCGTGGTTGGAAAAAAGAAAAAAGCTCCGCGTTCCATCCGCCAGCTGGAAGAAATGGGTACCAGGGTAGTACTCTGAGAAGATGAGAAATTCCGCATCGCACTGTGAGTTTAGATGCTTGAAGCAACACTATCCAGAAGTCTCCGAAGCACTTCTGGACAGGCGGCCGAGTACATATGGGTGAAAACTCATGTGCTAAGACGCCGATTCAAGTATCATACTTTACATGTTCTTTATTATTCTTAGAACTTTGCTGTCTACAGCAAAGAACTAAGAATAATAAAGAACATGTACTGGTAACAAACGGCGGTCATAAGAACTGGAAACCAATTGGGAATGTTTCAATAAATAAAACAGGGTGTTAGGCAAGGTTATGTGTTGTCACCAGATTTGGTTAATATTTATAGTGAGATTATTTTAAGATCCATAAGGGGCATGCCTGGAATAACAATTGGAGGTCATAATATAAATAATCTAAGGTATGCTGATGATACAGCCTTAATCGCTACGAGTGAAAATGAGTTACAAGAAGTGTTATGTCTTCCAAAAAATGAGGAAGATACAATGCAATCCATTGACAATAGAAACAAGAAAAAGAGTTCTTAAATGTTATGTAGAGCCAGTCTAAACATATGGATGCGAATCATGGACAATAGAACAACAGACAAGAAAATCACTGGAGTCTGTAGAAATGTGGTTTTACAGAAGAATGTTGAGAACACCATGGACAGCTAAGAAGAGTAATGAAGAGGTTCTGAAAGAGGCCAAAGCAAAAAAGAGAACTAATTTCCAATATTAGGAAGAAACAATCATCATCTTTTGGTCATGTAATGAGAAGAGAACAATTGGAATATATTGTAACAACTGGAAACATTTAGGGACGAAGAGAAAGAGGGAAGCAAAGAGAAAAGATACCGGACAGCTTAAGAGAATGGCTTGGCAGAAGGTCAACAACAGAAATGATATATAACTGTCGTGATCGAAAGTTGTGGAGAGACATGATCACCTACGCCAGCAGGCCCGGTACTTGATGATGATGATGACTTTACCTTTACATCTGTGTCTAGTATCTACTATGCAGTGCCTCGAATTGAACTGCAGAGAGCATATAAAGTAATCATATAAATGTATGGAGCAGTTAGACTAGTAGAGGTACAAGACTATAGCTTGTTTCATAACTCATGCCCAACTTTTAAAATCGATAGCTTTTTAACCACTTGTTGTAAGTTGTTCAAAATTTGCATGTAAAGTTATAATGATTAGAACCCAACAGGAAATTAATTTCATTAAAAAAAAACATTTGGTTATTATTGTTGCTTATTTGATTTATATAAATTTATAACGACCCATTGATGTAGTCAAAACTTAATGTTTACAGTATTTTAAGTTAAAAATAGCGAGTAAAAATCCATACACGCTAAAATTGACGTGTTTGCACGCTTTTACCGTGGGTTTTTGACACAATTAGACACTTGTAAAAAACACGACAAATTGTGTGTTCCATTTCCGTTCATTCATAGGTGAAGACGTGGAACGATAAAATTTATCATGAGTCTTAAAATGAAATTCTGCAGTTTACAAAACATCGCAATAAAAATGTATGACTATTTTTGCCAAGAGGCTAAACGAGGAAGATTATTTCATTCTTTACAAAACCATGAGAATAGGACAAGACACATTTTGGATTTATCTAAACGATCATTTAATCGCTGGATTCAAGCACGTGACCGTCAATGTTCAAAATATACAAAATCACAAGGAAGAGCAAAAATGTTGGATAATTTCGACAGTAAACTTATTAGAAGTGAAATTCGCAAAATGTTGGGTATGAATGAAACTGTTACAATAAGAAAATTAAAAGTATCGCTGAAAAAGAACAACAGTATTGAAATATCAAAGTCTACATTATGGAGGAATGTGAGAGCTGCAGGCTTTACATTCAGAAAGTATTCCAATGGACGAAACATCATCTGTGAGAAGCCAGATATAGTAGTCATGAGAAGCAAGTACTTACGTGAAGTAAAAGAGGTGCGCAAGCAAGGTTATGATATTGTGTACTTGGATGAAACATGGATCAATGCTCACCACACTAACCAAAGGGAATGGCAGTCATCAGATGGAAAAATTAAGAGATTAATACCTAGCAGAAAAGGACAGCGCTTGATAATTGCTCATGCAGGTAGTCGACAACATGGACTAATACAGAATGCAGAGCTCATTTTTCTTTCAAAATCCATAGACAATCGGGATTATCACTCTGAGATGAATGGTCACATATTTAGACATTGGATTGAAAATTATGTTCTCCCATCACTAGATCGACCATCTTGCCTAATAATGGACAATGCAGCGTACCACAACATTGTTGCACTTGAAGATAAAGTCCCGACGTCATCCAGTACAAAAGATGCTATTAAGATATGGCTCACAAAGGAGCACATACAATTAAATAACATGTACTTAAAACCTGAATTACTATCTCTAGTAAAGCAAAAACAAAGGACAAAGATTTTTCAAATAGATAAGATTATCCAAGAGCACGGTCATATAAGTTTGAGGCTGCCACCTTACCATGCTCATTTAAATCCAATAGAACTAATCTGGGCAAAATTAAAAGGACAAGTGGCAGATGAAAATACAACATTCAAAATATGCGATGTAAAGACTCTTGCTAATCTCGCTTTATAAAATATAGACAAAGATTATTGGGCTAAATGTGAAGACCACGTCTTAAAACAGGAAGAGGAATATTGGAAAAATGATGATTTGTGGAATGTTCAACCCCAAACAGTTATTAATCTTTTAGACTCGTCTGATTCAGAATGAAAGTATATAGCCCCCACAATGTTGGCCACTATATTACATTAAATTAGTTCAACAAACGGTCCTTATGAGGACCACATAACTATTAAAATTAGACATACAGGTATACCTTGATATTATCGTCTGTCCTCGAACTGAGAAGACAATAATTCTCCTGGTGTTTTGTCTTATTAGGTTATTTCCCCATTACGGCCACGCCTTTACCTAGTGAAAATTAATCATAGACCAGCAACTACGGTAATTTCTATTATTTAGGGGTTCACAATTTACAATTTTGACAAACATCAAAGAAATTCGCCGCTTTAAGAAAACTGCAGCTGCAAGATATTTGTTAAATATACATTTAAAGGGTCTTTTGCATTCTAATAACATTTGGAGAATTTCAACAGTTTTTAACAAACGGTTACTGAGTAATAGCGTTTTGAAGTTGGGCACGTGATTTGAAACGAGCTATAATTGTAACATTTCGACATATAAACCCTTCATGAGGTGTACATAAGAAACTATACAAATTAGTAGAATGAACACAGCTGATAGTGAGCAGCTATACTCACGACCCTCCATGGTGTTTCATATTTTATATATTTGATTTTTGTGTACACTAATGAAGATACAATAAAGAGATGTGAAACAATTTTAAACAGGTAAATTGAATAATTTAATTTCTTTCTTTTTTTTTTAAAGGATAAAGAGATACAGCGAAGACGATGGCGCTGGATAGGACACGCACTGCGGAGGCCAACTCATAGTTTTACACAACAGGCGGGTTTTTTGGAATTCGCAAGGGAAAAGACAAAGTGGAAGACCAAATAATTCGTGGAAAAGACAGATAGAAGCAGAGATGAAGATGATGGGGAAGACATGGAATGATCTTAAAAGAATGGCAAGAAACAGAACGACTTGAAAAGTGTTTGTTGAAGACATATGCTCCACAGGAAGCTGAAAGGTAGAAAAAATGGATTTAAATATCTAGGAACATTGTTAACATAAGATAGTAGATGTACAACAGAGGTGAGATGCAGAATTGCCCAGGCAAAAGCAGCTTTCCAACAAATCCGAAAGATACTATGCAATACATTTTTGACAATAGAAACAAAAAATAGAGCTCTTAAATGTTATGTAGAGCCAGTCTTAATATATGGATATGAATCATGGACAACATACAAGAAAATCGTTGGAGGCTGTAGAAATGTGGAATAGTTTTAGCAATAGTAATAGTAATAGTAGTAGTAATAGTAGAAGTAACAGTAATAGTAATAGCAGTAGTAGTAAAAGAAATAGTAGTAGTAATAATAGTAGAAATTTAAAGTCAATAGTATTAGTAGTAACAGTAGTATTTGTAGCAGTAGTAATAGTAGTAGTAATAGTAGTAGTAGTAATTATAGTACCAGTGATATTAATATTAGCAATTATTGTGGTCTTCTTCTTCTACCTTTCAGCTCCCTGTGGAGCATAGTTCTTCAAAAAACACTTTCCAAATCGTTCTGTTTCTTGCCATTGTTTTAAGATCATTCCATGTCTTCCCCATCATCTTCATCTCTGCTTCTATCTGTCTTCTCCAAGAATTCATTGATCTTCCTCTTTGTCTTTTCCCCTGGGGATTCCAAAAAAAGGGCCTGTTGTGTAATACTCTCAGTTGGCTTCCGTAGTGTGTGTCCTATCCAGCGCCATCGTCTTCGCTGTATCTCTTTAACCACAGGTATTTGACTGGTATAATAACATCGGATGGAAGATGCACCACAGAAATAAAAAGTAGAGTAGCTCAGGCCAAAATGGCATTTCAGAAAATGAAAAATATCTTATGCAACAAATCTATGTCAATAAAAATGAGAAAGAGAGTTCATTGGTGCTATATAGAACCAATTCTGACCTATGGAAGCGAATTATGGACAGTAGACAAACAAATGAAAAGACGATTAGAGGCCACAGAGATGGGATTTCTCAGAAGAATGTTGAAAGTTCCCTGGACAGCTAAAAAGACCAATGAGGAAGTTCTCAAAGAGGCCAACACAAAAAGGGAGCTCTTAAAAAACATCAGAAAGATGCAATCAACATTTTTCTAGCACATCATGAGAAGAGGAAAGTTGGAATACTTGGTTACAACTGGCAAAATAAAAGGAAAGAGAGATCGCGGGCGACAAAGAGAGAAAATACTGGATAGCTTGGTGTCATGGCATGTAAAACAATCAACAACAGAACAGATACGATGCACTGTAGATATAATATTGTGGAGGAACATGATCACCTACGCCAACCGGTATGGCACATGATGATGATGATTTGACTGGTACATTTCCATAATTCTATGTTAGTGATTTTGTCCTGCCATTTCCATCCTTTTATTCTGCGTAAGCATCCATTAATGAAAGTCTGTATCTTCGTGATTGTCAATTTTGTTGTTCTCCATGTTTCACAGCCATATAATAGGACCGACTTAACATTTGAGTTGATACTTTTTATTTTTGTAATTATTGTGGTGGTAGTAGTAGTAATATTAGTAGCTGTAGTAGTAGTTATAGTATTAGTAGTAGTAGTAGTCGTAGTAATAGTAGAGGCTGTAGTAGTGGTAATAGTATTAATAGTAGTAGTAGTAATAGTATTAATAGTAGTAGTAGTAATAGTATTAATAGTAGTAGTAGTAATAGTATTAATAGTAGTAGTAGTAGTAGTAGTAATAGTAGTAGCTGTAGTAGTGGTAATAGTAGTAGTACTTGTAATAGAAGTAGTAGTAGCAGTATATGTAGTAGTACGAGAAGAAATAGTAGTATTATTGAAATAAGGGGAAGAGAAAGAAGTAGAAAACATTGATTATAACGATGATAATAGTGATGGAAGAAAGAAGAAGCGAGAGAAGAAGAAAGAAGAAATAGAAGAAGAACGTGATGACTAAGACTATTTTACCTTCGAGAGTAACACACACGAAAGGAGACCGAAAAAGATGGAATGCAAATTTGGCTGAAACAAACACTGACACGTTGAAAAAGGGGGACTTTTGAACAAATAAAAGATTGCTAGAAAACAAATAGTGCATTTCTACATCAGCGGTTATACAGTTATATAAGTGCATTCAGGGGGACTGGTTGGTCTCGAGGCAAGACGCCGGCCTCGAGACAAAGAGGTTGTGGGTTCGAATCCCGGTTTAAGTCTGTGTTGGTCACATCTCCTATCTTTGTGTGTGCATGTCTGTGTTAGTCACCTCTAGCGACTCGGGCAGATGGTGCTCGTAAACCTGGGAGGGCCGACCATCTAAGGGTAGAATCCCCCTACAGAAAAGATCATCTGCTGGCTTGCAGGAAGATTGGAGACAATCAAAGGCTAAGGAATGCAAACCTGAATAAAATGCTGGCTGAAATCGGATGCACTGGGCCACTGGCGCAGAACACAGTGCAACGTTTTAACGGGTGTTCAATTCAGTGTGGATCTGGCAGACTCTAATTGTGTTGTTCTGCCTATGGGTGTGATCAACACACTTAACCTGATAGCTGACTTCATGTGAGAGTCTGGGATCCTACTCTGATTGAGTCCTGATCGCAGAGAGAGAGAGAGAGAGAGAGAGAGAGAGAGAGAGAGAGAGAGAGAGAGAGAGAGAGAGAATCCCGGTTACATCAGTTGGGATTTTTATTTATGATTTCTCTCTGCGGCAACCACCCCTGGTCTCAACAGCAAGGCCCGGCTTGAAACGTCAATTACTCGTCGACGGAAAAAAATATGAGTACCTCCGAAGTCGGAGTTATCTGCCTGTGCGGCGAGGGACCCATGTGTACACGGCTGCCGGGGAAAAATGGATTAACACGCAAAATTCAGTTCCTAGTCTCTAGGGACTTCGTCAGAGGTTAAAAAAAAAAGCTGGCGAACGAAAAAAAAATGCATTCTAATATAATGTCTTGCTTTTGTTATTTAATTACGGTTATGGTTATGATTATAGTTATGGTTATGGTTATAGTTATGGTTATAGTTATGGTTATAGTTATGGTTTACAGTTATGGTTATGGTTATAGTTATGGTTATGGTTATGGTTATAGTTATGGTTATAGTTATGGTTATAGTTATAGTTATGGTTATAGTTATGGTTATGGTTATGGTTATGAATATGGCTATGGTTATGGTTATAGTTATGGTTATAGTTATGGTTATAGTTATGGTTATAGTTATGGTTATGGTTATGGTTATAGTTACGGTTATAGTTATGGTTATAGTTATGGCTATGATTATGGCTATGGTTATGGCTATGATTATGGTTATGGTTATGATTATGGCTATGGTTATGGTTATGATTATGGCTATGGTTATGGTTATTGTTATGATTATGGTTATTGTTATGGTTATGGTTATGAATATGGCTATGGTTATGGTTATCATTATGGTTATGGTTATGGTTATGGCTATGGTTATGTTTATGGTTATGGTTATGGCTACGGTTATGGTTATGATTATGATTATGATTATGGTTATGGCTATGGTTATGGCTATGGTTATGGTTATGACTATGGTTATGTTTATGGTTATGGTTATGGTTATGATTATGGCTATGGTTATGCTTATGGTTATGGTTATTGAAGACCCCGGTATCACTGCAAGCGAATTAAAATCCATAATTGCTCAACCGCCCGTGCCAGTGGAATCATCCGAATTACTATCCCATCTCCCAAACAAAGAAAGGTAGCTGAAGTCCCCACCATGGCAGTTTCAGCACACGCCAAAAGACATAAGGCGAAACCGCACAGAAAATGAACACAGCCATCAGTTCCCCGTTCAACGATATCATCATTCATTGTAAGCATTCAGATTATCGAAAAAAATACGATCACAACGGATGAAATGCACAGCTCATGGGGTGCACAGTACACTTGACGCAGTAGCTCTGACAGTTATTTAACGAACAAAAACTGAACAGTCAGTAAAAAACTGTTAAGTGCCACCGTCACGCCAAGTGGCGTATAGGGAATATGGTGTTAGCGACCATACATTTTACAGACCCTCGGCGTATGATTTTTGGGGCAATGTGGTCGGTATTACGCCCGTGCCGCTTTACTTTCCCAGAAAAAAATTCCGGTACCCATTAAAAACTGGGTGAACCGGAGGCCGTCGGTTGGGATCGAACCCTATCTCTTGTCCTTTGTAGTCCAGTTCACTAACCACTGAGCTATCGCGGCTCCCCTCTACAGTCAGTGTTTTTAGGTTAATAGGGCCCAGATTGGTGTTCAATTCAATGCGGTTTTGCCAACCAACTAATTATCTCACTAACTACAAACGTAACTAAATTAAATTTAGTATTTAAGAAACGACTCAAATAACTGGCTAATTACCTAACCAATTAATTAACTAACTGGCTAATTAATTAACTAATTAACTAATTAACTAACTAATTAACTAATTAACCATTTAACTAATTAACTAACTTTCTAATTAACTAATTATCTAATTAATTAACTAAATACCTAATTAAGTAATTAAGTAATTAACTAATTGTCTTATTAACTAACCAACTAATTAATTAACTGGTTAATTAAATTACTAAGTAATTAACAGGCAAACTAATTAACTAACTAGCTAACCAACTAACTATTTAACTAACTAAGTAGCTAGTTAACCTTCTAACTAACAAGCTAATTAACCAACCAACTATTTAACTAACTAACTAACTAGCTAATTAACCTTATAACTAACTAGCTAGTTAACCTTCTAACTAACTAGCTAGTTAACCAACTAACTATCTAACTAACTAACTAACTAACTAACCTACCAGCTAGTTAACCTTCTAGCTAACTAGCTCTTTAACCTTCTAACTAACTAGCTAGTTAACCTTCTAACTATCTAACTAACCAACCAGCTAGTTAACCTTATAACTAACTAGCTATGTAACCTTCTAACTAACTAGCTAGTTAACCTTCTAACTAGCTAGCTAACAAACTAACTATTTAACTAACAGCTAGTTAACCTTCTAACTAACTAGCTAATTAACCAACCAACTATTTACCTAACTAACTAGCAAATTAAACTTCTAACTAAATAGCTAGTTAACCTTCTAACTAACTAGCTAGTTAACCAACTAACCATCTAACTAACTAACTAACTAACTAACTAACTAACTAACTAACTAACCTACCAGCTAGTTAACCTTCTAACTAACTAGCTATTTAACCTTCAAACTAACTAGCTAGTTAACTTTCTAACTAGCTAGTTAACCTTCTAACTAACTAGCTATTTAACCTTCTAACTAACTAGCTAGTTAACTTTCTAATTAGCTAGTTAACCTTCTAACTAACTAGCTAGTTAACCTTCTAACTAACTAGCTAGTTAACCTTCTAACTAACTAGTTAGATAACCTTATAACTAACTAGCTAATTAAAAAAACTAACTATTTAACTAGCTAACTAGCTAGTTAACCTGCTAACTAACAAGCTAGCTAACCAACTAACTATTTAATTAACTAGCTAGTTAACCTTCTAACTAACTAGCTAATTAACTAACCAACTATTTAACTAACTAACTAGCTAATTAACCTTCTAAATAACTAGCTAGTTAACCAACTAACTATCTAACTAACTAATTAAACAGCTAGTTAACCTACTAACTAACTAGCGAGTTAGCCAACTAACTGTTTCACTAACTAACTAGCTATTTAACCTTCTAACTAGCTAGTTAACCTTCAAACTATATAACTAACTAACTGGCTAGTTAACCTTCTACTATTTAACTAACTAACTAGCTAGTTAACCTTCTAACTATTTAACTAACTATTTAACTAACTAACTAGCTAGTTAACCTTCTAACTATTTAACTAACTATTTAACTAACTAATTGGCTAGTTAACCTTCTAACTAACCAGCTGGTTAACTTTCTAACTAACTAGCTAGTTAACCTTCTAACTAACTAGCTAGTTAACCTTTTAACTAACTAGATAGTTAACCAACTAATTATTTAACTAACTAATTAGCCTTCTAACTAACTAGCTAGTTAACTTTCTAATTAACTAGATAGTTAACCTTCTAACTGACTAGCTATTTAACCAACTATTTAACTAACTAGCATGTTAACCTTCTAACTAACTAGCTAGTTAACCAACTATTTAGCTTTTTAACTACCTAACTAGCTAGTTAACCTTCTATCTAACTAGCTAGTTAACCAACTAACTATTTCACTAACTAACTAGCTAGGTAACCTTCTAACTAACTAGCTAGTGAACCAAATAACTTTTTCACTAACTAGCTAGGTAACCTTCTAACTAACTAGCTAGCTAATAAACTAACTAATTAACTAACTTAACTGCCTTATTAACTAACTAATGAACTAACTAACTACCTAGCTTGCTAATAAACTAACTACCTAGCTAGCTAATAAACTAACTAACTACCTAGCTAGCTATTAAACTAACTAACTAGCTAGCTGACTAATTACTTAACTAACTAACTAACTAGCTAGTTAACTAATTAAATATTTCACTAACTAACTAGCTAGTTAACCTTCTAACTAGGTAGTTAACTAATTAAGTATTTCACTAACTTACTGGATAGTTAACCTTCTAACTAACTAGCTGGTTAACTAATTAACTATTTCACTAACTAACTAACTATTTAACAAACTAACTAGCTAGTTAACCTTCTAACTAACTAGCTAGTTAACCAATTAACTATTTCACTAACTAACTAGCTAGTTAACCTAACTAACTAGCTAGTTAATAAACTAACTAATTAAAAAAACTTTACTGCCTTATTAATTAACTAATGAACTAACTAACTAACTAGCTAGCTAGCTTACCAACAATCTAACTGTCTAATTAATTATCTAATATTTAACTAATTAACTATATAATTAACTAAGAAATAACTAATTAAATAACTAATTAAATAACTAATTAAATAACTAATTAGCTATCTAACTAATTAACATACTTACTATAGCTTGTTTCATAACTCGTGCCCAACTTTTAAAATCGATAGCTTTTTAACCGCTTGTTGTAAGTTGTTCAAAATTTGCATGTAAAGTTATAATGATTAGAACCCAACAGGGAATTAATTTCATTAAAAAAAACATTTGGTTATTATTGTTGCTCATTTGATTTATATAAATTTATAACGACCCATTGATGTAGTCAAAACTTAATGTTTACAGTATTTTAAGTTAAAAATAGCGAGTAAAAATCCATACACGGTAAAATTGACGTGTTTGCACGCTTTCGTCGTGGTTTTTTTGACACAATTAGACACTTGAGAAATTGTGTGTTCCATTTCCGTTCATTTACAGTTGTAGACGTGAAATTCGCAAAATGTTGGGTATGAATGAAACTGTTACAATAAGAAAATTAAAAGTTTCGCTGAAAAAGAACAACAGTATTGAATTATCAAAGTCTACATTATGGAGGAATGTGAGAGCTGCAGGCTTTACATTCAGAAAGTATTCCAATGGACGAAACATCATCTGTGAGAAGCCACATATAGTAGTCATGAGAGGCAAGTACTTACGTGAAGTAAAAGAGGTGCGCAAGCAAGGTTATGATATTGTGTACTTGGATGAAACATGGATCAATGCTCACCACACTAACCAATGGGAATGGCTGTCATCAGATGGAAAGATTAAGAGATTAATACCTAGCAGCAAAGGACAGCGCTTGATAATTGCTCATGCAGGTAGTCGACAACATGGACTAATACAGAATGCAGAGCTCATTTTTCTTTCAAAATCCATAGTCAATCGGGATTATCACTCTGAGATGAATGGTCACATATTTAGACATTGGATTGAAAATTCTGTTCTCCCATCACTAGATCGACCATCTTGCCTAATAATGGACAATGCAGCGTACCACAACATTGTTGCACTTGGAGATAAAGTCCCGACGTCATCCAGTACAAAAGATGCTATTAAGATATGGCTCACAAAGGAGCACATACAATTTAATAACATGTACTTAAAACCTGAATTACTATCTCTAGTAAAGCAAAAACAAAGGACAAAGATTTTTCAAATAGATAAGATTATCCAAGAGCACGGTCATATAAGTTTGAGGCTGCCACCTTACCATGCTCATTTAAATCCAATAGAACTAATCTGGGCAAAATTAAAAGGACAAGTGGCAGATGAAAATACAACATTCAAAATATGCGATGTAAAGACTCTTGCTAATCTCGCTTTATTAAATATAGACAAAGATTATTGGGCTGAATGTGAAGACCACGTCTTAAAACAGGAAGAGGAATATTGGAAAAATGATGGTTTGTGGAATGTTCAACCCCAAACAGTTATTAATCTTTTAGACTCGTCTGATTCAGAATGAAAGTATATAGCCCCCACAATGTTGGCCCCTATATTACCTTAAATTAGTTCAACAAACGGTCCTTTTCAGGACCACACAACTATACAAATTGGACATACAGGTATACCTTGATATTATCGTCCGTCCTCGAACTGAGAAGACAATAATTCTCCTGGTGTTTTGTCTTATTAGGTTATTTCCCCATTACGGCCACGCCTTTACCTAGTGAAAATTAATCATAGACCAGCAACTACGGTAATTTCTATTATTTAGGGGTTCACAATTTACAATTTTGACAAACATCAAAGAAATTCGCCGCTTTAAGAAAACTGCAGTTGCAAGATATTTGTTAAATATACATTTAAAGGGTCTTTTGCATTCTAATAACATTTGGAAAATTTCAACAGTTTTTAACAAACGGTTACTGAACAATAGCGTTTTGAAGTTGGGCAAGTGATTTGAAACGAGCTATAGCTAACTAATTAAGTAACTAACTAACTAATTAATTTTCTAACCAACTAGCATACTGGCTGTCTAATTAACCAACGAAATAACTAACTTTATAGGAAACTAACAGACTACAGGCTAATTAACGTAATAGCTAGCTAACAAACTAACTTACTAGCTAATTAACTCACTAACTAGGTAGCTAACGAACTAGCTAATCTTCGAACCAATCAATCAACGAGCAAACTAACTTACCAAATATCAAAATAACTAAATAGCTCTCTCTCTCTCTCTCTCTCTCTCTCTCTCTCTCTCTATATATATATATATATATATATATATATATATATATAAATGTATCTAACTGCTAAGTAACGAACTAATAAAATAATTACCCAGCCAGTCCGCTGGATATCTAACTAGCTAGCTAACTAGCCAATCAACCACCACCTAACAATTTTTGAACGAAATATTTACAAATTCCCATTGGTGGACTTAAACCCTGGACCTTACAGTTCTGATGCCGAAGTCGTCTAGACGCTTCTAGACCTCACTTCGACTTTGAAAAAGCGTTCGATTAAGTAAATATAGAACAGCTGTGGGAGATAAGTAATAACATACGGAGTAAGGTAATATCTAACAGAGAACAGCTGTGGGAGATACTAACAACATACGGAGTAAGTCAACATCTAACAGAGAACAACTGTGGAAGATACTAACAACACACGGTGTAAACCAACATCTAACAGAGAACAGCTGTGGGAGATACTAACAACATACGGAGTAAGCCAACATCTAACAGAGAACAGCTGTGGGAGATACTAACAACATACGGAGTAAGGCAACATCTAACAGAGAACAACTGTGGGAGATACTAACAACATACGGAGTAAGCCAACATCTAACAGAGAACAACTGTGGAAGATACTAACAACATACGGAGTAAGCCAACATCTAACAGAGAACAACTGTGGGAGATACTAACAATATACGGAGTAAGCCAACATCTAACAGAGAACAACTGTGGGAGATACTAACAACATACGGAGTAAGCCAACATACAACAGAGAACAACTGTGGGAGATACTAACAACATACGGAGTAAGGCAACACCTAACAGAGAATAACTGTGAGAGATACTAACAACATACGGAGTAAGCCAACATACAACAGAGAATAACTGTGAGAGATACTAACAACATACGGAGTAAGCCAACATACAACAGAGAATAACTGTGAGAGATACTAACAACATACGGAGTAAGCCAACATACAACAGAGAATAACTGTGAGAGATACTAACAACATACGGAGTAAGTCAACATCTAACAGAGAACAACTGTGGGAGATACTAACAACATACGGAGTAAGCCAACATACAACAGAGAATAACTGTGAGAGATACTAACAACATACGGAGTAAGGCAACACCTAACAGAGAATAACTGTGAGAGATACTAACAACATACGGAGTAAGCCAACATACAACAGAGAATAACTGTGAGAGATACTAACAACATACGGAGTAAGCCAACATACAACAGAGAATAACTGTGAGAGATACTAACAACATACGGAGTAAGCCAACATACAACAGAGAATAACTGTGAGAGATACTAACAACATACGGAGTATGTCAACAGTTAACCAACCTAATTAAAAGTCTCTACATCAACAGCAGCTGCAGGGTCAGAACAGCAGCAGGCTACACAGAACACTTCGAAGTTAGATCAGGTGTTATTGAGTTATTGAGTTATTGAGTTATTGAGTTATTTGCGGGTCATCATCATTGCACTCCGAACCTGTCCATAGGTGCTCAGATTCCCTCCTCAGCAAGTCCCGCAGTGTCCAGCGACTGACGACTCCAGTTCTATGTTGGTTGATAAGTCTTCTTACACGGCCACTAAGTTTCTCATTTCTGGCTGTGCCCATCTTAACTCCCATTTCCATCATCCGAAGAAGTGACGTGGATCTGTGTTTGTCGAAGTCCTGTGCTCTTCCCACATCTCGGAACAACATACAAGGCGTTTTATATTCTATGGCGGAATATTTTATATTCTATCTCACATCAATTAAATCAGGTGTATGACAGGGGTGCGTACTGTCCACCCCCCCCCCACCCTTTTTTACTGTGTATTGCATACATGGACCATATATGCAAGCTAGCCAACCCATCAGAGACAGAGGAGATCAACGAGCTTTTATTTGCTGACGACCAGGCACTTATCACCATCATCATGCGTCATACCGGTTGGCGTAAGCGATCATGTCCCTCCACAATCTTCTATCTACAGTGCATCGTATCCGTTCTGTTGTTGACTGTTTTCCATGCCATGACACCAAACTATCCAGTATTTTCTCTCTTTGTGGCCCGCGATCTCTCTTTCCTTTTATTTTGCCAGTTGTAACCAAGTATTCCAACTTTCCTCTTCTCATGATGTGCCCGAAAAATAGCTATTGCTTCTTTCTGATGTGTTTTAAGAGCTCCCTTTTTGTGTTGGCCTCTTTGAGAACTTCCTCATTGGTCTTTTTATCTGTCCAGGAAACTTTCAACATTCTTCTGAGAAATCCCATCTCTGTGGCCTCTAATTGTCTTTTCATTTGTTTGTCTACTGTCCACGATTCGCTTCCATCGGTTAGAATTTGTTAGACATTATAGTGAAGTAAAGGCAAAAATAAAGAACTCAGCCTTAATAGCAAAAAGACAGACAGAAGTAATGGTAACAACAAAGAAAAAGATATCACCGCAATGCACAATAAAGACAAGTGGAACAATATTAAAACAGGTAAATGAATTTAAATATCTGGGAACAATGTTAACCTCAGGTGGTAGATGTACAACAGAGGTGAGATGTAGAATGGCTCAGGCAAAAGCAGCTTTCCAAAAAATGAGGAAGATACTGTGCAATCCATTTTTGACAATGGCAGAACCCACGGCTGTATGTTGATGATATTTAAGTAGTTTTAATCAATTTTCTTAACTCTAAGACATGACATGAGAATAAATCTGATATCATCATCATCTTGTGCCATACCAGTTGACGTAGGTGATCACGTCCTTCCACAATCTTCTATCCACAGTACATTATATCAGTTCTGTTGTTGACTGTTTTCGATGCCATAACACCAAGCTATCCAGTATTTTCTCTCTTTGTCGTCCGCTATCTCTCTTTCCTTTTATTTTGCCAGTGTAACCAAGTATTCCAACTTTCCTCTTCTCATGATGTGCCTGAAAAATGTTGTTTTTTTTTCTGGTGTTTCTTAGTAGTTCTCTTTTTGTGTTGGCCTATTTGAGAATGTTCTGATTGGTCTTTTTAGCTGCCCTTGGAACTTTCAACATTCTTCTGAGAAATCCATCTCTACGACCTCTGGTCGTTTTTTTTCATTTATTTGTGAAAACAAGTCCATGATTGATTCGCTTCCATTGGTCAGAATTAGCTCTATATAGCATCGATGAACTCACTTCTATTGACACAAATGTGTTGCATAAGACGTTTTTAATTTTCTGAAATGCTATTTTGTCCTGAGCTATTCTACTTTTTGTGGTGCATCTTCCATCTGATGTTATTATTGTGCCCAAGTATTTTGCCCGTTGTGCTTGTTTCAGATTTGTCCTGTTTATTTTTATGCTGCATGATGGTGATGAATGTATCTTCGATATGACCATTACTTCTGTTTTCTTACTATTCAGACAGAGACCTTTCTTGTTGCTTTCATTTCCTAATATGTCTATCATTTCTTGTAGTTCATTCTTTGTCTCTGATATTAATATCACGTTGCCAAATCATTTTATCTGTTGTTTCTTTATATCCTCAATGATTTGAATTATTTATTTATTTATTTTTTACGTTCGCCAGCTTTGACCTCTGACGAAATCGCTAGAGACCAGGATCTGAATTGTGCGTGTTAATCCATTTTTCCCTGGCAGCAGTGTGCACAGGGGTCCCTCGCCGCACAGGCAGATAACTCTGTCTTCGGAGGTACTCATATTTTTTCCGTCGATGAGTAATTGACGTTTCAAGCCGGGCCTTGCTGCTGAGACCAGGGGTGGTTGCCTCAGAGAGAATTCACAAATAAAAATCCCAACTGGTGCAGTCGGGATTTGAACTCACAACCTCTCTGTCTCGAGGCCGGCCTCTTGCCTCGAGACCAACCAGTCAATATTGAATTATTCCTAGTCCCCCGTGCTCTTTACACGTTGAAAATCCCTCCTTAATTTAGAATTAGAATAACTGAGCACTGAATAATCTCCGATGGTGCATGTTTTTTCTCAGTTTGAAAACCCTTGATCCAGAAAATCTAAACTCAATTGAAGGCGTTGCTACGGAGGAATATAGATAGACTTGTACAAAGCCTCCAGCAGTTGACAGAGTCAACATCTGGCCTGAGCAAATGGAGTCGAGAGTAACGGATTCTTTAATGACGTTCAAAGGGAAATGTGGAGGATGCACTTATTTAAGTCAGCGGTTTTCAAACATTTTTTTTATCTGCTTTTGATCGTGCAGCCAAAAAGATCAGCGAAAAAATATTATCAACGAGGCCAGTAAAAGGAGAGAGCTCCTAAATAGAACCGGAAAGACAATATGGATATTTGTCGGATACATCATGAGAAGAGGAAAATGAAAATACTTTGTTGCAACTGCAAAATACAAGAGAAGGATAGCACACAAAGAGAGGTGGAAATTTGTAATGCTTGGATACAACTGGTAAAATATTGGGAAAGATATATCATGAGAAGAGGTAATGTGGAATACTTGGATACAACTGGTAAAATATTGGGAAAGATATATCATGAGAAGAGGTAATGTGGAATACTTGGATACAACTGGTAAAATATTGGGAAAGATATATCATGAGAAGAGGTAATGTGGAATACTTGGATACAACTGGTAAAATATTGGGAAAGATATATCATGAGAAGAGGTAATGTGGAATACTTGGATACAACTGGTAAAATATTGGGAAAGATATATCATGAGAAGAGGTAATGTGGAATACTTGGATACAACTGGTAAAATATTGGGAAAGATATATCATGAGAAGAGGTAATGTGGAATACTTGGATACAACTGGCAAAATATTGGGAAAGATATATCATGAGAAGAGGTAATGTGGAATACTTGGATACAACTGGCAAAATATTGGGAAAGATATATCATGAGAAGAGGTAATGTGGAATACTTGGATACAACTGGCAAAATATTGGGAAAGATATATCATGAGAAGAGGTAATGTGGAATACTTGGATACAACTGGCAAAATATTGGGAAAGATATATCATGAGAAGAGGTAATGTGGAATACTTGGATACAACTGGCAAAATATTGGGAAAGATATATCATGAGAAGAGGTAATGTGGAATACTTGGATACAACTGGCAAAATATTGGGAAAGATATATCATGAGAAGAGGTAATGTGGAATACTTGGATACAACTGGCAAAATAATTGGGAAAGCGAGCAGGTCATGCGAACAGGAAAGTTGAAATAATTGAGTATAACTGACAAAATACAGGGAAAGAGAGATCCTGAACGACAAAGATAGAGTATACTTGATAGGTAGGTGTCGTGGCATGGAAAACAGTCAACAACAGAATTGAAACGATGTACTGAGGACAGGATTATGGTAGGGTATGATCGCATAAACTACAAGATATGATAGACATACTAGTAAAAGAAATCAACAAGAAAGGTCTCAGTCTGAAAAGTAAGAAAACAGAAGTAATGGTCATATCGAAGAAACAATCATCACCATCATGCAGCATAAAAATAAACAGGACACATTTGAAACAAGTGCAACGCGTCAACAACTTGGGCACAATAATAACTTCAGATGGAAGATGCACCACGGAAATAAAAAGCAGAATAGCTCAGGCCAAAATAGCATTTCAGAAAATGAAAAATATCTTATACAACAAATCTATGTCAATAGAAAAGAGAAAGAGAGTTCATAGGTGCTATATAGAACCAATTCTGACCTATGGAAGCCAATCATGGACAGTAGACAAACAAATGAAAAGACAATTAGAAGCCACAGAGATGGGATTTCTCAGAAGAATGTTGAAAGTTCCCTGGACAGCTAAAAAGACCAATGAGGAAATTCTCAAAGAGGCCAACACAAAAAGGGAGCTCCTAAAAACATAAGAAAGAAACAATCAATATTTTTTTGGCACATCATGAAAAGAGGAAAGTTGGAATACTTGGTTACAACTGGCAAAATAAAAGGAAAGCGATATCGCGGACAACAAAGAGAGAAAATACTGGATAGCTTGGCGTCATGGCATGGAAAACAGTTACAAACAAAACTGATACGATGTACTGTAGATAGAAGATTGTGGAAGGACATGTTCGCCTACGCCAACAGGTATGGCACATGATGATGATCGCATACATTAGTTCTTACGACACATGATGATGATGTCATGCAAAGGTCGATATTTCAAGGAAGTCATTGAAACGTCAATAGATCAGAGATGCACATCGAATGAGATGATGATGGCAGCAAGAACAGGAAGGAGAAGAAGACATTGATGATATTAATGTAATTTGTTTAACGACACCAATTATCTCTTTGAACCTTGGATGGGAAATGGCTTTCATGATTTCCAAGGTACTGCTGGATAAAGTCTTGCTACTTTTGTTCTTTTGTGTTAATAGAATGTGAGTTCGAGACTAATATAGAGATAAGAGAAATGGTCATGCAACCAATGATCTCATCTACAATGGAATGAATTCAAGACTAATATAGAGATAAGAGAAATGGTCATACAACCAACGATCTCATCTACAATG
This sequence comes from Megaustenia siamemsis, assembly GCA_032433765.1. Taxonomy (NCBI): domain Eukaryota; kingdom Metazoa; phylum Mollusca; class Gastropoda; order Stylommatophora; family Ariophantidae; genus Megaustenia; species Megaustenia siamemsis. Next base: position 44,637,534 of record JAVIAB010000159.1, on the reverse strand, counting down.
GAATGAATTCAAGACTAATATAGAGATAAGAGAAATGGTCATGCAACCAACGATCTCATCTACAATGGAATGAATTCAAGACTAATATAGAGATAAGAGAAATGGTCATACAACCAACGATCTCATCTACAATGGAATGAATTCAAGACTAATATAGAGATAAGAGAAATGGCCATGCAACCAACGATCTCATCTACAATAGAATGAATTCAAGACTAATATAGAGATAGGAGAAATGGTCATGCAACCAACGATCTCATCTACAATGGAATGAATTCAAGACTAATATAGAGATAGGAGAAATGGTCATGCAACCAACGATCTCATCTACAATGGAATGAATTCAAGACTAATATAGAGATAAGAGAAATGGTCATGCAACCAAAGATCTCATCTACAATGGAATGAATTCAAGACTAATATAGAGATAAGAGAAATCGTCATGCAACCAACGATCTCATCTACAATAGAATGAATTCAAGACTAATATAGAGATAAGAGAAATGGTCATGCAACCAACGATCTCATCTACAATAGAATGAATTCAAGACTAATATAGAGATAAGAGAAATGGTCATGCAACCAACGATCTCATCTACAATAGAATGAATTCAAGACTAATATAGAGATAGGAGAAAAGAACATGCAACCAACGATCTCATCTACAATGGAATGAATTTAAGACTAATATAGATACAAGAGAAATGACCATGCAACCAACGATCTCATGTACAATGGAATGAATTCAAGACTAATATAAAGATAAGAGAAAAGGACATGCAACCAACGATCTCATCTACAATGGAATGAATTGAAGACTAATATAGAGATAAGAGAAATTGCCATTCAACCAACAATCTCATCTACAATGGAATGAATTCAAGATTAATATAGAGATAAGAGAAATGGTCATGCAACCAACGATCTCATCTACAATAGAATGAATTCAAGACTAATATAGAAATAAGAGAAATGGTCATGCAACCAACGATCTCATCTACAATAGAATGAATTCAAGACTAATATAGAGATAAGAGAAATTGCCATTCAACCAACAATCTCATCTACAATGTAATGAATTGAAGACTAATATAGAGATAAGAGAAAGTGTCATTCAATGAACAATCTCATCTACAATGTAATGAATTGAAGACTAATATAGAGATAAGAGAAAGTGTCATTCAACGAACAATCTCATCTACAATGGAATGAATTGAAGACTAATATAGAGATAAGAGAACGTGTCATTCAACCAACGATCTTATCTACAATGTAATGAATTGAAGACTAATATAGAGATAAGAGAAAGTGTCATTCAACCAACAATCTCATCTACAATGTAATGAATTGAAGACTAATATAGAGATAAGAGAAAGTGTCATTCAACCAACGATCTTATCTACAATGGAATGAATTGAAGACTAATATAGAGATAAGAGAAAGTGTCATTCAACCAACGATCTTATCTACAATGTAATGAATTGAAGACTAATATAGAGATAAGAGAAATGGTCATGCAACCAACGATCTTATCTACAATGTAATGAATTGAAGACTAATATAGAGATAAGAGAATGTGTCATTCAACCAACGATCTTATCTACAATGTAATGAATTGAAGACTAATATAGAGATAAGAGAAATTGCCATTCAACCAACGATCTTATCTACAATGTAATGAATTGAAGACTAATATAGAGATAAGAGAAAGTGTCATGCAACCAACGATCTCATCTACAATGGAATGAATTGAAGACTAATATAGAGATAAGAGAAATTGCCATTCAACCAATGATCTCATCTACATTTAGGAAGAGAAGATGGACATATATCAAACCTGTGTTGAGAAGAGACAACAAGAGAATTCCAAAACTGGCTCTTCTGTCGGAAACTTCAAGATGCAGTAAAAGAGGAAAACTTAAATAGACTAAAAGTAACACTTATAAGAGAAGCAAAGTTGGCAGGCATAGACTTCGTTATATTAGATAGAACATCTTGTCAAGAATAGAGATTGATGGCGATACACAATACAAGCCTGATGTGACGTCACACGGTAATGGGATGATCAAAAATCAAAAATCTTCTAAACGAACTACAATACTAGGTCATCTATATCAACGTATTTAACTGAAATAGGCTAGGGAAACAGGATAGAGACATCTATGTGTATAATATGAGTCGGAAAATAACAGCTGAAACAAGCCAGGAAAACAGAATTGGGAGAGTTTCATAGAATAAGTGAGCCAGAAAACAGCAGTTTAAGCAAAGTTAGTAGACGAGAGCAGACCAAGATATTGAGACTGAGAACAGGTCAGTGTGGCCTTCAGGGCACATCCACACAAGATAAGATTCAGTGACTTTGTAACAGGTGAATGTGGAGCATCCAGACAAACTCTAGAGCATGTACTACAGGACTGCAGCACTCTCAACACAGGAGCACCCAGACAAACTCCACAACATATTCTACAGAACTACAGCACTTTCAACACAGGAGCACCCAGACAAACTCCACAACATATTCTACAGAACTACAGCACTTTCAACACAGGAGCACCCAGACAAACTCCACAACATATTCTACAGAACTACAGCACTTTCAACACAGGAGCACCCAGACAAACTCCAGAACATATTCTACAGAACTACAGCACTTTCAACACAGGAGCACCCAGACAAACTCCAGAACATATTCTACAGAACTACAGCACTTTCAACACAGGAGCATCCAGACAACCTTCAGAGCATATTCTACAGAACTACAGTACTTTCAACACAGGAGCATCCAGGCAAACTTCAGAGCATATTCTACAGAACTACAGCACTTTCAACACAGGAGCATCAAGACAAACTTCAGAGCATATTCTACAGAACTACAGCACTTTCAACACAGGAGCATCCAGACAAACTCCAGAACATATCCTACAGGACTGCAGCACTCTCAACACAGGAGCACCCAGACAAACTCCAGAACATATTCTACAGAACTACAGCACTTTCAACACAGGAGCACCCAGACAAACTACAGAACATATTCTACAGAACTACAGCACTTTCAACACAGGAGCATCCAGACAAACTCCAGAACATATCCTACAGGACTGCAGCACTCTCAACACAGGAGCACCCATATAAACTCCAGAACATATTCTACAGAGCTACAGCACTTTCAACACAGGAGCACCCAGACAAACTTCAGAGCATATTCTACAGAACTACAACACTTTCAACACAGGAGCACCCAGACAAACTTCAGAGCATATTCTACAGAACTACAACACTTTCAACACAGGAGCACCCAGACAAACTTCAGAGCATATTCTACAGAACTACAACACTTTCAACACAGGAGCACCCAGACAAACTTCAGAGCATATTCTACAGAACTACAACACTTTCAACACAGGAGCACCCAGACAAACTTCAGAGCATATTCTACAGAACTACAACACTTTCAACACAGGAGCACCCAGACAAACTTCAGAGCATATTCTACAGAACTACAACACTTTCAACACAGGAGCACCCAGATAAACTCCAGAACATATTCTGCAGAACTACAACACTTTCAACACAGGAGCATCCAGACAAACTCCAGAACATATCCTACAGGACTGCAGCACTCTCAACACAGGAGCATCCAGACAAACTTCAGAGCATATTCTACAGAACTACAACACTTTCAACACAGGAGCACCCAGATAAACTCCAGAACATATTCTGCAGAACTACAACACTTTCAACACAGGAGCATCCAGACAAACTCCAGAACATATCCTACAGGACTGCAGCACTCTCAACACCCTAAGAACACAAATATGGCCCACAGAAACAACCCTACATGACAAGTTTTGAGGAACAGGTGAGGACATCAAACGATCTGTCTTGTTCGTGGCCCAAGCTGGTCTAATTGTCTAATTGTATAGCAGTAGCTGCTAAAGAGGAAGAAGCAGAAGATGAAGAGGAAGAAGAGTAAGATGAAAAAGAAGATAAAAGAAATAGAAGTAAAAGAAGAAGCAGAAGAATAAATAAAACAGAAGCAAGTGGGAAGAAGAGATAGAAGAGATGGAGGTTGCGGGAAAGAGACGACGTAGAAGAACAAGAAGAAGCACAAGAAGCAGAACAACAAGATAAACAAAAAGAAGAACAAGGACAAAAAAAAGAACAAGAGGAAGAACGAGAAGAGGAAGGACAAGAAGAAGAGGAAGAGGAACAAGAAGAAGAACAAGAAGAAGAAAAAGAACAAAAAGAAGAACGAGAAGAAGAGGAATAATAAGAAGAAAAACGAACAAGAAGAAGAAAAACGAACAAGAAGAAGAACGAGAATAGCGAGAAAAAGAACAAGAACATGAAAGAGAAGAAGAACGTGAAGAAGAAGAAGAAGAAGAAGAACGAGAAGAGGAACAAAAAGTAGAAGAGCGAGAAGAAGAACAAGAACAAGAAGAAGAACGAGAAGAGGAACAAGAAGAAGAACGTGAAGAAGAAGAAGAACGAGAAGAGGAACAAGAAGAAGAACGAGAAGAGGAACAAGAAGAAGAACAAGGAGAAGAACAAGAAGAAGAACGAGAAGAGGAACAAGAAGAAGAACGAGAAGAGGAACAAGAAGAAGAACAAGGAGAAGAACAAGAAGAAGAACGAGAAGAGGAACAAGAAGAAGAACAAGGAGAAGAACAAGAAGAAGAACGAGAAGAGGAACAAGAAGAAGAACGAGAAGAGGAACAAGAAGAAGAACAAGGAGAAGAACAAGAAGAAGAACGAGAAGAGGAACAAGAAGAAGAACAAGGAGAAGAACAAGAAGAAGAACGAGAAGAGGAACAAGAAGAAGAACGAGAAGAGGAACAAGAAGAAGAACAAGAAAAAGAACGAGAAGAAGAACAAGAAGAAGAACGAGAAGAAGAAAAAGAACAAGAAGAAGAACGAGAAGAGGAACAAAAAGAAGAACGAGAAGAGGAACAAGAAGAAGAAGAAGAAGAACGAGAAGAAGAACGAGAAGAAGAACAAGAAGAAGAACAAGAAGAAGAACGAGAAGAGGAACAAGAAGAAGAAGAAGAAGAACGAGAAGAAGAACGAGAAGAAGAACAAGAAGAAGAACGAGAAGAGGAACAAGAAGAAGAAGAAGAAGAACGAGAAGAAGAACGAGAAGAAGAACAAGAAGAAGAACGAGAAGAGGAACAAGAAGAAGAAGAAGAAGAACGAGAAGAAGAACGAGAAGAAGAACAAGAAGAAGAACGAGAAGAGGAACAAGAAGAAGAAGAAGAAGAACGAGAAGAGGAACAAGAAGAAGAAGAAGAACGAGAAGAAGAACGAGAAGAAGAACAAGAAGAAGAACGAGAAGAAGAACGAGAAGAAGAACAAGAAGAAGAACGAGAAGAGGAACAAGAAGAAGAAGAAGAAGAACGAGAAGAAGAACGAGAAGAGGAACAAGAAGAAGAAGAAGAAGAACGAGAAGAAGAACGAGAAGAAGAACAAGAAGAAGAACGAGAAGAGGAACAAGAAGAAGAAGAAGAAGAACGAGAAGAAGAACAAGAAGAAGAACGAGAAGAGGAACAAGAAGAAGAAGAAGAAGAACGAGAAGAAGAACGAGAAGAAGAACAAGAAGAAGAACGAGAAGAGGAACAAGAAGAAGAAGAAGAAGAACGAGAAGAAGAACGAGAAGAAGAACAAGAAGAAGAACAAGAAGAAGAACGAGAAGAGGAACGAGAAGAAGAACGAGAAGAAGAACAAGAAGAAGAACAAGAAGAAGAACGAGAAGAGGAACGAGAAGAAGAACGAGAAGAAGAACAAGAAGAAGAACGAGAAGAAGAACGAGAAGAGGAACGAGAAGAAGAACGAGAAGAAGAACAAGAAGAAGAACGAGAAGAAGAACAAGAAGAAGAACGAGAAGAGGAACGAGAAGAAGAACAAGAAGAAGAACAAGAAGAGGAACAAGAAGAAGAAGAAGAAGAAGAACGAGAAGAGGAACGAGAAGAAGAACAAGAAGAAGAACAAGAAGAGGAACAAGAAGAAGAAGAAGAAGAAGAACGAGAAGAGGAACGAGAAGAAGAACGAGAAGAAGAACAAGAAGAGGAACAAGAAGAAGAAGAAGAAGAAGAAGAACGAGAAGAGGAACGAGAAGAAGAACGAGAAGAAGAACAAGAAGAAGAACAAGAAGAAGAACGAGAAGAGGAACGAGAAGAAGAACAAGAAGAACAAGAAGAAGAACAAGAAGAGGAACAAGAAGAAGAACAAGAAGAAGAAGAAGAAGAACAAGAAGAGGAACAAGAAGAAGAAGAAGAAGAACAAGAAGAAGAACAAGAAGAAGAAGAAGAAGAACAAGAAGAAGAACGAGAAGAAGAACGAGAAGAAGAAGAAGAAGAACAAGAAGAGGAACAAGAAGAAGAAAAAGAAGAAGAACAAGAAGAAGAACGAGAAGAAGAACGAGAAGAAGAACAAGAAGAGGAACAAGAAGAAGAAGAAGAAGAAGAACGAGAAGAGGAACGAGAAGAAGAACAAGAAGAAGAACAAGAAGAAGAACGAGAAGAGGAACGAGAAGAAGAACGAGAAGAAGAACAAGAAGAAGAACGAGAAGAAGAACAAGAAGAAGAACGAGAAGAGGAACGAGAAGAAGAACGAGAAGAAGAACGAGAAGAAGAACAAGAAGAAGAACAAGAAGAAGAACGAGAAGAAGAACAAGAAGAAGAACAAGAAGAAGAACAAGAAGAAGAACAAGAAGAAGAACGAGAAGAAGAACGAGAAGAAGAACAAGAAGAAGAACAAGAAGAAGAACGAGAAGAGGAACGAGAAGAAGAACGAGAAGAGGAACGAGAAGAAGAACGAGAAGAGGAACGAGAAGAAGAACGAGAAGAAGAACAAGAAGAAGAACAAGAAGAAGAACGAGAAGAGGAACGAGAAGAAGAACGAGAAGAAGAACAAGAAGAAGAACAAGAAGAAGAACGAGAAGAGGAACGAGAAGAAGAACGAGAAGAAGAACAAGAAGAAGAACGAGAAGAAGAACGAGAAGAAGAACAAGAAGAGGAACAAGAAGAAGAACGAGAAGAAGAACAAGAAGAAGAACAAGAAGAAGAACGAGAAGAAGAACGAGAAGAAGAACGAGAAGAAGAACGAGAAGAGGAAAAAGAAGAAGAACGAGAAGAGGAACAAGAAGAAGAAGAAGAAGAACGAGAAGAAGAACGAGAAGAAGAACAAGAAGAAGAACGAGAAGAAGAAAAAGAACAAGAAGAAGAAGAAGAAGAACGAGAAGAAGAACGAGAAGAAGAGGAACAAGAAGAAGAAAAAGAACAAGAAGAAGAACGAGAAGAGGAACAAGAAGAAGAACAAGGAGAAGAACAAGAAGAAGAACGAGAAGAGGAACAAGAAGAAGAACAAGAAGAAGAACGAGAAGAAGAACAAGAAGAAGAACGAGAAGAAGAAAAAGAACAAGAAGAAGAACGAGAAGAAGAACGAGAAGAGGAACAAGAAGAAGAACGAGAAGAGGAACAAAAAAGAAGAACGAGAAGAGGAACAAGAAGAAGAACAAGAAGAGGAACAAGAAGAAGAAGAAGAACGAGAAGAAGAACGAGAAGAAGAACAAGAAGAAGAACAAGAAGAAGAACGAGAAGAGGAACAAAAAGAAGAACGAGAAGAAGAAAAAGAACAAGAAGAAGAACGAGAAGAAGAAGAAGAAGAACTAAAAGAAGAACAAGAACAAGAAGAAGAATAACAAGAACAAGAAAAAGAACAACAAGAAAAACGAGAAGAAGAACGAGAAGAAGAACAAAAACGAGAAGAAGAACGAGAAGAAGAAGAAAAACGAGAAGAAGAACGAGAAGAAGAACGAGAAGAAGAACGAGAAGAATATTAACAAGAAGAAGAACAAGAAGAAGAACGAGAAGAAGCGGCGACCCTTACCTGGTTAGTCAGTTTGTTGTGGCTGAGATGCTACAGATGAACCTGACCAACAAGATTTGATGACGTCATGTTTTCTTGTGACACAAAAGTTCATGACGAGAGAGGTCAGTACCAGCTGGCATGGCCTGCTCCGGATGAGCTTTCAGTTAACAACCGAGACGAAGACAAGGAGAGAAAACGTGCAGCAAGTGCGGTGACTGAGATCTAGTTTTGCTAGCTGGACCTGACGCGAGGTTGCTTGCATCCCCGGCGTTGATGTAACATACAGGTTTTGTACACATCTCCGTCTCAATAGACAAGTAAACAATCAAGCCCAGAATGCAACAAAAGAATGACATCGTACAGATTCATGACCCCGGAAGGTCCGCTCCGTCTCTCTTCCCTTCCCCACCCCCGCCCTTTTTTTCAAGTATTATCGGGTTGACGCCGCTGATATTTTTTGACATTCACAATATTTCCTTTTGAAAAATCTCTCAGTTTTTATTATTTTTTTATTTTTTATTTCACAGCATATAACAAGGAGAATGGAGAAGTAGAAGAAGGAGAATAAGGAGAAAGATAAGGGAGAAGGAGAAGACGGAGAAGAAGGAGAAGGACAAGGGAGAAGGAGAAGAAGGAGAAGGAGGAGGCGAAGGAGAAGAAGGAGAAGGAGGAGGAGAAGGAGGGGAAGGAGAAGGAGGAGGAGAAGGAGGGGAAGGAGAAGGAGGGGAAGGAGAAGGAGGAGGAGAAGAAGAAGGAGGAGGGGAGAAGGACAAGGAGGAGGAGAAGAAGGAGGAGGAGGAGAAGGAGGCGAAGGAGAAGGAGGAGGAGAAGGGGGAAGGAGAAGGAGGAGGCGAAGGAGAAGAAGGAGAAGGAGGAGGAGAAGGAGGGGAAGGAAAAGGAGGAGGAGAAGGAGGGGAAGGAGAAGGAGGAGGAGAAGGAGGGGAAGGAGAAGGAGGGAAGGAGAAGGAGGAGAAGAAGAAGGAGGAGGGGAGAAGGACAAGGAGGAGGAAGAAGGAGGAGGAGGAGGAGGAGAAGGAGGGGAAGGAGAAGGAGGAGGAGAAGGAGAAGGAGGGGAAGGAGGAGGAGGAGAAGGAGGGGAGAAGGAGAAGGACAAGGAGGAGGAGAAGAAGGAGGAGGAGGAGGAGGAGAAGGAGGAGGATAAGAAGGAGAAGGAGAAGGAGGAGGAGGGGAAGGAGGAAGGGGAGAAGAAGAAGGAGGAGGAGGACAAGGAGGAGGAGAAGGAGAAGGAGGAGAAGGAGGAGGAGAAGGAGAAGGAGAAAGATAAGAAAAAGAAGAGAAAAGAAGTTGATAAAAGAAGAAGTAGAAAGAAGGAGAAGTTTAGAAAATAAGAAGTAAAAGAGGAAGAAGAAGAAGAAAAAGTAGAAGAAGAGGAAGAAGAAGTAGAAGAAGAGGAAGAAAAAGTAGAAGAAGTAGAAGAAGTAGAAAAAGAAATTTCACGTTCAGACCTATCTATAATTTAAGAGTTACCGCCCTTACCAGTTCCGGTTCAAGATAAAAATAGAACTCATCTCTCCGTGTTTGACTAACCTACCACACCTGAAGAGATTGTCGACTCGTCCAGCCTGAATGACTGTGATTCTAGCAAACAAGCTGGACCGTCCTGTAGGGCCTGCTCAGAGCTCTGTGTTTGCTTGATCTGCAGATGTAGACTTTCTTACCTTGTAGATTTGTTTTATCTTGTCAGGCCGGTGTGTTCGCTTTCGTGTTTAACATGAAGCCCTTGTTGTAGTCTGTCCTGGGGTTTAAGTGCACAACACGATTTTACTAGAATGTTCAATTTCGTGTTGGTCTTAAGGTGTTGGGCAAGAAAAGTGGGAATGTGAGAAAATACGCTAACTGTTAAGAGTTTACATAAACGAGAATTCGAAAATCACTAAACAAATGGAAAGTAATATGTGTTTTTTTCTTCTTCCTTCCTTCCTTCCTTCCTTCCTTCCTTCCTCATTTGCCTTTCAGCGGCAAAGCGAGAAGATATCCTCTGCAGTCTTTTCCTCTTCTGTTCGCCTCTTCTTCTGCTGTTATTTTTCATAGTGTTTTTAATATACCGCCAATCCATCTTTTTCGTGGTCGGCCTTTGGATCTGGTGTTCCTGCAACGTTATTGAAGGCACGTTGTGTTGTGTTTTGATCACTCTGCTTTGTTACGTGGCCAAACAATTGTATCTGTGTTTCTTTATATATTCTTCTTCCTTCCTTCATCATCTGCCTTTCAGTGTCGATGGGAGATATAATTTGCGGTCTTTTGCTCTTCTGTTCGCCTCTGCTGCTGTTATGTTTCCTAGTGCTTCTAATATTCCATCGACCCATCTTTTTCGTAGTCGACCCTTGGGTCTGGTGTTCTCACAACGTTTGCTGAAGGCTCGTTGTTTTGTGATTTGATCTTTCTGCCTTGTCACGTGGTCGAACCATTTTATCTGTTGTTTCTATATTTATTCTATTGCGGGGGTTATTCCTAGCTTTTTTTCTCAGTTCTTCATTTCTAATCTTATCTCTCAGACATTTTCCTGTCATTCGTCTAACATTTAATCTCAGAAGAGGTTATTTTTCTTATTGTTCTTGCATTTAGGGTCCAGGTCTGGCATTGGTAGCACAACGTTGGGATGAAGTTTGTAGAGTGCCAGTTTTGTCTCTAGAGTTAATGGAATAAAGGCAATAAAAATACTGTTGTAAAAATAGTTTTTTAAAATATGTTTTAGAACTGAGAAAATTTGGCAAATTACTAAAATATTATTAACAAACAGTTGTGATTACATTAAATGTAGACCGTTGCAGAGTCTTGAGCAATCAGCTCGATGGAGGTGACGAGGGTCAATTCGATTAGAAAATGTCACAATTTTATTTTATTATTTGCAGTAATAAGCTCAGATGGGAGATGTACAACAGAGGGGAGATGGGAGATGTACAACAGAGGTGAGATGTACAACAGAGGTGAGATGGGAGATGTACAACAGAGGTGAGATGGGAGATGTACAACAGAGGGGAGATGGGAGATGTACAACAGAGGGGAGATGGGAGATGTACAACAGAGGTGAGATGGGAGATGTACAACAGAGGGGAGATGGGAGATGTACAACAGAGGTGAGATGGTAGATGTACAACAGAGGTGAGATGATAGATTTACAACAGAGGTGAGATGGTAGATGTACAACAGAGGTGAGATGGTAGATGGTAGATGTACAACAGAGGTGAGATGGTAGATGTACAACGGAGGTGAGATGGTAGATGTACAACAGAGGTGAGATGGTAGATGTACAACGGAGGTGAGATGGTAGATGTACAACGGAGGTGAGATGGTAGATGTACAACGGAGGTGAGATGGTAGATGTACAACGGAGGTGAGATGGTAGATGTACAACGGAGGTGAGATGGTAGATGTACAACGGAGGTGAGATGGTAGATGTACAACGGAGGTGAGATGGTAGATGTACAACGGAGGTGAGATGGTAGATGTACAACAGAGGTGAGATGGTAGATGTACAAAAGAGGTGAGATGGTAGATGTACAACGGAGGTGAGATGGTAGATGTACAACGGAGGTGAGATGGTAGATGTACAACGGAGGTGAGATGGTAGATGTACAACGGAGGTGAGATGGTAGATGTACAACAGAGGTGAGATGGTAGATGTACAAAAGAGGTGAGATGCGAAATGGCTCAGAAAAAAACAGCTTTCCAAAAAATGAGGAAGATACTATGCAATCCCTTTTGACAATAGAAACAAGAAAAATAGTTCTTAAATGTTATGTAGAGCCAGTCTTAACATATGGATGTGAATCATTGACAATAGGACAACAGACAAGAAAATGAGTGGAGTCTGTAGAAATGTGGTTTTACAGAAGAATGTTGAGAATACCATGGACAGATAAGAAGAGTAATGAAGATGTTCTGAAAGAGGTCAAAGAAAAAAGTGAGTTAATTTCCAATATTAGGAAGAAACAATCATAATTTTTTGGCCATGTAATGAGAAGAGAACAGCTGGGATATATTGTAACAACAGGGAAAATTGAGGGACGAAGAAACAGAGGGAAGCAAAGAGAAAAGATACCAGGCAGCTTAAGAGAATGGCTTGGCAGAAGGTCAACAACAGAAATGATAAATAACTGTCGAGATCGAAAGTTGTGGAGAAACATAATCACCTATACTAGCAGGTCCGGTACTTGATGATGATGATGTTGGTGATGTTGATGATGATGATGATGATTTGCAATAAAAAAAAAAGGACCATTCCATAAACTTGGGTGATGTCTTTAAAAAATGATGGTAGTAGTTTAGTGTCGATACTTCCCCTGGCTGCGGCATACAGACTGCTGTTTTTAATTCATTTCAACTGTCATGGCTTCTTTAACGTTTTCATCATGAAAACGTGTTTTATCACGCTATCGTCCGTTTCTTGATATGACTAGGTACTTAATCTGATCTAGATGAAAAAGACTCTTCAAAAAAGACATCTCGGCTATATGTCAGCGAGCGGTAGAATGAGAGATGAATAGCGTGCGGTGTGCTAAACTAAGGATACAGAACAGAGATTTACACCAAATAAGCAAAATGAAGAGATTTACACCAAATAAGCAAAATGAAGAGATTTACACCAAATAAGCAAAATGAAGAGATTTACACCAAATAAGCAAAATGAAGAGATCATACATTGTCCTTGGCTACAAGACACAGTCAAATATCAGTGGATAAAGAGATACATCGAAGACGATGGCCCTGCATGGCACACACACTGCGGAAGCCAACTGAGAATACTACACAACAGGTCATTTTTTGGAATCCCCAGGGGAAAAGACAAAGAGGAAACCAATAAAATCTTGGAGAAGACAGATAGAAGCAGAGAGGAAGATGATGGGGAAGACATGGAATGATCTTAAAAGAATGACAAGAAACATAAAGACTCGGAAAGTGTTTGTTGAAGACCTATGTTCCACAGGGAGCTGAAAGTGTTTGTTGAAGACCTATGTTCCACATGGAGCTGAAAGTATTTGTTGAAGACCTATGTTCCACAGGGAGCTGAAAGTGTTTGTTGAAGACCTATGTTCCACAGGGAGCTGAAAGTGTTTGTTGAAGACCTATGTTCCACAGGGAGCTGAAAGTGTTTGTTGAAGACCTATGCTCCACAGGAAGCTGAAAGTGTTTGTTGAAGATCTATGTTCCACATGGAGCTGAAAGTGTTTGTTGAAGATCTTATGTTCCACATGGAGCTGAAAGTGTTTGTTGAAGATCTTATGTTCCACATGGAGCTGAAAGTGTTTGTTGAAGATCTTATGTTCCACATGGAGCTGAAAGTGTTTGTTGAAGATCTTATGTTCCACATGGAGCTGAAAAGTAGAAGAAGAAAAGACACAGTAACTCGTGTCGGTCACTGAATGGTCATTTGCTCCGTGGTTAAGCACATGGAAAAAAAAAAAACAACGTGAGTTACAAAGTAGATTTACAACAGAAAGTTGTATTGAACATAAAATATAAATACGAATATTCATTTCAGAAAATAAAAAAATCAACTAAAGTTAAATGTATGTGCCAAAGGAAGTGAGAAAGGGATTTAATCGGTGATACATAAAGTCCAATTCTGAACTATAGAAGAGAATCATAGGCAGCTGATCTCTTCTTTATTTTCTCTTCTCACTGTTTCCGCAAAGGTGTCGTGGTTTATATCATTTGTCGTTCTTGAGCTGCTCGAACTGTCTGAATTAGTGATTTTCCTTTGTTGTTACATGTCTCTGTCACTGCATCTATCCATCTTCTTCTTTTCTCTTTCTCACTGATACCTAAAAGGTGTCGTGGTTTATATCATTTGTCGTTCTTGAGCTGCTCGAACTGTCTGAATTAGTGATTTTCCTTTGTTGTTACATGTCTCTGTCACTGCATCTATCCATCTTCTTCTTTTCTCTTTCTCACTGATACCTAAAAGGTGTTGTGGTTTATATCATCTGTTGTTCTTGAGCTGCTCGAACTGTCTGAATTAGTGATTTTCCTTTGTTGTTACATGTCTCTGTCACTGCATCTATCCATCTTCTTCTTTTCTCTTTCTCACTGATACCTAAAAGGTGTTGTGGTTTATATCATTTGTTGTTCTTGAGCTGCTCGAACTGTCTGAATTAGTGATTTTCCTTTGTTGTTACATGCCTATGTCACTGCATCTATCCATCTTCTTCTTTTCTCTTTCTCAGTGATACCTAAAAGGTGTCGTAGTTTATATCATTTGTCGTTCTTGAGCTGCTCGAACTGTCTGAATTAGTGATTTTCCTTTGTTACATGTCTCTATCACTGCATCTATCCATCTTCTTCTTTTCTCTTTCTCACTGATACCTAAAAGGTGTCGTGGTTTATATCATTTGTCGTTCTTGAGCTGCTCGAACTGTCTGAATTAGTGATTTTCCTTTGTTGTTACATGTCTCTATCACTGCATCTATCCATCTTCTTCTTTTCTCTTTCTCACTGATACCTAAAAGGTGTCGTTGTTTATATCATTTGTTGTTCTTGAGCTGCTCGAACTGTCTGATTTAGTGATTTTCCTTTGTTGTTACATGTCTCTATCACTGCATCTATCCATCTTCTCCTTCTTTTCTCTTTCTCACTGATACCTAAAAGGTGTCGTGGTTTATATCATTTGTCGTTTTTGAGCTGCTCGAACTGTCTGAATTAGTGATTTATCTGTCTTTTTCCATGCATTCTCGAGAAGAACGCCCTTGACGGTGATTGGTGAGAATTCATTCTGACCAGGTGGCAGCCATTTAAGTTGTTACTCTATATATTATTGGCTGGGTTTTGTTTCTACCATTTTTCTTATGGTTTCATTTGGTATTCTATCTCTTCTTGTGTTGTTTGTTACTTTTCTCAAACATTTCAAGGCAGTTGACAAACAAATGAAAAGACGATTAGAGGTCACAGAGATGGGATTTCTCAGAAGAATGTTGAAAGTTCACTGGACAGCTAAAAAACCAGTGAGGAAATTCTCAAAGAGGCCAACACAAAAAGGGAGCTCGTAATAACATAAAAAATTATTTTAAATCGGTATTTTTCGGGAACATCATGTGAATAGGGAAAGCTGGAATACTTGGTTACAACTGGAAAAATACAGTGAAAGAGAGGTTGCGGACATACAAAGATACTACATAGCTTGGTTTTATTGTACTGAAAACAGTCAACAACAGAACTGATACGATGCACTGCGGATAGAGAATTGTGGAAGGACATGATCGTCTACCGGTATGCCACATGATGATGATGAATATGCAACCAACTTGTGGAAGACGGAGTGTGTCAGCAACAACATATTTTTCTTGGACCAAAAAAAAAAAAAATAAAAATAAAAAAAAAATTTAAAAAAACAGGACGCGATTCAAAATAGAATTTCGACCATGCGGATTCCTCACCCTGTGACGTGGCATAGTTCATCTCCCATCATTGGTAACAGTACAGATGATCACGTGATCGTAAAATTTGAACGAAAATTACGAACTATAATACCACTTTCATGTTGAATGATGAATCAACGTTTCCAGAAGATCTAAATACGCAGTCTCATCACATCTCCTTATAAGGAAGCGCGTATAAATACATGACAAGAACATTCAACAAGCCAATCCCGTGTTTGCTGTAGATGCTCTACGTGACCTTTACCTGTTGACACTTTACTACGTAGACAGAAGCGGGATGAATCGCAATGAGCCTGAGACAGTGATTCCCAAACGTTTTGGTTCGATTTCTTGGCAGCGGCGGACGGCAAGTTCGAAACTTGAGGAGGCCAGGAAGCAGTGGCGTATTCTCTATGCTACCGCTGCTACCGCCGGTAGCCTGAACATATTAACGAAATACAAAAGGAAATGATAATTTATTATATTTTTTAATTAATTATATTACAAATTTTCCAATATTCTATTACATATTTCGTAGGCCAATATGATTTATTTGCTTTGATTTGCGTTTATTAAAGCAAGGTTTTCCTATGACCACTATAACATTTGAGAATGAAACCGAAACTACTGTAAGATAGTACATGAAACCGCTAAGAAGCAGAGGTACAGTTCTCTCCTCTCCGACTTTGAATTAATGACCTTGACATTACAAAATTCCAGTGAAAATAATACGGCGAGAGCTACCTATATAAAATGCGGTTTCATTGGTTATTTTTAGCTCTAGCCAATCAGAAGCGTCACAAAGTGAAAGTGAAACTATGTCTAATTATCGGAACTTCCTAACCTATTTATAACTTCGTTATGCGCATCAGCATCTGTAGAAAGAACTTTTTCTTCTCTCAAGAGAATCAAATCTTATTGTCGCTCATCTTAAGAACGCATATCTGGTTTGGCATTAATGTCCTTTGAGAAATCATTTCTTCAGAAACCTATAAACCAACCCAACAGTACTTTCAATGACAAAGTCATCGAGACGTTTTCGTCCCAAACAAGACGGATAGAGTTTACATATAAATAAGTAAGTAATTTAAAATGTATTGAAGTCATTAGAAAATATTACTTGATGTTAGCCTACTGAATATAATGTATGTTTTTATTTATTATGTTAGCGGTAACCCAGACTCCAAAACCAGTACATGCCACTGCCAGGAAGTGATACCGAACTTTCAGGTTGACCTTTAACCTGATTATTTAACATAATAACAGAAACGTAACTGCCATTTTCGCTATATAAAGTACGCTCTTCGATTGTTACCCTAAATTAACATGGTTAAATTGCATAATGTTAATATATTATTTATTTACATTATAAGTTAAGTGTGGAACATGATTTTCCTGTTCATGAAAAATCTCTAACAGGTTTGATCTAGTTATTTTTTTTTAATAAAAAAGACGCAGTGCAGTGATCTCACAGTTGGCTCTACTTCTTTATGTTTCGATAAAGAGATAGAATGTGATCTGATAAGTCGGTGTCAAGGCATGGAAGACAGTCAAATACAGAACTGATGTGATGCATGATGGATAGAAGATTGTGGAAGGACATGATCGCCTACGTGACACATGATGATAATGATCTTCATTTTAACTGAATTTCATTTATATACCTAAAGTTGGAACCAACTCAAAAATAAATACAAAATTCAAGAGTTTACCCACCTTATGAGGCCAAAAATGGTAGGACGGCGCTCCAAGAATATTATCAACAAGGAAGGGATTCTCGGTGTCAATAGTTTGAGAACCAGTGGTCTAAGAAATAGTCAGCAGATTTGCTGGGAATGGAAACGGAAAGATGTTCATGTAATTTTACACCTGAAGAAGCTTATCTAACAACTGCAAGGAAAGAAAAAAACACTGAATAGGTAATATTTGAGTGTAAGTTTTTTTTCTCCATGTTTTATAATTAATTTAGTTTGGGAGCTAGCTGGGTGGTCAAGAGGTAGGACGATGGGGGTCTAGACAAAAAGACCACAATTTCAAATCAAGCCAATGGCAGTAGGGAATGTTTCTCGTCAAATCCCTGTTTTATATTGCTTTACCTCCCCTGTATCTGAGTAATAAGATTCAATGCCTGGCCCTTTCGTAAAACGAGACAATATTTTTTTCGTTCGCCAGCTTTTTTTTCGCCTCTGACGAAGTCCCTAGAGACTAAGAACTTAATTTTGCGTGTTAATCCATTTTTCCCTGACAGCCGTGTGCACAGGGGTCCCTCGCCGCACAGGCAGATAAATCCGACTTCGGAGGTACTCATATTTTTTCCGTCGATGAGTAATTGACGTTTCAAGCCGGGCCTCGCTGCTGAGACCAGGGGTAGTTGCCGCAGAGAGAAATCATAAATAAAAATCCCAACCGGTGTAGCCGGGATTTGAACCCACAGCCTCTCTGTCTCGAGGCCGGCGTCTTGCCTCGAGACCAACCGGTCCCCTATAAATACGAGATATGACGTAGGCTGGCACTTGACTTTTGTTGATTAGACCACTAGGTTTAAGTGTAACCGATAACAGATCGAATACAAATTGTCAACTCCAATGTTAAGTCGGTCCTATTATATGGCTGTGGAACATGGAGAACAACAAAATTGACAATCATGAAGATACAGACTTTCATTAATGGATGCTTATGCAGAATAAAAGGATGGAAATGGCAGGACAAATTCACTAACATAGAATTATGGAAATGTACCAGTCAAATAACAGTTGATAAAGAGATACAGCGAAGACGATGGCGCTGGATAGGACACACACTGCGGAAGCCAACTGAGAGTATTACACACATACCCTTTTTTGGAATCCCCAGGGGAAAAGACAAAGAGGAAGACCAAAGAATTCTTGGAGAAGATATAGCAGAGATGATGATGATGATGGTGAAGACATGGGATGATCTTAAAAGAATGGCAAGAATCAGAATGACTTGGAAAGTGTTTGTTGAAGACCTATGCTCCACAGAGAGCTGAAAGTGTTTGTTGAAGACCTACGCTCCACAGGGAACTGAAAGTGTTTGTTGAAGACCTATGTTCCACAGGGAGCTGAAAGTGTTTTTTGAAGACCTATGTTCCACAGGAAGCTGAAAATGTTTGTTGAAGACCTATGCTCCACCGGGAGCTGAAAGTGTTCGTTGAAGACCTATACTCCACAGGAAGCTGAAAGTGTTTGTTGAATACCTATGCTGCACAGGGAGCTGAAAGTGTTTGTTGAAGACCTATGCTCCAGAGGGAGCTGAAAGTGTTTGTTGAATACCTATGCTGCACAGGGAGCTGAAAGTGTTTGTTGAAGACATATGCTCCAGAGGGAGCTGAAAGTGTTTGTTGAAGACCTATGCTCCACAGGGAGCTGAAAGATAGAAGAGGAAGATAACAGATCAACAGTAAATGATGCCTTTAAAGTCGATGAATTTAAATTGTTTGGTTGGTTGGTTGGTTGCGTTCGCCCGATGACTAAAGTATTTTAGAGTATCGTGGTAGACTAGAATATTCTTCTTCATCATCCGCCCTTACATGGACGTAGTGGGCGTATCTGCGTTGTGTTGTGGTTTGCAGCATAACTGTTATATTTGCGCCTTACGGCCCAACACATCCGAATTCAGCACGACATTTTTGAGTACCGGGTTGTCTTCCCTCTTCGATCCCTGCACGCTTGGCCAGACTAAACATGTTAGTCTGTTACTGGAAGAATATATAGCTGTAGTTAGTTGAAGACCTCGGTATCTCTCCAAGTGAAATAACATCCATAATTGCTAAACCGCCCTTACCAGTGGAATCATCAGAATTAACATCTCATCTCATTGAAGGATCTAAATAAAGAAATACAGCTGCAGTCCACATCATAGCAGCAACAGCACACGTCAAAAGACTTAAGGCATAGCCGAACCGAAAGTGAACGCAACCAAACTGTCCTTCTTCATACGATATCATCATTCATTGTAAGCAATTGGAATATCAAAACACGATGCAGATGAAAAACACAGATCACGATGTGCACAGATCATTAAACTCAGTAGCTCCGGCAGCAAGCCGGACTTGAAATAAGAGAAAACTACAACAAGGAACACTTCTCATATAGAGCCTCAACCATCCCTGCCGCTTATCCGCCATATTGACCGGAAGCCCATTGTTTATTTTGCACAAATAAAACATCAAATGAAAATTATCACCAAAATTTAAAACAAAAACAAAAACAAGCAGAATTGATCAGGCACAAAGAGCATTAAAAAAAAAAACGTGTTTTGAAACAAGTCTATGACAAGAGAAGTGAGAAAGAGAGTTTAGCGGTGCCATATAGAGGCAATTCTGATCTAGGGAAGAGAATCATAGACAGTAGACAAACAAATGAAAAGATGATAAGATGCCAGAGATAAGGGATTTCTCAGAAGAATGTTGAGAATTTTGTGGACAGCTAAGAAGGCAAGGAAGACATTCTCAAAGAAGCCAACACAAAAAGGGAGCTCCTAAAAAAAACATTAGAAATAAACGATCAACATTTCTCTGGCACATCATGAGAAGATGAAAGTTGGAATACTTGGCTAAGAAACAATCGACATTTCTCAGGCATATCATGAGAAGATGAAAGTTGGAATACCTGGTTAAGAAACAATCAACATTTCTCGGGCACATCATGAGAAGATGAAAGTTGGAATACCTGGTTAAGAAACAATCAACATTTCTCGGGCACATCATGAGAAGATGAAAGTTGGAATACCTGGTTAAGAAACAATCAACATTTCTCGGGCACATCATGAGAAGATGAAAGTTGGAATACCTGGTTAAGAAACAATCAACATTTCTCGGGCACATCATGAGAAGATGAAAGTTGGAATACCTGGTTAAGAAACAATCAACATTTCTCAGGCATATCATGAGAAGATGAAAGTTGGAATACCTGGTTAAGAAACAATCAACATTTCTCAGGCATATCATGAGAAGATGAAAGATAGAATGTCTGGTTACAAATGGCAAAATACTGGGAAAGAAAATTCGTGGACGACAAGGTGAGCGAGACAACCGGTATGGCACATGCTAGTGATGAATCTACACAAATGTGTAGCAGTTTCTAATTCAGTTCGCCCACCGTGCAAATAGTTGATTCATGAGTCAAAATTTCACATCTCCAACGTAGAAGATCTAACCTAAGTCGTTATGGTAACTGAGTAAACAGAGATGTGACAGTGTCACTAGAGAGAAATTCTCCTGGCCCTGTTAGTCGGCCCCGAACTTTTTTAAATTTATGTTTCTTTTTGTAAAAAGAAAACTTTTTTTTTCATAACTTTGACCAAACCATATCCATCTTTCGTCATTATCATCACCATCATTATCACTGAATTGCGCCTCAAGGGTTGGCTACCATTGAACGTCATTCCTCTCTGTCTCTTGCTTTGATAGTTCATGTTCTCACAGGCTGACTTGTCCATATTTTAATGTTACTCGTCCGTGTTAGTAGTGGTCTGCCTTTGCCTCTTTCACCTTGCATTTTTCGTTCCATTATTACTTTTATTAGGCTGTTGTGTCTTTTAACATGCCCCAAAAATCTAATTTGTCTTGTTTGAATTGTGTTTAGTAGTTCACTTTTTAATTTTAGTTGTAAGACCTCATTGTTTGCTTTCTTTTATTTCCATCCAATTCTTCTATAAATCCACATTTCAGAGGATTTAATTTTCTGTTCCGTTTTCTTGTCTAATGTCCATGTTTTTGCATCAAACAGGAATGTTAAGAAGATATAACATTTTGCTATTCTTAGTTTTATCTATCTATCTATCTATCTATCTATCTATCTATCTATCTATCTATCTATCTATCTATCTATCTATCTATCTATCTATCTATCTATCTATCTATCTATCTATCTATCTATCTATCTATCTATCTATCTATCTATCTATCTATCTATCTATCTATCTATCTACCTACCTTACCTACCTACCTACCTACCTACTACCTCCTACCTATCTACCTATCTACCTATCTACCTATCTATCTATCTATCTATCTATCTATCTATCTATCTATCTATCTATCTATCTATCTATCTATCTATCTATCTATCTATCTATCTATCTATCTATCTATCTATCTATCTATCTATCTATCTATCTATCTATCTATATATATATCTATCTATCTATTGACCTAATCTCTTCCACTGGTTTGTTTTCTTTGTATATTCTGTCATCTGTTGGAATTAAGCTTTTCATAATTTTAGTTTTAGCCCTGGTATTATTTGCCTTGATGTTAGTATATTTTTCCTAGCATTAAAACTTGGTTTTGCTCTTCCTATTCTTTTGTTTCTTTCAGCCATCTACAGATTTCCAAAGGCCAGCGGAAAGACAAAAATAAAATCGGAAAAACCTCTAACTATCGTGACGTTACCGTTCAGCTATTGGAGCGATGTAATGGCTGACGTCACCTCACTCAACAATTGTATTTGCTGATTCTCTCATTGTTGAGAAAAGAAATAACGTAAGAGTAAAGAATGTCAGTCCTAACCTCAAACCCTAACCCTACACCAAAATCCTAAAATAATTTTTAATATTTTTGAAAACTACTGTAGTTTTGTTGCGACGCCATCTAAGAGGGGGGGGGGGGGGATTTCTTCATTCTCTGAAACAATGTAAAGGTCAAGGTCAAGTACGAGACTTGAATCGGCGTCTTAGCACTCGAGTTTTCACCGCCTCAGCCGCTTAACCAGAAATGATTGGAGACTTCTGGATAGTGTCGCTTCAAGCATTCCATTTCTGACAGCGGCTGGGTCCACCGCTGGGGTATATATTTTTTTTCCAACCACGAGTACAACTCACAGTGCTTCCAGTAGAAAAAAAAAAAACACGGGTTGTCCGAACGTCAGTAGCCCAGTCGGATGGTGTTCCCAACTAGGCTACCGAGGCCCCCAATCTTCTTCTTTCCTTCCTCATCTGCCTTTCAGCGTTGATGGGAGATATAATTTGCGGTCTTTTGCTCTTCTTTTCGCCTCTGCTGCTGCTATGTTTCCTAGTACTTCTAATATTCCAGTGATCCATCTTTTTCGTGATCGACCCTTGGGTCTGGTGTTCTCACAACGTTTGCTGAAGGCTCGTTGTGTTGTGTTTTGATCTTCCTGCCTTGTCACGTGGCCAAAGCATTTTATCTGTTATTTCCTTATGTATTCTATGGCGGGAGCTATTCCTAGCGTTTTTCTCAGTTCTTCATTTCTGATCTTATCTCTCAGACTGTTTCCTGTCATTCGTCTAACACATTTCATCTCAGTAGAGGTTTTTTTCCTTATTGTTCTTGCATCTAGGGTCCAGGTCTGCAACTAGTAGCAATGATATAACTTATATTCTTTAAATTAGGAAATGATGAAAACTTTGGCATATATTATAGATAATAATGGTCATGGCAATAATTAAGTAAAAAAAATTTACAAATTTTGGTTAAATGGTCAGTATTACGCCTTGCCGTCATTCCTTTCCTTGAAATAAAAGTTATGTACCCATTTAAGGTTGAGTGAATCTCCACCCACCTGCACAGGATCTTAACTTTGATCTCAGTGACCTCATTTAACCAACCACTGCTATAATCACGTGATCAGTAGATATTTACTTGTTTGATATTTAAGTTATCCAAACTTTAGTAGGTCTTTCTATACCTTCTGTTGTTGCTAGATCTGTTTGTTGATATTTGGACAACTTTAGTAGGTCTTTCTATACCTTCTGTTGTTGCTAGATCTAGTTGTTGATATTTGGATACCTTTAGTATGTCTTTCTATACCTTCTGTTGTTGCTAGATCTGTTTGTTGATATTTGGATACCTTTAGTAGGTCTCTCTATACCTTCTGTTGTTGCTAGATCTGGTTGTTGATATGTGGACACCTTTAGTATGTCTTTCTATACCTTCTGTTGTTGCTACATCTGTTTGTTGATATTTTGACACCTTTAGTAGGTCTTTCTATACATTCTGTTGTTGCTAGATCTGTTTGTTGATATTTGGACACTTTTAGTAGGTCTTTCTATACCTTCTGTTGTTGCTACATCTGTTTGTTGATATTTGGACACCTTTAATAGGTCTTTCTATACCTTCTGTTGTTGCTAGATCTGGTTATTGATATTTGGACACTTTTAGTAGGTCTTTCTATACCTTCTGTTGTTGCTAGATCTGTTTGTTAAAACTTGCAAACCTTAGTTAGTCTATGACGAAACAGAGAAACGTTAAGATTTTTGTCAAAGGGCCACGTTCTCAGTTTAACACGAAACTTGATGCTGATTCAGACACAAATAACAACTTACAAATCATAGACGGCATTTTCACCCATATATTCCTTCAAAGAAGCCTAGCCACCAGGCGGCGTGACAATGCCATAAGTCTTTTCATCCCCTGTAGTATAAAATATAGAACCGAAAAAAACATAAGAAAGAAATAATCGACATTTTCAGACACATGTTGAGAAGAGGAAAATTGAAATACTTGGATTGAGTTATTGAGTTATTTGCGGGTCATCATCATTGCACTCCGAACATGTCCATAGGTGCTCAGATCCCCTCCTCAGCAATTCCCTCAGTGTCCAGCGACTGACGACTCCAGTTCTATGTTGGTTGACAAGTCTACTTACACGCCCACTAAGTTTCTCATTTCTGGCCGTGCCCATCTTAACTCCCATCTCTTTCACCCGAAGGAGTGACGTGGATCTGTGTTTGTCGAAGTCCTGTGCTCTTCCCACATCTCGGAGGGCATTGATGATGTCCATTGGTTGCCCGTCCTCAACGACAGCGCAGCTAGCCAACCTGTCTACTCTTTCATTTCCCCACACTCCCGCATGTCCAGGGACATAGACAAAGGTGATCTTACGTATTTTTTACTTCTACAATGACTATACCCATTGCATGCGTACAGAGCCCGCCTCCACTTTTTTTATCATGCTCATCGAATCACTCAGTATACATGCATGGGTGTAGTCTTGTGACTCTAACTATTTGAATGCCTTGGTCACTGCCATCACCTCCATTGTCATGCTACTCGTGGTCATGACGTATGCACCACTGTCTTCTTTGTCAAATTCTTGGATACAACTGGCAGCATATGGGGGAAAGTGATTTCGCGGGTGACAAAAAGATAAAATACTAGTTAGCTTGGCGTCATGCCATGGAAAACAGTCAACGACAGAATTGATACGATTAACTGTGGATAGTGAATTGTGGAAGGACATGATCGCCTATGCCAACCGGTATGGAACATGATGATGATAAAATATAGATTAATTTTGGCATTTGTTGGTTAAAAACGAACAAACAAGACAGTGCTAACGTCAACACATTAGTGCTAATGTATGTTTCACAATTGAGACGAGATACTTTTCTTTTTATTCTTCTTTACTTCTTCATTCGTCTTTCAGCGTCGATGGGATGAAGATTATTTATTTATTTGTTTGTATTTATTTATTTCATTTAATTGTTCTGTTGACATGCCTTTGCCTTTTTCATCATCATCATCATTGAGTGCCGTCTCCGCAACGAAGGTTGGCTACCATGGAGCGCTATTTTGCTCTATCTCTTGCTTTGATGGTGCAGGTTGTCATCGGTTGATTTGTCCATCTTTTGATGTTACTCGTCCATGTTAATCTTGGTCTGCCTCTGCCTCTTTTACCTTGTATTTTCCCCTCCAGGATCACTTTCAGTAGGCTGTTGTGTCTTTTAACATGGCCTAAGAATCGCATTTGTCTTGTTCTAATTGTGTTCAGAAGTTCTCTTTTCATTTTTAGTTGTTTTAAGACTTTGTCATTTGTTTTCTTTTCCTTCCATCCAATTCTACCTATTCTTCTATATATCCACATTTCAAAGGCTTCAATTCTCTGTTCTGTTTTCTTGTCTAATGTCCATGTTTCAGCACCATATAGGAATATTGAGAAGATGTAACATTTTGCTATTCTTAGTTTTAGCTCTGGTGTTATTTGTTTTGATGTTAGTATGTCCTTCATGACATTAAAATTACTTTTTGCCATTCCTATTCTTTTGTTTATTTCAGTTGTACATTTTCCATCACTGGTTATAGTATGTCCAAGGTAGTTGTAGTTCTGAACTGTCTCCAGGTCTATTCCTTCAACTTTGATATCCACTTGTGGGTTTTGAGTATTTTCTTTGTTTATGATCATAGTTTTAGTCTTTTTGATATTCATATCTAGTCCATATTTTTTGCTTGTCGTGTTTATTTCATTAAGTAATTGTTGTAGGTCTTTAGGATTTTCTGCTAGTAGTACAGTATCGTCAGCATATCTTAGGTTATTGATTATCTTTCCATTAATTTGTAGGCCTGGCATCTCTATGATGTTTTTACAGATTTGCTCAGTGTATAGATTGAACAAGCTTGGTGATAGGATGCATCCTTGTCTTACTCCTCTTTTTATATCAATGGGTGTAGAGAACTCTTTGTTATATTTTATTATTGCTGTTTGCTCCCAGTATAGATTGCATATTAGTCGTATATCCATGTCATCTAGATGTATCTCTTTTAGGCATTCTATAAGTTGTTTATCCCGTGTGTTACCGGGGCCTCATTATGAGGGAGGTAAAGAATAGTGACACTGTGACCTTCCAGGCATGTCGTAAGAGGCGACTAAGGAGGTTGATCGATGGCTTGACAAGCTGTCATTGTAAAAAGTATTGTTATGGAAACAGTGCCATAGATTTTAGAGAAGTGATCTCTGCAATATGTGCCATTTTGGCATGCAAGGTTTCTGTTTTTGAGATTGTTGTTCTGCCCTATGTGCCGTCTTCGGCTCGAAAGGACAATAGATAGATAGATAGATAAGTTGTTTGTGGTGTACTCTATCAAAAGCTTTGGTGTAGTCTATGAAGCAGGCATATATTGGTTTGTTTACTTCTGTGTATTTTTCGATTAATGTTCTCATGCAGAATATGGCTTCTTTTTGTCCCGCTATTTTTCCTAAATCCAAATTGCTGCTCATCTAATTCAGTATTGATTTTATTCTGAATCCTTCCTTGTATAACTTTTAGCAAGATTTTTGTAACATGGCTCATTAGGCTTATTGTTCTAAAGTCACTGCATTCAACTGCACCATTCTTTTTAGGCAATGCAATGAAAGTTGATGTTTTTAGTTCATTTGGTATGTATCCTGTGTGGTATATGTCGTTGCATATGTCTGTAATCACTTCAATGCCAAAATCTTCAAGTGCCTGTATCATCTCTATCTGTATGCTTTCAGGTCCTGCTGCTTTTCCCCTTTTCATTGTTTTTATAGCTTTTTCCACCTCAGATTTTAAGATTTTATAGCCTGATGTACATTTTATAACTGGTTTCTTGTCCCTTTGATCATGAAATAGTTCTGTTATATATTCCTGCCATCTATCTATGATATCCTTATTGTCTGTTAGCATTTTCCCTTTTTTGTCTGCAATGCATCCACCTTCTGTGGCTTTTTATTTTTATTAGTCATTCTCTTTATTTCTGTGTGCATTCCTCTTAGGTCTTGTTTGCTTTCCATAGTTTCTATTTCTCTACATTTTTGGCTGAGCCAGTCTTCTTTTGCCTTTTTGCACATTTTGCGTATCTCTTTATCTATTTTATTGTATTGGGCAGTGTTCTTCGCTTGTCTCCTTTCTTCCATTTTTTCTAAGATGGTGTTAGTTATCCATTTTTGTTTTTTGTTCTTTTCTCTTTTGGGTAAGGTGTCGCAGGCTTTTTGTATGCTTTTCTTTATGCATTGCCATTTGGTTGTTACTTTTTCATCAGGATTTTCTCTTCTGTATTGTTCAATTCCTTCCTCTAGCAGCTTCTGGTATGTGTTCTTTACTTGTATTGTATAGGTATCTTTAATATCTTTTTGATTTAAAGCTGTTATGTCGAGTGGGTTTGTTGATGAATCAGATTTTTGCTTGTTTCTCTTTAGTTTGATTTTCATTTTAATCATTACAGGATTGTGATCAGAATTAATATCTGCTCCTGGGTAGGTTTTGGCTTTCTTTACGCTGTTACGGAACCTTTCTTTATCATTATGTAATCTATTTGATTCCTCTTCCTATCTCCAGGGCTTTTCCATGTGTATAGTTTCCTTTTCTCTTGCTCAAAGTAGGTGTTACATATTATCAGCCTGTTTTCTTCACAGAATTGTATTAATCTTTCTCCTCTGTCATTTCTTTTTCCTAAACCATGATTTCCTATAATTGTCTTATATCTACCTTTTCCTACTTTAGCGTTCATGTCACCCATTACAATCAAGATGTCTGAAGATTTCACTTGCTTCATAACTTTATTTAGGTCTTCATAGTATGCCTCTATTTGTTCATCTGTGTAGTCTTGAGTAGGTGCATATGTCTGTATTATTGCTATGTCGAATGGTTTTGCTTTCAACTTGAGTAGTATAATCCTATCACTGTATGTCCGGTGGGTACTTATATATTTTTGTAGCTCTCTTTTTATCAGTATTCCTACCCCCTTTGATGTTCTGTTGTGTTTCCTGAGTATATAAATGTATATTTTTCGTCTTCAATGTACCCACATTCCTTCCATCTAGTCTCTGATATGCCTAAAATATCTATATTTATTCGTTCTGCTTCTTGAATTAGATTTTCCAATTTCCCTTGTTGATATAGAGTCCTAACATTCCAAGCACTTATTTTAAGATCTTTCCTCCGACATAAGTTCGAATTTCTCCGACTCTCCATGGCTTCCTCTGGACTGGTACGTGATGAGGCTCCAATCTCTTTCACGGTGGTCAGCCATGTTCGTCTTTCGTGTTCTGAACATGCCTCTTGTGTACCACACACTTTGCTGTTTTCGCTTTCTGGGCCGTTGATCATTCTTGATTCCTCCGCCTCCATCCACCGTCACAGACTTTTCACATAAGGGTTGAACATACCCGTTTTTCCGTTGACATTTTTGTCAAACCATGTGCTTGCCTATCGAACCGCGAACACACAACACAAAGAAGAATAAATCATATTCCACTTAAATATCGCCTTGCCTTTTTAATCTTTTTATATTCCGCTTGGATAAATATAACATAAAATAAATATAGAACGGTATGAAGGAGCGAAGATAATAGAAAGACATGACAAAATACGACGTTTCGGCTAACGCCCTCATCAGGTAGTAAAATAAAGAGACCCGTCACGCCAAGTGGCGTATAGGGAATATGGAGTTAGTGCCTTTCAGCGTCGATGGGAGATATAATTTGCGGTATTTTGCTCTTCTGTTCGCCTCTGCTGCTGTTATGTGTCCTAGCGCTTCTAAATTGCGTCAATGCATCTTTTGTGCGGTCGGCCCTTGGGTCTGGTGTTCTTGCAACGTTTATTGAACTCGTGTTGTGTTTTGAAGATTTCTTCATGTTGTGTAAGAAAAAAAGAAGCCATATTCTGCATGAGAACATTAATAGAAAAGTACACCGAAGTATAACACAACACACAAACCAATATATGCCTGCTTCATAGACTACACCAAAAGCTTTTGATAGAGTACACCACAAATAACTTATCATCATCATCATGTACCATACCGGTTGGCGTAGGTGATCATGTCCCTCCACAATCTTCTATCCACAGTGCATCGTATCAGTTCTGTTGTTGACTGTTTTCCATGCCATGACACCAAGCTATCCAGTATTTTCTCTCTTTGTCGTCCGCGATCTCTCTTTCCTTTTATTTTGCCAGTTGTAACCAAGTATTCCAACTTTCCTCTTCTCATGATGTGCCCGAAACATGCTGATTGCTTCTTTCTGATGTTTTTTAAGAGCTCCCTTTTTGTGTTGGCCTTTTTGAGAACTTTCTCATTGGTCTTTTTAGCTGTCCAGGGAACTTTCAACATTCTTCTGAGAAATCCCATCTCTGTGGCCTCTAATCGTCTTTTCATTTGTTTGTCTACTGTCCATGATTCACTTCCATAGGTCAGAATTGGTTCTATATAGCACTGATGAACTCTCTTTCTCATATCTATTGACATAGATTTGTTGCATAAGATATTTTGCATTTTCTGAAATGCTATTTTGGCCTGAGCTATTCTGATTTTTATTTCTGTGGTGCATCTCCCATCTGATGTTATTATTGTGCCCAAGTAAACAACTTATAGAATGCCTAAAAGATATACAGCTAGATGACATGGACATACGACTAATATGTAATCTATACTGGGAGCAAACAGCAATAATAAAATATAACAAAGAGAACTCTACACTCATTGATATAAAAAGAGGAGTAAGACAGGGATGCATCCTATCACCAAGCTTGTTCAATCTATACACTGAGCAAATCTTTAAAAACATCACAGAGATGCCAGGCCTACAAATTAATGGAAAGATAATCAATAATCAAAGTTATGTTCCTCATCAAGGCCAGCTCCTTGTCGTGGGGATGGGGCTTAACAGTCACCAGGGACTGAAAACCAAGACTGGCCAGGCCTTCCTACAACCAAGCAAGACCACAGTCTGCTCTAGCAAGTTCAAGTGCTGAAGTCGGAGGCAACCAGCCAAAAGGCGCACAAAAATCAGGATGCCACGCACTCAACGCAAATGGAAACAGGAAACGACATTGCTGATATAGACAATACTTCGAGCGAACGAAAGATAGATAGAAAGTTATGCTGACGATACTATACTACTAGCAGAAAATCCTAAAGATCTACAACAATTACTTAATGAAATAAACATGACAAGCAAAAAATATGGACTAGATATGAATATCAAAAAGACTAAACCTTATCATCATGTAAAAGACCGCAAATTATATCTCCCCTCGATGCTGAAAGGCAGATGAGGAAGGAAAGAGGAAGAAAGAAGAATAATAAATATTAATTCAAAGACCAATTTTATCTATACACCAACATTATTTTAAAACAGCCTTTCTTTAACTAAAATATTGAAAAAAAATTGAAAGAAAAATGCAAAAGTGTGTAAAGTTGAGAAAAGAAAATAATGAGAACGTGCCATTACAACGGAAGTAGTAACTTAGAAAATTGGTTTGGCCGTTAAATGTCAAGCTGGCAACAAATGAATACTTTGACCAGGAATTTAGCGAGTGGGCGCCAAATTTTATTCACAATCCAGGTTCTCTCCAGTAGGTACAAATAATAATACATAAATATTATTATATTAATATATGGTCCACTTCGGACCATATATTGTTCTTCGTTTTTTTCTATTGTTGTTTGTCTGTCAATTTTTCCGAGTGCTAACACATACTTCTTTGTTCTATTATTCTCTCCAGTACAATGAGATACGGAAGACCCTTATTTTATTGATTTTTTTAGGAAGGTCGTTTAAAACTGTTCTTAAGTTATAGCGTTAATTATTAACTGATAATCATCGTCACTGCACAGCGAACAGTTTGTCCATAAGTGCTCGGATCTGCTCTACACAAATACCGCAGAATGTAACGACTGAGTACATGGGCGCAATGTTGATTGACAATCTTCTTACACCACCCACGTAGCTTACGGTTCTGTCAACATCCTCTCTTGACGTGCAGGTCTTATTGTAGTCTGTATATAAATCACGCCAATAACAAACATTGAATTTAGAAAGAAATGTTACTTTAATAAGAATAGTTTCATCATCATCATGAAGAACCGGGCCTGCTGGCGTAGGTGATCATGTCTCTCCACAACTTTTCATCGCGACAGTTATTTATCATTTCTGTTGTTGACCTTCTGCCAAGCTATTCTCTTAAGCTGTCTGTTATTTTTTTCTCTTTGCTTCCCTCTATCTTAGCGTCCATCAATTTTTCCAGTTGTTACGATATATTCCAACTGTTCTCTTCTCATTACATGGCCAAAAAAATGATGATTGTTTCTTCCTAATATTTTAAAATAGCTCTCTTTTTACTTTGACCTCTTTCAGAACATTTTAATTACTCTTCTTAGCTGTCCATGGTATTCTCAACATTCTTCTGTAAAACCACATTTCTGCAGACTCCAGTGATTTTCTTGTCTGTTGTCCTATTGTCCATGATTCGCATCCATATGTTAAGACTGGCTCTACATAACATTTAAGAACTCTTTTTCTTGTTTCTATTGTCAAAAATGGATTGCATAGTATCTTCCTCAATTTTTTTGAAAGCTGCTTTTGCCTGAGCCATTCTGCATCTCACCTCTTTTGTACATCTTCCGTCTGAGGTTAACAAAGTTCCCAAATATTTAGATTCATTTACCTGTTTTAATATTGTTCCACTTAGCTTTTATTTTGCACTGAGGTGATGTCTTTTTCTTTGTTGTTACCATTACCTCTGTCTTATTTGGTTATTTTAGGGGCTGAATCTGTTAATCGTCAAAAGCTAATAGTTTTTCGCAAATAACTCAATAATATTTGGAGTTCATAAAAATAGTTTATCAACTCCAAATGTTATTGAGTTATTTGGGGATCATCATAATTGAACTCCGAGCATGTCCATAGGTGCTCAGATCCCCTCCTCAGCAAGTCCCTCAGTGTCCAGCGACTGACGACTCCAGTTCTGTGTTGGTTGATAAGTCTTCTTACACGGCCACTAAGTTTCTCGTTTCTGGCTGTGACGTTGTTCTCCCTTACAGTGATATTGTTACCATGGAAACACCGGCGGTGAGAACGGAAGCTGACGATGTGTCAAGGGACAGGTTCATTACTTCTTCTTCTTCTACCTTTCAGCTCCCTGTGGAGCATAGGTCTTCAACAAACACTTTCAGCTCCCTGTGGAGCATAGGTCTTCAACAAACACTTTCAGCTCCCTGTGGAGCATAGGTCTTCAACAAACACTTTCAGCTCCCTGTGGAGCATAGTCTTCCCTGTGGAGCATAGGTCTTCAACAAACACTTTCAGCTCCCTGTGGAGCATAGGTCTTCAACAAACACTTTCAGCTCCTGTGGAGCATACATCTTCAACAAACACTTTCAGCTCCCTGTGGAGCATAGGTCTTCAACAAACACTTCAGCTCTGTGGAGCTTTCCCTGTGGAGCATAGGTCTTCAACAAACACTTTCAGCTCCCTGTGGAGCATAGGTCTTCAACAAACACTTTCAGCTCCCTGTGGAGCATAGGTCTTCAACAAACACTTTCAGCTCCCTGTGGAGCATAGGTCTTCAACAAACACTTTCAGCTCCCTGTGGAGCATAGGTCTTCAACAAACACTTTCAGCTCCCTGTGGAGCATACATCTTCAACAAACACTTTCAGCTCCCTGTGGAGCATACATCTTCAACAAACACTTTCAGCTCCCTGTGGAGCATACATCTTCAACAAACACTTTCAGCTCCCTGTGGAACATAGGTCTTCAACAAACACTTTCAGCTCCCTGTGGAGCATACATCTTCAACAAAACACTTTCAGCTCCCTGTGGAGCATACATCTTCAACAAACACTTTCAGCTCCCTGTGGAGCATACATCTTCAACAAACACTTTCAGCTCCCTGTGGAGCATACATCTTCAACAAACACTTTCAGCTCCTTGTGGAGCATACATCTTCAACAAACACTTTCAGCTCCCTGTGGAGCATACATCTTCAACAAACACTTTCAGCTCCATGTGGAGCATACATCTTCAACAAACACTTTCAGCTCCCTGTGGAGCATAGGTCTTCAACAAACACTTTCAGCTCCCTGTGGAGTATAGGTCTTCAACAAACACTTTCAGCTCCCTGTGGAGCATAGGTCTTCAAAAAAACACT
Source organism: Megaustenia siamemsis (assembly GCA_032433765.1). Classification (NCBI taxonomy): domain Eukaryota; kingdom Metazoa; phylum Mollusca; class Gastropoda; order Stylommatophora; family Ariophantidae; genus Megaustenia; species Megaustenia siamemsis. The sequence continues at coordinate 44,604,638 of JAVIAB010000159.1, read as the reverse complement.
TTCAGCTCCCTGTGGAACATAGGTCTTCAACAAACACATTCAGCTCCTTGTGGAGTATAGGTCTTCAACAAACACTTTCAGCTCCCTGTGGAGCATAGGTCTTCAACAAACACCTTCCAAGTCGTTCTGTTTCTTGCCATTCTTTTAAGATAGTTCCATGTCTTCCTCTTAGATCTTAATCTCCGCTTCTATCTGTATTCTCCAAGAATTCCTTGGTCTTCCTCTTTGTCTTTTCCCCTGGGGATTCCAAAAAAGGGCATTTGTGTACTACTCTCAGTTGGCTTCCGCAGTGTGAGTCCTATCCAGCGTCTCGTCTTCGCTGTATCTCTTTATCCACAGGTATTTGACTGGTACATTTCCATAATTCTATGTTAGTGATTTTGTCCTGCCATTTTCATCCTTTTATTCTGCGTAAGTATCCATTAATGAAAGTCTGTATCTTCATGATTGTCAATTTTGTTGTTTTATTTCTTTTAAAGCCATATAATAGGACTGACTTAACATTGGAGTTGAACATGTTTATTTTTGTATTTAGAATAATTCCTTTCGAGTAGGTTGATGACATGCCCAGGCGTTAAGTTTGATCGCAGTATGTATCCCAGGGACCGCATCGACCGTGTGATAATAAACCCCGTAAAGGATTAGCCGCATGAAGGTCAAGGCAGTTGCCAATACTGAGCAAAGGTTACTATTAATTCTATTCCATGGACTTCGCACCAATTGAGTATGTCCTGGCAATTCTCACTGTCAGTCATCATCAGCGTGTGCCATACCTGTTGACGTAGGCGATCATGTCCTTCCACAATCTACCGTGCATCGTATCAGTTCTGTTGTTGACTGTTTTCCATGCCATGACACAAAGCTATCCAGTATTTTCTCTCTTTGTCGTCCGCGATATCTCTTTCCTTTTATTTTGCCAGTTGTAACCAAGTATTCAAACTTTCCTCTTCTCATGAAGTGCCAAAAAATGTTGGTTGTTTTTTGTTTTTTTAATTTTTTAAGTTGCCTCTTTGAGAACTTCCTCATTGGTGTTTTTTAGCTGTCCATGAAGAAATGTCCTTACAACACAGATTGACAGGCTGGAGAAAATACATATTGAAGTTATGCGCATTATCTTGGGGCGTACGAGAGACACTCCATGTGTAGAAATGAGATATTTTCTTCACTTTCCATGTGACATGGATGTGACATGGATGTGACATGGATGTGACATGGATGTGACATGGATGACAGGATGAAGATCTGGAGGGCATACCTGAAGATAAGCGCAGATAAAGAGCTTAATTGCACCAAGAGCTCAACACAGGGATAGGTGACTGGCTGGCAAATCATGTGTGGGCCGAGCAGAAGATGTCATCAAACAGGTCTGTGGGCTTACCATATTAACGTTGGCGAGGAGGGGGTACCGGTGCCTACAACATTCAGGGGCACGTTCTCGTGTATTGTCACACTCGACAGGAAATGTAGGGAACAGATCTCAGTCGTTGTCAATGCGGAGGTCAACGGTTTCATCTGCGATAACACCGATGAGGAAGATGTAGTCATCTATACAGACGGATCTGTAATACGACACCAAAGAAGTGCATGGGCATTTACAGCACGCTCGGCAGACAGAATAGTCAAGGAAGACAGTGGTGCATACGACATGACCACGAGTAGCATGACAATGGAGGTGATGGCAGTGACCAAGGCATTCAAATGGTTAGAGTCACAAGACTACACCCACGCCTGTATACTGAGTGATTAGATGAGCATGATAAAAAAAATGGAGGCGGTCTCTGTACGCATGCAATGGGTAGTGTCATTGCAGAAGTAAAAAAATACGTAGTCACCTTTGTCTATGTCCCTGGACATGCGGGAGTACGGGGAAATGAAATATCGAACATATCGGCTAACCTGTGCAACAGGTGGAGTTCATCAAAGGTGTGGGAAGGACACAAGACTATAGTCTACAAGATGTACTGAGGTCCAATTAAAAAAATTATTTGAAAAAAAACTGCATAAACATATGTTCGTGAAATGAATATAATATAAACGGAAGTCATAAGTGACTTGGCTTACGTCTTGCAGCTGCTGATGGAGCAAAGGGCAACAACTACTTTCTATCAACAGAACCTGTTCTGTGCTGTCTTCTCCAAATGATCACACATCCATCCTTCAGCCTTTGCTTCTGTCTCGACCGTTATTCTCCAACTGAGCACACATCCATCCTTCAGCCTTTGCTTCTGTCTCGACCGTATTCTCCAACTGAGCACACATCCCCTCTTCAGCCTTTGCTTCTGTCTCGACCGTTCTTCTCCAACTGATCACACATCCCCTCTTCAGCCTTTGCTTCTGTCTCGACCGTTCTTCTCCAACTCAGCACACATCCATCCTACAGCCTTTGCTTCTGTATCGACCGTTATTCTCCAACTGAGCACACATCCATCCTTCAGCCTTTGCTTCTGTCTCGACCGTTATTCTCCAACTGAGCACACATCCATCCTTCAGCCTTTGCTTCTGTCTCGACCGTTCTTCTCCAACTGATCACACATCCCCTCTTCAGCCTTTGCTTCTGTCTCGACCGTTCTTCTTCAACTGAGCACACATCCATCCTACAGCCTTTGCTTCTGTCTCGACCGTTCTTCTCCAACTGAGCACACATCCATCCTACAGCCTTTGCTTCTGTCTCGACCGTTCTTCTCCAACTCAGCACACATCCATCCTACAGCCTTTGCTTCTGTCTCGACCGTTCTTCTTCAAGTCTGTTTGGGTTTTCCAATTTTCCTAGTTCCTTGTGGAGTCCAGGTCATTGACTATCTTGCTATATTTATTGATGCCTTTGCAATGTGTGATCAAGCCATCTCCATTTACTTTTCTTTATCTCCCTTCAACTGGTATATGGGCCGTTCTTTCTCAAAGGTTTTCATTTGTTATGTTATTTATTTCTTCTTCTACCTTTCAGCCCTCTGTGGAGCATAGGTCTTCAACAAACACTTTCCAAGTAGTTCTGTTTCTTGCCATTCTTTTAAGATCATTCCATGTCTTCCCACCACCTTCATCTCTGCTTCTATCTGTCTTCTCCAAGAATTCTATGGTGTTCCACTTTGTCTTTCCCCCGGGGATTAAAAAAAAGGGCCTGTTGGCTTCCGCAGTGTGTGTCCAGTGTGTTATTGTAGTTAGCCATCTAATATTGTTAAGCTGTCGAGTCATGGAAAAAAAATTATTTATTTTTTTTCTGGCAGGGGCTAAAACCTGAGCAGTTTCGCCTAAATGGGGTGGGTTTTGCTGTGCATAATAAGCTCATACATTCTATAAACACTCCATATGGTACATCAATATACATGATAATACTCACATATTGTATGGAGAACTTAAGGACGGAAAGCGACCAAAGGGCAGACCAGTGCTGAGATATTATGATGTTTGCAGGGCTTCATTGAAGACATTCGCTATCAGTGAAAGAAACTGAGAATGTCGGCTGCAGATTGTTACATATTAAAAAAATGTAAAGAGTCCAGTCACGCCATGTGGCGTACAGGGAATATGGTGTTAGTTACCATACATTTTACAGACCTTCGGCACATGGAAGCGAATCATGGACAGTAGACAAACAAATGAAATGACGATTAGAGGCCATAGCGATGGGATTTCTCAGAAGAATGTTGAAAGTTCCCTGGACAGCTAAAAAGACCAATGAGGAAGTTCTCAAAGAGGCCAACACAAAAAGGGAGCTATAAAAAACATCAGAAAGAAAACAATCAACATTTTTTGGCACATCATGAGAAGAGGAAAGTTGGAATACTTGGTTACAACTGACAAAATAAAAGGAAAGAGAGATCGTGAACGACAAAGAGAGAAAATACTGAATAGCTTGGTGTCATGGCATGGAAAGCAGTCAACAACAGAACTGATACGATGTTCTGTAGATAGAAGATTATGGAAGGACATGATCGCCTACGTCAACCGGTATGGTACATGCTGCTGCCGAGTACAGTATCATCAGCATATCTTAGGTTATTAATTATCTTTCTATAATGTTTAGGCCTGGCATCTCTATGATGTTTTAAAGATTTGCTCAGTGTATAGATTGAACAAGCTTGGTGATAGGATGCATCCCTGTCTTACTCCTCTTTTTATATCAATGGGTGTAGAGTCCTCCTTGTTATATTTATTATTGCTTTTTGCTCCCCCTTTTCACTAGTCTATCTGCAATCGCGTGGCCAGTAACTGGGTAAACTGGTACTAGAGGCACGCACTTAGGGTGGATCTTAATCAGCTACTGTTGCCGCTGACCATGACACAGTCAGTTATGAGTCGCCGATAACATGCAGTCCTGGCGCTCTTTTGGTGTGTCCTGTCTTCCACGTTTATTTTCCGTTTGTTCGAATATTTGTTCCGTGTTCACTAACAAATCCACAATTTTAAAATTTGTCAATAATTAGCCAGGGTTCAAAGTTCAAAGTTCACAAAAACTCTATCAAATCAAGCCACAACAACATCGTGGGTCTGTGGGTCTCCCTTAAGATGGACTTCTCGCCAGTTGTTGACAAGGTAGTCCTAGCTTTATCTGGGAAATTAATTTCAGCTAAATTGGGTAGTTTCAAGTTAACAGATTTGTGCACAGAAAATTGAATCCAGGAGGTATATCTTATCTTGATCCTTCCAACGCTGTGAGTAGACGCAGGCCATTGATAGGACTAGGCCACAAGGAAGGGCTTGTGTTGTTTATCTCCATCTATCTCTAATTCTTGACGAGATGATGTTCGATTTGGTTCGATCTCGATCTTTGGGTTAACCAGTTTATTTGATGTTTCTGCATGTAGCTTAGGATTGGCTCAATGCCTACTCTTTCTGAGACTTTCTCTTATAATATCATTTCTGATAGTCTTTTCTGGTTTAGTTACTCCCAGCGCTTTTCTCAGACATCTCATCTCTGTGGTGACAAGAAAAGATTTCTTTTATGTTTAGATGTAAGTGACCATATTTGGCATTTGTAGCACAATGTGGGAATGAATATACTCCGTATAAGATGTTTCTTGTTGGTGATATGTATTGTATTGCTTTAGTTTGTATTGGTGTATAGGGGGATAGCTGTCCCAATATCTAGTTTGTGTTGAAGTAAGGGAGGATAGCTGTCCCAATGTATATTTTATGTTGAAGTTAGGGGGGATAGCTGTCCCAATATTTGGTTTGTGTTGAAGTAAGGGAGGATAGCTGTCCCAATGTATATTTTATGTTGAAGTAAGGGAGGATAGCTGTCCCAATGTATATTTTATGTTGAAGTAAGGGAGGATAGCTGTCCCAATGTATATTTTATGTTGAAGTTAGGATAGCTGTCCCAATATTTGGTTTGAGACTGATAGCTCAGTGGTTAGTGAACTGGACTACAAAGGACAAGAGGTAGGGTTCGATCCATCCGACGGCTCCAGTTCACCCAGCCTTTAATGGGTACCAGATTTTTTTCTGGGAAAGTAATGCGGGCACGGGCGTAAAACCGACCACATTACCCCAGAAATCATGTGCCGAAGGTCTGTAAAATGTATGGTCACTAACACCATATTCTATATACGCCACTTGGTGTGACGGGGGTACTTTACTCTTTTTATTACTATGGAAAATATAGCACATGCCAGTGCTGTTGTCTTCTAGTGTGATGTGATAGTTCAGTGACAAAACACTAGAAAGTGGTCAATCACATGACTAGATTCTAAGTGGGCGCTAGATATCTAGTGGTTCTCAGCTTGGAATGGATATGGGGACAGAAGCAGTCTAATCTAATATATGGATAAAGAAAGATAGAAAGAAAGAAGGAAGGAAGGTAGGAAGGAAAGAAAAAGAAAGAAAGGAAGAAAGAAATGAAGAATGAAATAAAAGTGGGGGATATGGAGCTTATTAGAGAAAGGAATGACAAGAGTTTTATTCCTTTTGATGTTAACAAACCCATATAGGCTGTGAGTGGATTTTCAAGAGAAACCTATTGTGGGTGTGTGAGGAACTTGAATGAAGCCAGAGATCCGGATATAATGGGGGGGGGGGGGGGGTGCGGCAACATGGTCAGGGGAGTTGAAGTGAGTCGTCACTAAAGTGCTGGGTTAGGATAATAATTAGTCTGGTAAAGTAGTTTCCCAAAGAGAAACTACTATATATTCTAACAACTGTTGCCTTGCAGTATCTTCCGGATAAGCAACAAATGGTTGTGAATCATGGACAAACTTGCAAACAGCAAGGAAGAAAATCAATTAATTTTATACCAAATATTACAGAAAAATCATTAAGATACCTTGCATAATGAAAAATGAGCAATGAAGATATATTAAAAGATTTAAACATTAAAAAGAACTGGCTTATAACCAGGGAAAAAAAAAAAATGGTATGTAAGAAGCTTTACGTGATAAGTGGACGACACAGACTAAACGACGTTTCGGCCCAATAGGCCTTGAGCAGGAACAAACAAGAAAGAAACAAGAAAAACACACACACAAAACTAATCTAATAGCGAAACATTCAAAACAAAAATATTCGAAATATGTTAAAGAAAATAACATAAAAATGTCTATCCTGTGTGTATGAAAAGGAAATGGTAACAAAAGTGTGGCTGTCGTGAATGTGCAGAAATACGTTATTAGATTTGTTTTGTGTGTGTGTTTTTCTTGTTTCTTTCTTGTTTGTTCCTGCTGAAGGGCTTTTGGGGCGAAACGTCGTTTAGTCTGTGTCGTCCACTTATCACGTAAAGCTTCTTACATACCATTTTTAAAAATATGTTAAAATTTTTCCTCATATTCAGCTTTACTGCAGCTTCGCATTTTTATGCATTCATTTGCATTTCTTTGCCTTAACCCTGGCTTATAACCACTATTCTACAGAGAAAATTAAAATACTATGGTAATGTCAAAAGACACAATGGGCTAGAAAGAACAATAATGGAAGGATTGGTTCCTGGGTGACACATCAGGGGCGACCAAGAAGAAGGTGGTTTAAAGACATCAAGGAGATCTTGAACATGATAACAGAAGAAGTGGGAGATCTTGATAGAGAGAGAGATTCTTTCAGATGGGCTGTGATGAATGCAATGTTCTGTGGGAGATCTGGCTAGAGACAGAGATTCTTTCAGATGGGCTGTGATGAATGCAATGTTCTGTTGGAGATCTGGCTAGAGACAGAGATTCTTTCAGATGGGCTGTGATGAATGCAATGTTCTGTGGGAGATCTGGCTAGAGACAGAGATTCTTTCAGATGGGCTGTGATGAATGCAATGTTCTTTTGGAGATCTGGCTAGAGACAGAGATTCTTTCAGATGGGCTGTGATGAATGCAATGTTCTGTGGGAGACTGGCTAGAGAAGGAGATTCTTTCGATGAGCTGTGGTGAATGCAAAATTTGCAAAGGAAATGCGACCTAATGATGATGTTGCTTTGCAAGATGGTCAAATAATCAAAGGCTAGGGAAGCAGTCCTTAACAAATTTTAGCTGAAGACATACGCTGGACTGTATTGTGTTAACTCTTTCCATTCATTTTGCAGCACTGTACATCAAGTTGATTTCAGCACCTTTCACCTCATAGTGCATCACTCTCAATTTGATTAGTGTGAACCGTCACCAAACCATATTCTTTTTTTACATGTCTTGTATCATCTTGGTATTGGTGAAATCTTATACCATGTTCAATTATCTAAAAATTCACATATAATATGTTATATGTTATATAAATATGGGGATTGATTCTTAAAACCATGAAGAATTTGAAAATGATGACAGAAGAATGACAGGAATCAGTCTGAGAGATAAGATCAGAAATGAAGAACTGAGAAAAAAGCTAGGAATAGCCCCCGCCATAGAATATATAAGGAAACAACAGATACAATGGTTTGGCCACATGGCAAGGCAGGAAGATCAAAACACAACGTAATGAGCCTTCAGCAAACGTTGTGAGAACAACCACAAAAAAGATGGAACGATGGAATATTAAAAGCACTAGGAAACATAACAGCAGCAGAGGCGAACAGAAGAGCAAAAGACCGCAAATTATATCTCCCCTCGACGCTGAAAGGCAGATGAGGAAGGAAAGAAAATAAGAAGAAGAAAATGAAAAATTTTGTCACTGAAATCTTTTCTGTTGCATTGATAAAAAGTTTCTGTATGTAAAGAGTATTCTCAACTATGGAAGCGAATCATGGACAGTAGACAAACAAATGAAAAGACGATTAGAGGCCACAGAGATGGAATTTCTCAGAAGAATGTTGAAAGTTCCCTGGACAGCTAAAAAGACAATGAGGAAGTTCTCAAAGAGGCCAACACAAAAAGGGAGCTCCTAAAAAACATCAGAAAGAAACAATCAACATTTTTCTGGCACATCAAGAGAAGAGGAAAGTTTGAATACTTGGTTACAACTGGCAAAATAAAAGGAAAGCGAGGTCGCGGACGACAAAGAGAGAAATTACTAGATAGCTTGGTGTCATGGCATGGAAAACAGTCAACAACAGAACTGATACAATGCATGGTGGATAGAAGATTGTGGCAGGACATGATTGGCTACGCCAACAGGTATGGCACATGATGATGATGGAAAGAGTTAAGCAAAATGCAACACAATTCAGATTCTGAACAAAGAAGCAGTATACCAGCTACCTCTGTTCTTTCTTTATTTTATGCTAGCTCTATAAAGATGGTTTTGCTGTTGTTGAGAACTTTTTATCAGATGAAGAAATAGCGGCCCTAAAGGAACGGATGAAAGAGATAGTGGAGGGACTGAATCCTAAGGAGCATCAGACTGTGTTCTCTACAACAAATCAGGTGAGGTCTGGTCTGTTTATGAGCTTTGGTCTATTTATTATTAGCTTTGGTCTATTTATAAGATTTGGTCTATTTATTATATTTGGTTTACTTATTAGGTTTGGTCTATTTTAAGTTTGGTCTGTTTTTAAGTTTTGTCTATTTTTAAGTTTGGTCTATTTTTAAGTTGGTCTATTTGTAAGTTTGGTCCTTTTTTTAAGTTTTGTCTATTTTTAGGTTGGTTTATTTTTAAGTTTGGTCTATTTTTAAGTTTGGTCTTAAATAAAACCATCTTTATAGAGCTAGCGCAAAATAAAGAAAGAACAGAGGTAGCTAGAATAGTGCTTCTTTTTTCAAAATCTGAAGGTTTTAAGGTTTTCAAAGGTTTTATTTAAACAAAAATAAAGGACTCAGCCATAATAGCAAAAAGACAGAAGTAATGGAAACAATGAAGAAAAAGACATCACCTCAGTGCAAAATATAGACAAGTGGAACAATATTAAAACAGGTAAATGAATTTAAATATCTAGGAACAATGTTAACCTCATAGTGAAGATGTACAAAAGAGGTGAGATGCAGAATGGCTCAGGCAAAAGCAGCTTTCCAAAACATGAGGAAGATATTTTGCAATCCATTTTTGACAATAGAAACAAGAAAAAGAGTTCTTAAATGTTATGTAGAGGCAGTCTTAACATATGGATGTGAATCATGGACAATAGGAAAACAGATAAGAAAATCACTGGAGTCTGTAGAAATGTGGTTTTACAGAAGAATGTTGAGAATACCATGGACAGCTAAGAAGAGTAATGAAAACATTCTGAAAGAGGCCAAAGCAAAAAGAGAGCTAATTTCCAATATTAGGAAGAAACAATCATCATTTTGTGGCCATGTAATGAGAAGAGAACAACTGGAATATATTGTAACAACTGGAAAAATTGAGGGACGAAGAGATAGAGGGAAGCAAAGAGAAAAAATACCAGACAGCTTAAGAGAATGGTTTGACAGAAGGTCAACAACAGAAATGATAAATAACTATCGAGATCGAAAGTTGTGGAGAGACATGATCACCTACGCCTGTAGGCCCGGTACTTGATCATTCTCAAATCATTCTAACTAATTCACCTCAAATCATTCTAACTAGTATATCTCCAATCATTCTAACTGGTTCACCTCAAATCATTCTAACTAGTTCACCTAATATCATTCTAATTCACCTGAAATCATTCTAACTAGTTCACTTGAAATCCCCAGACTCGCAACGATTATTTCATGAACAGTGGGGACAGAATCTCTTTCTTTTTTGAGGAGGAAGCTCTTGATAAAGATGGTATTGAAAGTTTGTGATGTTTTTGTTGTTTTTGTCTGGTATTTGTTGTTTTTGTTGTATTTTTTGTATTTGTTGCATTTGTTGTATTTTTTGCTTTTCTTGTATTTGTTGTATTTTTTGGTGTGGTTATTTTTGTTGTATGTTATATTTTTTTGTTTTTGTTGTATTTCTTGTATTTGTTTTTTTTGTTGTATTTGTTGTATTTCATGTATTTGTTGTTTTATTTGTATTTGTTGTTTTATTTGTATTTATTGTTTTATTTGTATTTTTTGTTTTATTTGTATTTGTTGTTTTTTTGTATTTCTTGTATTGTTGTTTGTCTTGTAATTGTTGTATTTCTTGTATTTGTTGTTTGTCTTGTAATTGTTGTATTTCTTGTATTTGTTGTTTATATTGTAATTGTTGTATTTCTTGTATTTCTTGTTTTTCCTCACCATATTCCCCATATGGGAGCCGCGATAGCTCAGTGGTTAGTGAACTGGACTACAAAGGACAAGGGGTAGGGTTCGATCCCAACAGACGGCTTCCGGGTTCACCCAGCCTTAAATGGGTACCGGATTTTTTCTGGGAAAGTAAAGCAGCACGGGCGTAATACCGACCACATTACCCAAAAAATCATGTGCTGAAGGTCTGTAAAATATAGGGTCACTAAAACCATATTTCACTATACGGCACTTGGCGTGACGGGGGTACTTTACTTTTTTTTAAATATTCCCCATATGCCTAGCAAGGCATAAACGAACCTCAACTTTACCTATACCTCTCTTACTTTACAAAGGCTTTACTGTGGATCACTATAAATATTTTTTATTTTTAATTTCTGGCTTATTTCAAAGAATGGATGTGGAATCATCATCAAGTACCAGGCCTGCTGGCGTAGGTGATCATGACTCTCCACAAGTTTTGATCATGACAGTTATTTATCATTTCCGTTGTTGACCTTCTGCCAAACCATTCTCCTAAGCTGTCTGGATGTGGACTAAGCAGATGGAAATAAATTGTGTATGCTACAAGATACCATAAAGCATGTCAGTTGTAATATAGGCAAAGAAAGAAGGAACAGAGAATGATAGCAAAATAAGGATACTAAAAGTAAGAGGAACCTTCATTGCACAAGGAAACACATGGAAATCTAAAGGTTAAATACAAAAATAGACATTTTCAACTTCAATGTTAAATCAGTATTGTTATATAGCTGTGAAACATGGAGAACAATAAAAATGACAATAAAAAATGCAGACCTTTATTAATGGATCTTTGAGCAGAGTGAAAGGATGTAAATGGCAGGACAGAATCACTAACATAGAATTATAGGCTACGTACGAGTCAAATACCAGTGAACAAAGAGATACAATGAAGGTGTTGGCGCTGGATAGGACATACACTGCAGAAACCAACTGAGAGTATTACACAACAGGCCCTTTTTTTTTAATCCCCAGGGGAAGGGATAAAGAGGAAGACCAAAAAATTCTTGTAGAAGACAGGTGGAAGAAGAGATGAAGATGATGGCTAAGACATGGAGTGATCTTAAGAAAATAGCAAGAAACAGAACGACTTGGAAAGTGTTTGTTGAAGACCTATGCTCCACAGGGAACTGAAAGTGTTTGTTGAAGACCTATGCTCCACAGGGAGCTGAAAGTGTTTGTTGAAGACCTATGCTCCACAGGGAGCTGAAAGTGTTTGTTGAAGACCTATGCTCCACAGGGAGCTGAAAGTGTTTGTTGAAGACCTATGCTCCACAGGGAGCTGAAAGTGTTTGTTGAAGACCTATGCTCCACAAGGAGCTGAAAGTGTTGAAGACCTATGCTCCACAGGGAGCTGAGACATTTGTTAATGACCTACACTCCACAGGGATCTGAAAGCGTTTGTTAAAGACCTTTGCTGCACACGAAACTGAAAGCATTTGTTGAAGACCTGTGCTCCATAGGGAGCTGAAAATGTTTGTTAAAGAACTATGCTCCACAGGGAACTGACAATGTTTGTAGAAGACTTATGCTTCACAGGGAGCTGAAAATGTTTGTTGAAGACCTATGCTCCACAGGGAACTGACAATGTTTGTAGAAGACTTATGCTTCACAGGGAGCTAAAAATGTTTGTTGAAGACCTATACTCCACAGGGAGCTAAAAATGTTTGTTGAAGACCTATGCTCCACAGGGATCTGAAAGTGTTTGTTGATGACCTATGCTCCACAGGGAGTTGAAAGTGTTTGTTGAAGACCTATGCTCCACAGGAAGTTGAAAGTGTTTGTTGAAGACCTATGTTCCACATGGAGCTGGAAGGAAGAAGAAGATGTCATCTGTTCATAGAAAAGAAGGAGAAAAATAATTATAAACATAAAAGTATCAGGTTCTGTTATATCTGGTCATTACTAATAATTATCTGTTTATTTGGTTGTTACTAATAATTATCTGGTTATTTGATCATTACTAATAATTATTTGTTTATTTGGTCATTACCAATAATTATCTGTTTATTTGGTCATTACTAATAATTCAGTTTTTTGGTCATTACTAATAATTATCTAAAGACCCCAGTGATTTTCTTGTCAGTTGTCCTATTGTCAATGATTCACATCCATATGTTAAGACTGGTTCTACATAACATTTAAGAACTCTTTTTCTTGTTTCTATTCACTGGAGTCTTTAGAAATGTGGTTTTTTACAGAAGAATGTTGAGAATACCATGGACTGCAAAGAAGAGTAATGAAAACGTTCTGAAAGAGTCTAAAGCAAAAAGAGAGCTAATTGCCAATATTAGGAAGAAACAATCATCATTTTTTGGCCATGTAATGAGAAGAGAACAGCTGGAATATATTGTAACAACTGGAAAAATTGAGGGACGAAGAGATAGAAGGAAGCAAAGAAAAAAAATATCAGGCAGCTTAAGAGAATGGCGTGGCAGATGGTCAACAACAGAAATGATAAATAACTGTCAAAATCGAAAGTTGTGGAAAGTCATGATCACCTACGCCAGCAGCCTGGTACTTGATGATGATGAATTATTATCTGTTTATTTGGTCATTAGGGAGCCGCGATAGCTCAGTGGTTAGTGAACTGGACTACAAAGGACAAGGGGTAGGGTTCGATCCCAACTGACGGCTTCCAGGTTCACCCAGCCTTAAATGGGTACCAGATTTTTTTCTGGGAAAGTAAAGCAGCACGGGCGTAATACCGACCACATTACCCTAAAAATCATATTCTGAAGGTCTGTAAAATATAGGGTCACTAACACCATATTTCCCTATACGTCACTTGGCGTGACGGAGGTATTTTACTTTTACTTTACTTTATTTGGTCATTACTAATAATTATCTGTTTACTCAATTCTAACCAGGTAACTTGCTGGTGGACAAGCACCTGTCAGTCAACAAGATAGGACATGGTATGTTTTGGCTTGTTCTGGAATGTTGTTTCCACTTCTTGACTTATCAGGTTCTGTGAGTTATCAACTTGTTGCAGAACTGATCAACTTGTTGCAGAACTGACACTTGGTCTGAAAGGAGTTGTGACTTTTTCAACCCTTAGAAAGGAGTTGTGACATTTTCAACCCTTAGAAAGGAATTGTGACTTTTTCAACCCTTAGGAGTTGTGACTTTTTTAACCCTTAGGAGTTGTGACATTTTCAATCCTTAGAAAGGAGTTGTGGCTTTTTCAACCCTTAGGAATTGTGACTTTTTTAACCTTTAAAAAGATGTTGTTACTTTTTCAACCCTTAGGAATTGTGACTTTTAACCTTTAAAAAGATGTAATTTTTTCAACCCTTAGGAATTGTGACTTTTTCAACCCTTAAGAGTTGTGACTTTTTCAACCCTTTGGAATTGTGACTTTTTCAACCTTTAGAAAAGAGTTTTGACTTTTCAACCCTTAAAAAGTAGTTGGGAGACTTCTGCCTACATTAAATGCCATTACTTTAATAAAACAGCGAGAGAGGGAGAGCAAGTTGCAGAATTGACAACTTATCGGGCCCCGAGCCAGGAGAATGTAGGTTTGGATCCTGGTAGAGTCAAATGGTTTTATATGGGGGGTAAAATAAAAAATCAGACCCGAATGTCTCGCAGTGACCACAATGGACAAGCGGCCTTTATTCTCCGGTGATATGTGTTATATGTCACCCTGGCAGACCCCAGTAATGTTAAAATGCCATAAGAATAGTTCTTTTTTTTTCTTTAATAGTAAAGCAGACCTAAAATACATCTGAGAATGACACAGGTTTACATAACAGAGTCAGGGGGAGCTCACTCCTATCACTATTACTATCTCCGTTAGTCATAGAGTTGTAGTTGTAGTTAGTTGAATGCCCTGGTATCACTGCAAATGAATTAAAATCCATAATTACTCAACGGACCATGAATAATCTGGATTAACATCTCGTCTCATTGAAGGATCCAAACGAAGAAAGGCAGCTGCAGTCTACATCAGAGCAGCTACAGCATGCACCAAAAGACATAAGGTGAAGCAACACTGAAAGTGAACACAACAGAACTGTCCTTCATCATACGATATCATTGATCGTAGGCAATTGGAATATTGAAACACGATCCAGATGAAACACACAGCTTATGGTGAACACAGAGCACTAAACTCAGTAGCTCCGGCAGCAAGCCGGACTTGGAATATGAGGAAACTGCAACAATTAACAATTTTCAGACACAGCCTCAACGGTTCCTGCCACCTATCTGTCATATTGACTTTAAGTCTAGTCATTGAGTGCTCTAAAACAGCAGACCTGATTAATATTGAAACAAAAAAAAAAGTTCAGGGTCCCTTTTGCAGAGATCATCCTCTATAACACTTTTTTATTTAAAATGTGAGAAAACAGGAATAATAAACATTAAAATTGATCTATAACACACATTTTGTCAGAACAATTTATTCATGAAGTCGGAACAGCGTTTAATAAGAGAATTAGAAGGTTCTAGCAGAAGTAGTGATGTCAATGTCTTTCAGAAGCCTTGAAAAGGTGTGGAAATCAAAACACATCACCACAAACACAAAACTTAGACTATTCAAATCAAATGTACTATCTACCCTTACGTATGCGTGTGAGAGCTGGAAAACAACAAGAGATATAGAAACAAAGTTGAACGCATTCGAAAATAAATGTCTAAGGAAAATACTTGGTACAGCATGGAACGAATTCAAAACAAACGAGGAAATTAGAGAAATCACCAATCAACCACTAATATCTTCAGTAATAAAGAAAAGACGATGGTCATATGTTGGACATGTGATGAGAAGAGATAATAACCAAATAGCAAAGCAAGCCCTCTTGTGGGAAACAACAGTTAAGAGGAAAAGAGGAAGACCCAGAGAGACAGTGAGAAGAACATTGATGAGAGAGGCAAGACAGCAGGAATCGGCTCCCTTCAATGAGATAGAGCTGCTTGCACAGAACAGAGACAAATGGCGAGATTTGATAGAATATTTTTAAAAGAATTGAAAACTGCTAGAATAAAAATTTAGATAAGAGAAGGAGTATCTTGGTCTACGCCTTATGAGCCGGCTGTGGCTCGAAAGGTCAATAGAATAGCAGAAATAATTAGGAAAACATCATCCCTTCAAGCAATTTTGTTTTGGCCTGACAGAACATGCATGACTTCAAGGGTTCATCTTTTAAGATGGTCATACTTCTCAAGCTGCCAAACACCAACTTATGCTGTTATTTGTACCATTATTTATACCTGTGCGACAGCAACGATAGCCACGATTTGCGGCTCGTGGTGCGTAATGTGTTACTATGTCACATCATATACATTTTTAATTTTGAGAGTCTCCACCAATCCAGTAGTTTATTTTAGGAAAAATAAAAAAATGGTATGTAAGAAGCTTTACGTGATAAGTGGACGACACAGACTAAACAACGTTTTGGCCCAATAGCCCTTCATCAGGAACAAAAAAAAAAACACACACACAAAACTAATAATGAAACAACCAAAACAAAAACAATCGAAATGTGTTAAAGAAAACAAAATTAACTATCCTGTCAAAACAAAAGGAAATAGCAACCAAGTGCGGCTGTCGTGAACACAGAGAAACGTGCAGAAATGTGCGCAAATGCTCACAGAACCAGAGGAGTTCACACAGGGGTCAGTGTGCAAACATAAAGGAGAAAGAATCGAATAGTAGACTAACAGGTGTTCAAAAGGCGGTAAGAGTGAGATGTCTGAGAGTGGGGTACAATAAAAACAAATGAGGGGTAAGGAGCACAGAAAAAAAGGTATAGAGGAGAACACCGAAGTGTCTCATAAGGGACTACTTCATGCTACTTCATGTTTATTTTAGCCATTATATCCACTCTCCTTGAACAGCATTGTTTTTCTGACGACGTGAAGTGTTAAAAGGTCAAACCACACCTCGGTAGCCTCGTTGGGAAAACACCTGACTGGGCTACCAATGTTTGGACAACCCGTGTTCGATTCCCGCTGGAAGCAGTGTGAGTTGTACTCGTGGTTAGATATAACATACCCTTGCGGTGGACCCAGCTGCTTGCAGAAATGGGTACTTGGGTAGTACTCTGGGAAGGTGAGGAATGCAGCCCTGCATCGTGAGTTTCGATGCTTGAAGCGACACTGTCCAGAAGTCTCTGAACACTTCTGGATAGGTGTCCGAGCACATATGGATGAAAAACTCACATGCTAAGATGCTAATTCAAGTCTCGTACTTTAGCTTTACTCTGCCACACCCGTTACAATTTGGATATTAGAGTAAGCGTATCTTGTAAAGTTTTTAGAATTTTGCAAAGTGACTAAACCATTTTTAAAAGAACCTTGTGTGGAAAAGTTAATATAGCACCTTTTTTTTTTAACAAAATACAAGATACAGCTGAACTATAATAATATAAATTCTATCTATCTATCTATTGACCTTTCGAGCCGTAGCCGGCCCATAGTGGCGTAGACCAAGATATTCCTTCTCTTATCTAAATTTTTATTCTAGCAGTTTTTAATTCTTTTAAAGATATTTTATCAAATCTCGCCATTTGTCTCTGTTATGTGCAAGCAGCTCTATCTCATTGAGGGAGCCGATTCCTGCTGCTCTTGCCTCTCTCGTCAATGTTCTTCTCAGTGTCTCTCTGGGGATATAAATTACTACGACTTAAATGTTTAATTTGAGATCCAAAAATATTATTTTTCCTTTAAACTTTTGCTACCCAGCTATGTGTTTGCCAAAATGACTCATGACTGTTGGATGCTATAATCATTTCCCTGTTTCCCGGTCGATTTTTAGTCTAAAATCCTACTACAATACCACCCGGCTACCGGAGAAGTTACATTTCAAATATACATAAGCTTGTTAGTATCTGTATAGAAACTTTTCAAATATAAATAAGTTTGTTAGTATCTGTATAGAAACATTTCAAATATACATAAGCTTGTTAGTATCTGTATAGAAACATTTCAAATATACATAAGCTTGTTAGTATCTGTATAGAAACATTTCAAATATACATAAGTTTGTTAGTATCTGTATAGAAACATTTCAAATATACATAAAGCTTGTTAGTATCTGTATAGAAACTTTTCAAATATACATAAGTTTGTTAGTATCTGTATAGAAACATTTCAAATATACATAAGTTTGTTAGTATCTGTATAGAAACATTTCAAATATACATAAGCTTGTTAGTATCTGTATAGAAACATTTCAAATATACATAAGCTTGTTAGTATCTGTATAGAAACATTTCAAATATACATAAGTTTGTTAGTATCTGTATAGAAACTTTTCAAATATACATAAGCTTGTTAGTATCTGTATAGAAACTTTTCAAATATACATAAGTTTGTTAGTATCTGTATAGAAACTTTTCAAATATACGTAAGCTTGTTAGTATCTGTATAGAAACATTTCAAATATACATAAGTTTGTTAGTATCTGTATAGAAACTTTTCAAATATACGTAAGCTTGTTAGTATCTGTATAGAAACATTTCAAATATACATAAGCTTGTTAGTATCTGTATAGAAACTTTTCAAATATACATAAGCTTGTTAGTATCTGTATAGAAACTTTTCAAATATACGTAAGAATGTTAGTATCTGTATAGAAACTTTTCAAATATACGTAAGAATGTTAGTATCTGTATAGAAACTTTTCAAATATACGTAAGAATGTTAGTATCTGTATAGAAACATTTCAAATATACGTAAGAATGTTAGTATCTGTATAGAAACATTTCAAATATATGTAAGAATGTTAGTATCTGTATAGAAACATTTCAAATATACGTAAGAATGTTAGTATCTGTATAGAAACATTTCAAATATATGTAAGAATGTTAGTATCTATATAGAAACATTTCAAATGTACGTAAGAATGTTAGTATCTGTATAGAAACATTTCAAATATACGTAAGAATGTTAGTATCTGTATAGAAACATTTCAAATATACGTAAGAATGTTAGTATCTGTATAGAAACATTTCAAATATATGTAAGAATGTTAGTATCTAAATAGAAACATTTCAAAAGTACGTAAGAATGTTAGTATCTGTATAGAAACATTTCAAATATACATAAGATTGTTAGTATCTGTATAGAAACATTTCAAATATATGTAAGAATGTTAGTATCTATATAGAAACATTTCAAATATACATAAGATTGTTAGTATCTGTATAGAAACATTTCAAATATACATACAAGTGTATCTTTATAGAAATGTTTTCATTGGTGAATTTTATTTTATTTCAGCTCTGCACTGCCTTGACCCTGTATTTAGTAAAATTACCCAGAGTGACAAGGTCAAGGTTAGATCTGTAGTTTTCATTGAAATATTTGTGGTTACAACTTTCGATCATGATATTAAATTTTGTTCGCTTTAATATTCTGTTTTCAAGGGACAGGTCGGTCTCGAGGCAAGATGTCTCGAGACCGAGAGGTTGTGAGTTCAAATCCTGGCTGCACCAGTTGAGACTTTTTTTTGTGATTTATCTCTGCGGCAACCACTGCTGGTCTCAGCAGTGTGGCCTCATTTGAAAATTAAATTACTCATCAGCAGAAAAAATATGAGTACCTCTGAAGACAGAATTAATCAGACTGTGCAGCGAGGGCCCCCTGCGCATACGGCTGCCAGGGAAAAATAGATTCATCATCATCATCAAGTACTGGGCCTGCTGGCGTAGGTGATCATGTCTCTCCACAATTTTTTTATCTCGACAGTTATTTATCATTTCTGTTGTTGACCTTCTGCCAAGCCATTCTCTTAAGCTGTTTTTCTATGAGCTATTTTTTCTCTTTGCTTCCCTCTATCTCTTTGCCCCTCAATTTTTCCAGTTGTTACAGTATATTCCAGTTGTTCTCTTCTCATTACATGGCTAGAAAATGTGATGATTGATTCTTCCTAATATTGGAAATTAGCTCTCTTTTTGCTTTGACCTCCTTCAGAACGTTTTCATTACTCTTCTTAGCTGTCCATGGTATTCTCAACATTCTTCTGTAAAACCACATTTCTACAGATTCCAGTGATTTTTTTGTTTGTTGTCCTATTGTCCATGATTCACATCCATATGTGATTAAAAATAGATTAACATGCAAAATTCAGTAACTAGTCTCTACGAACTATGACAGAGGTGAAAGCTGTCGAACACAAAAAAAAAATCTATTAAAAATTTATCCTGCACTTGACTACACAGTTGTCTGCACTGGTACTTTAGTTGATGTGACCAATTATGTATTTCCATGAAGATAAAATACACATGATTCTTCTATTTTATATTCAAAGAGATTAGAAGAAAATGTATCTAAAAAAAAAAATGGTGTGGTTAAAAATTGAATATTGCATCCCCCAAAATTCTCAGATTTTAAAATCTTTAATTTTTTTTTATGGGCATTTGCTTGTAAAATTTCATCCACATACAAATATTTACTGCAGCTGAAAGTCTTACTTTTTGTCTGGTGTCGCAAATTGAAACCACATCCACGTATATCATTTTAAGAATAAGGAGAATGTGACTTCTGGTCAATATAGCGGATAGGTGGCAGGAACCATTGAGGCACTGTCTGAAAAGTGTTCCTTGTTGCAGTTTCTTCATATTCCAAGTCCAGCTTGCTGCCAGAGCTACTGAGTTTAGTGCTTTTGTGCACAATATGAGCTGTGCTTTTCATCCAGTTCATGGTTTGATATTCTGATTGCTTATGATGAATGAAGATAACGTATGATGAGGGACAGTTCAGCTGCATTCACTCTCGGTGCTGCTTGGCCTGATGTCTTTTGGTGTGTGTTGAGTTTTCTATGATGGAGATTGCAGTTGTCTTTCTTTGTTTGGATATTTGGTGAGATATTAATTTGTATGATTCCACTGGTACGGACGGTTGAACAATTACGGATTTTAATTTGTTTACAGTGATATCGGGGCCTTAAAAAAGTAGTAAAGTACCCCCGTTACGCCATGTGGCGTATAGGGAAATATGGTGTTAGTGACCCTATATTATACAGACCTTCAGAACATGATTTTTGGGGTAATGTGATCGGTATGATGTCTGTGCTGCTTTACTTTCCCAGAAAAAAATCCGGTACCCATTTTAAGGCTGGGTGAACCCGGAAGCCGTCGGTTGGGATCGAACCCTACCACTTGTCCTTTATAGTCCAGTTCACTAACCACTGAGCTATCGCGGCTCCCATACCAGGGCCTTTGAGTAACTAAAACTATAAGGGGGAATGTACCAAACACAGGACTTCATAATCTATAATTGCTGAAACATTTACAAGATTAGATCTAAAATTTCACTTTTAGATAAAAAATAAACAGCTGTAACTTACACGTTGTGATCTTAACATCACTTTTGTCTGTTCGGTTACTCATTTTGATCACAATCTGTGAGAGAAGAAAAACATCATAATGTATATGAAATATGGTGTTAGTGCCCACCATGTATTTATTACCATCTACACATTTTTGAGTAATGAGGTCAGTTCTCTGTCAAGGTCACTATCTTTCCCAGAAAAAGTCTGCAGTACTAATTTAAGATTTGGTGAACTTGGAATATGGTTGGATGAGGTAATTCAACCAATGTCTTGTCCTCAGTAGTCCAGGTCATTTAGGAAAATTCACACCGCGGTCAGGGGAAGCAAGAATAGAGTCACTGTTACCTTTCATGCATGTCATGAAGTGACTAAGGGGGTTTGATTCAATGTCTTCGCAAGTGCTATAGAGTTTCTGCATTTAAGCTTAAATCATCTTTAATTCTTTTGCTGGTGTGTGGCTAGAGTGCTTCAATCAATCCCCTTGAAGAAGAAATAAATTCTTGAACTGGAAAAGCAGCTTCCACATTTGATAAACTTAAAGATAGAGCATGGGCCAACATCAAACTACCATTCAGGACTAAGATTCAAATTTACCAAAGTTGTGTGCTTAGTCCTTCTATACACTTCTATACGGATCAGAAACTTGGACTACCCATGCAGGGCAGGAGAAAAAGTTAAACAGAATTCATGTGCATTGCCTTCAAAAGATTATAAACATCAAATGGCAGGACAAAGTAACCAATTCTAATGTCTTACTATGAGCCAAACTCTCGTCCATCATGGCAACACTTAGGAGTCAGAGACTGAGGTGGCTGGGTCATGTAAGAAGAATGACAAACAAGTGCATTCTGAAACAAATATTGTGTGGAGAACTTTGGGAAGGAAAGAGACTAAAGAACAGACCAGTGCTGAGATATAAGGATGTTTACAGGCTTACTTGAGTGAATTCTTTATCAGTGAAAGAAACACTGCAGTCATATAAAACAAAAATAAAAAATGACACAACAACAATCGAGGCAGTGTTGATAACAAATTCAGAAGACAAAAGGCGCAAGAGAAATGAGATGAGGCCAGGTACCATGAATACATCTTGTTATCTGCCTGCGCAGGAAGGGACCACATGGCTGCCAGGGAAAAATGGATTAACATGCAAAATTCAGTTACTAGACTCTAGGGACTTTGCCAGAGGTGAAAAGTGGCGAATGAAAAAAAAATAATATTAAGACGCCATTTATGAATATTTTGTTTTTCTTACAGAAGTTGGCAACAGCAATCAAGTTTTCTGATCCAGTAATTTGCCAGAGCATGTATATATTCAAGGTACATATTATTTTTTTGTTTTCCTTTTTGTCATTGACAGAAGACAGATAGTAGTCATTGACAGTAGACATACAGTAGCCATTGGCAGCAGACAGACATTAACAATTGACAGCAAATAGTAGCCATTAACAGCAAACAGTTGCCACTGGCAGCAGACAGACGGTAACCATTAACAGTGGACTGACAGTAGCCATTGACAGCAAACAGCTGTCACTGGCAGTGGACAGACAGTAACCATTAACAGTGGACTGACAGTATCCATTGGCAGTGGACTGACAGCAAACAGCTGCCACAGAGCATCCATTGCACCACGTGCTCAACACAGAGAAAGGTGCCAGGCTAAAAAGGGGCAAATCTTGGGTGGGCCGAGCAGAAGATGTCATCAAACAGGTCTGTGGGCTTACCAATATCAGCGTTGGCAAGGAGTGGATACCGGTGCCTACGTCATTCAAGGGGACTTTCTCGTGTATTGTCACACTCGACAGGAAAAGTAGGGAACAGAACCCGGTCGTGGTTAATGCTGAGGTCAACGGACTCATCTGCGATAACACCGATGAGAAAGATTGAATCATATATACAGACGGATCTGTAAGATGACACCAAAGAAGTGCATGGGCATTTACAGCACGCTCGGCAGGTAGAATAGTCAAGGAAGACAGTGGTGCATACGTCATGACCACGAGTAGCATGACAATGGAGGCAATGGCAGTGACCAAGGCATTCAAATGGTTAGAGTCACAAGACTACACCCACGCATGTATACTGAGTGATTCGATGAGCATGATAAAAAAAGTGGAGGCGGGCTCTGTACACATGCAATGGGTAGAGTCGTTGCAGAAATCCAAAATACGTAAGGGCACCTTTGTCTATGTCCCTGGACATGCAGGAGTACAGGGAAATGAAAGAGCGGACAGGTTGGCTAGCTGCGCTGTCATTGAGGACGGGCAACCAATGGATCGGGCGGACATCATCAATGCCCTTCGAGATGTGGGAAGAGCACAGGACTTCGACAAACACAGATCCACGTCACTTCTTCGGATGAAAGAGATGGGAGTTAAGATGGGCACAGCCAGAAATGAGAAACTTAATGGGCATGTAAGAAGACTTATCAACCAACATAGAACTGGAGTCGTCAGTCGCTGGACACTGAGGGAGTTGCTGAGGAGGGGATCTGAGCACCTATGGATATGTTCGGAGTGCAGTGATGATGACACGCAAATAACTCAATAACTAAATAACCAGACAGACAGTAGCCTTTGACTGATAGAAACCTTAACATCTTGTAGGTTAGCATCCTCTGCGATCTCCTATCACTATGCATTTAGACATTTCAACCAACATGGGTCACGAGCAAGATGGTGCATTTGAGGCCTTCACCAGTTCCCCACAACTTGTCATGCAGGCTTGTGTCTGTGAGCCATATTTGTGTTCTTAGGGTGTTGAGAGTGCTGCAGTCCTGTAGGATGTGTTCTAGAGTTTGTCTGGATACTCCTGTGTTGAGAGTGCTGCAGTCCTGTAGGATGTGTTCTAAAGTTTGTCTGGATACTCCTGTGTTGAGAGTGCTGCAGTCCTGTAGGATATGTTCTAGAGTTTGTCAGGATACTCCTGTGTTGAGAGTGCTGCAGTCCTGTAGGATATGTTCTAGAGTTTGTCTGGATGCTCCTGTATTGAGAGTGCTACAGTCCTGTAGGATATGCTCTAGAGTTTGTCTGGATGCTCCTGTGTTGAGAGTGCTGCAGTCCTGTAGGATATGCTCTAGAGTTTGTCTGGATGGTCCTGTGTTGAGAGTGCTGCAGTCCTGTAGGATATGCTCTAGAGTTTGTCAGGATGCTCCTGTGTTGAGAGTGCTGCAGTCCTGTAGGATATGTTCTAGAGTTTGTCAGGAAGCTCCTGTGTTGAGAGTGCTGCAGTCCTGTAGGATATGTTCTAGAGTTTGTCAGGAAGCTCCTGTGTTGAGAGTGCTGCAGTCCTGTAGGATATGTTCTAGAGTTTGTCAGGAAGCTCCTGTGTTGAGAGTGCTGCAGTCCTGTAGGATATGTTCTAGAGTTTGTCAGGAAGCTCCTGTGTTGAGAGTGCTGCAGTCCTGTAGTATATGTTCTAGAGTTTGTCAGGAAGCTCCTGTGTTGAGAGTGCTGCAGTCCTGTAGGATATGTTCTAGAGTTTGTCAGGAAGCTCCTGTGTTGAGAGTGCTGCAGTCCTGTAGGATATGTTCTAGAGTTTGTCAGGAAGCTCCTGTGTTGAGAGTGCTGCAGTCCTGTAGGATATGTTCTAGAGTTTGTCAGGAAGCTCCTGTGTTGAGAGTGCTGCAGTCCTGTAGGATATGTTCTAGAGTTTGTCAGGAAGCTCCTGTGTTGAGAGTGCTGCGGTCCTGTAGGATATTTAAGCTGACATGTTCTGGCTTATATTTTTCATATAAAAACTGTCTCCATTCTGTTTTCTTGGCATGTTTCAGGGTTGTCTTAATTTCTTTGAGGCACTGGTGTTGGTTGGTTCGATCCCAACCGATGGCTTCCGGGTTCACCCAGCCTGAATTGAGTATCGGATTTTTTTCTGGGAAAGTAAAACGACACGGGCATAATACCGACCATATTACCCCAAAAATCATGTACTGAAGGTCTTTAAAATTTATGGTCACTAACACCTTATCCACCGTACGTCACTTGGCGTGATGGGTGCTCTTTACTTTTTTACTTACTGGTGTTGGTTGAACTGTTAAAGGTTCCCACCCTTCTTTTGCGAGTTCTTCTGTTTTTTATTTTCCAGGGATGTCACAGTGCGCTGGTGTCCACTGCAGGACTAGTTCTAGCATTTCTGACAATGAACATATGTTGTTCTTTATTCTTTGAATGAGTCCATCCATTTTCAGGTTTTACATTGTTTGTATGACTTGAAATAAACGAAAGAATAGGAATAGCAAAAAGTAATTTTAATGCCATGAAAAATATACTAACAACAAAACAAATAACACCAGGGCTAAAACTAAGAATAGCAAAAAGTATCACTAAGAATGACTATTTTTGGGCTGGTCAGCGTCTAAATGTCTTCATGATGAATAGCACAGCAGCAATTAAAACAATTTGCAACAACAACATAGAATTGAAATTCATCATCATGTGCCATACTGGTTGGCGTAGGTGATCATGTCCCTCCACAATCTTCTATCTACAGTGCATCGTATCAGTTCTGTTGTTTACTGTTTTCCATGCCATGACACCAAGCTATCCAGTATTTTCTCTCTCTGTCGTCTGCAATCTCTCTTTCCTTCTATTTTGCCAGTTGTAACCAAGTATTCCAACTTTCCTCTTCTCATGATGTGCCCGAAAAATGTTGATTGCTTCTTTCTGATGTTTTTTAAGAGCTCCCTTTTTGTGTTGGCCTCTTTGAGAAATTCCTCATTGGTCTTTTTAGCTGTCCAGGGAACTTTCAACATTCTTCTGAGAAATCCCATCTCTGTGGCCTCTAATTGTCTTTTCATTTGTTTGTCTACTGTCCATGATTCGCTTCCATAGGTCAGAATTGGTTCTATATAGCACGGGATGAACTCTCTGAATTGAAATTGAAAACAATAAATAATACAACACTACAACAATACAATAGTAACACAATAATTATTTAATATATTCATGTTGAATAGCACAACAGTAACAAAACATAGTAAAAGTACAGTAAAAGTAAAACAATACAATGTAACAACAAAATCAAATCCACTTTAATGAATAGCACAACAGCAACAAAAACAATAGTAACAGAATAGCAACAATGAAACAATATACACAAAAATAAATAAAAAACACAGTACTACAGCACTCATAAAAACACAACAACAATACAGCAACAGTAAAAAAACTCAACAGCACACAACTACACCATAAGAACAGCACAGTAATACTCATGACAACCATGAGTCCACGTCACTCCTTCGGATGAAAGAGATGGGAGTTAAGATGGGCACAGCCAGAAACGAGAAACTTAGTGGGCGGTTAAGAAGACTTATCAACCAACACAGAACTGGAGTCGTCAGTCGCTGTACACTGCAGGACTTGCTGAGGAGGGGATCTGAGCACCTATGGACATGTTCAAAGTGCAATGATGATGACCCACAAATAACTTAATACCTCAAGAATTAAAAAATACCACCTATTGAAATAAAATAAGAGAACAATTTATAATTTAAAACTGTTTGTTTAATGGCATTGTTTCATGTCATAGACTTCTGATTGCACTTCTGGTCAGTAAGGCGTACAGGCGGCAGGAACTATTTACGCTGTGTCTGAAAAGTGTTCTTTGCTGCAGTTTTCTCATATTCCGAGTCTGGCTTGCTGCTGGAGCTACTGAGTTTAGTGCTCTCTGCACACCATGAGCTGTGTTTTTCATCTGGATCATGTTTCGATATTCCAGTTGCTTACGATGAATGATGATATCGTATGACGAGGGACAGTTCAGCTGCGATCACTTTCGGTGCTGCTTGGCCTTATGTCTTTTGTTGTATGCTGTAGCTGCTATGACGGGGACTGCAGCTGCCTTTCTTTGTTTGGATCCTTCAATGAAATGAATTTTAACTCAGATGATTCCACTGACACGAACAGTTGAGCAATTATGGATTTTAATTCAGTTGCACTAATACTGGGCTCCTGCGTGTTACAGGGGCCTCGTTATGAGGGAAGTAAAGAATAGTGACACTGTGACCTTCCAGGCTTGTTGTAAGAGGCGACTAAGGAGGTTGATCGATGGCTAGACAAGCTGTCATTGTAAAAAGTATTGTTATGGAAACAGTACCGTAGATTTTATAAGCAGTGAACTTTGCAATATGTGCCATTTTGGCAAACAAGGTTTCTGTATTTGAGATGATATGGTTCTGTCCTATGTGCCGTCTTCGGCTCGAAAGGACAATAGATAGATACTGGGGCCTTCCACTAACTAAAACTTCTGAGTTTTCTTTGTTTCCTTTTATTTAAGAGACAAACTTGCAGGTAACTCAAATTTATTTAATTTCCTGAATTTTTTTTCCCAGCAACCAAGAATTGGAGGAGTTGGTAAGTGTTAAAATAATTGTTCTCTTGATTCTGATATTTTGTGTTTTTAATATTAGAAGGGCTACAGTAAAAAATTGTATTAAATAGTGAATGAAATTTTGATTGGAGTCAGCCATTTTTTGCAGTTTTCTTCTATCCCTCCTACCTGTGATTATTTCAAGTTGTCACAATGTGTGTTTTTGCTGTTATTTTTTTATCTCATTCTTCTTTCCTTCCTTATTTGCCTTTCAGTGTAGAGAGGAGATATAATTTGCGGTTTTTTGCTCTTTTGTTCACTTCTACTGCAGTTTTGTTTTCTAGTGTTTCTTATATTCTTTTATGTTCCGTAAATTCATCTTTTTTTGTGGTCAGACTTTGGGTCTGGTGTTCTTGCTACATTTATTGAAGGCTCTTTGTGTTGAATTTTTTAAATCTTTCTGCCTTGTCACTTAGCCAAATTTTATCTGTTGTTTCTTTATATGTTCTATGGCAAGGATTGTTCCTAGCTTTTTTCTCAGTTCTTCATTTCTGATCTTATCTCTCAGACTGTTTCCTGTAATTTGTCTAACATATTTCATCTCAGTTGAGGTTATTTTTCTTATTGTTCTTGCATCTAGGGTCCAGGATTGGCATTGGTAGCACAGCGTTGGGATGAAGAATGTATTGTATAGTGCTCGTTTTGCCTCCAGAGTTATTTTCTTGTTGTACAATAGTGGTGATAGCTGTCCAATGATTTGACAAGCTTTGTTACATTTTGAGACTATTTCTGCTGTTTGTGAATTGTCATTTGTCACTATACTTCCTAGGTATTTAGATTTCTCTACTTGTTTTAGTTGTCTGCTGTCTATAGTTATGTTGATGTTCTGTTTCTCTTTTGCGACATTCATGACATCTGTTTTGTTGATGTTGATTTTCATGTTGTATTTTGTGCCTGTGCTGTTGAGTTTATTTAAGTGTTCTCGTAGGTCTTCTATTTTTCCATGTGTTAGTGCCTGATCGTCTGCAAATAGAAGCTCATTAATCTCCTCTCCGGTGGTTTGGCTAAGTTGTATATATAGTCCATGTATATAATAAACAGCAGGGGGAATAGTATGCACCCCTGTCTTACACCTGATTCAACTTTGAAGTGGTCCATGTAACCTGCTGCTGTTCTGAACATACAGCTGTTGTTGATGTAGAGACTTTTAATTAGGTTTGTTAGATGTTGACTTACTCCGTATGTTGTTAGTATCTCCCTCAGCTGTTCTCTGTTAGATGTTGACTTACTCCGTATGTTGTTAGTATCTCCCTCAGTTGTTCTCTGTTAGATGTTGACTTACTCCGTATGTTGTTAGTATCTCCCTCAGTTGTTCTCTGTTAGATGTTGACTTACTCCATATGTTGTTAGTATCTCCCTCAGCTGTTCTCTGTTAGATGCTGACTTACTCCGTATGTTGTTAGTATCTCCCACAGCTGTTCTCTGTTAGATGTTGGCTTACTCTGTATGTTGTTAGTATCTCCCACAGTTGTTCTCTGTTAAATGTTGGCTTACTCCGTATGTTGTTAGTATCTCCCACAGCTGTTCTCTGTTAGATGTTGGCTTACTCTGTATGTTGTTAGTATCTCCCACAGTTGTTCTCTGTTAGATGTTGGCTTACTCCGTATGTTGTTAGTATCTCCCACAGTTGTTCTCTGTTAAATGTTGGCTTACTCCGTATGTTGTTAGTATCTCCCACAGCTGTTCTCTGTTAGATGTTGGCTTACTCTGTATGTTGTTAGTATCTCCCACAGTTGTTCTCTGTTAGATGTTGACTTACTCCGTATGTTGTTAGTATCTCCCACAGTTGTTCTCTGTTATATGTTGACTTACTCCGTATGTTGTTAGTATCTCCCACAGTTGTTCTCTGTTAGATGTTGACTTACTCCGTATGTTGTTAGTATCTCCCACAGTTGTTCTCTGTTAGAAGTTGGCTTACTCCGTATGTTGTTAGTATCTCCCACAATTGTTCTCAATTAAATGTTGACTTACTCCGTATGTTGTTAGTATCTCCCACAGTTGATCTCTGTTAGATGTTGACTTACTCCGTATGTTATTAGTATCTCCCACAGTTGTTCTCTGTTAGATGTTGACTTACTCCGTATGTTATTAGTATCTCCCACAGTTGTTCTCTGTTAGATGTTGACTTACTCCGTATGTTGTTAGTATCTCCCACAGTTGTTCTCTGTTAGATGTTGGCTTACTCCGTATGTTGTTAGTATCTCCCACAGTTGTTCTCTGTTAGATGTTGACTTACTCCGTATGTTGTTAGTATCTCCTACAGTTGTTCTCTGTTAGATGTTGATTTACTCCGTATGTTATTAGTATCTCCCACAGTTGTTCTCTGTTAGATGTTGACTTACTCCGTATGTTGTTAGTATCTCCCACAGTTGTTCTCTGTTAGATGTTGACTTACTCCGTATGTAGTTAGTATCTCCCACAGTTGTTCTCTGTTAGATGTTGGCTTACTCCGTATGTTATTAGTATCTCCCACAGTTGTTCTCTGTTAGATGTTGACTTACTCCGTATGTTGTTAGTATCTCCCACAGTTGTTCTCTGTTAGATGTTGGCTTACTCCATATGTTGTTAGTATCTCCCACAGTTGTTCTCTGTTAGATGTTGGCTTACTCCGTATGTTAGTATCTCCCACAGTTGTTCTCTGTTAGATGTTGACTTACTCCATATGTTGTTAGTATCTCCCACAGTTGTTCTCTGTTAGGTGTTGGCTTACTCCATATGTTGTTAGTATCTCCCACAGTTGATCTCTGTTAGATGTTGACTTACTCCGTATGTTATTAGTATCTCCCACAGTTGTTCTCTGTTAGATGTTGACTTACTCCGTATGTTATTAGTATCTCCCACAGTTGTTCTCTGTTAGATGTTGACTTACTCCGTATGTTGTTAGTATCTCCCACAGTTGTTCTCTGTTAGATGTTGGCTTACTCCGTATGTTGTTAGTATCTCCCACAGTTGTTCTCTGTTAGATGTTGACTTACTCCGTATGTTGTTAGTATCTCCCACAGTTGTTCTCTGTTAGATGTTGACTTACTCCGTATGTTGTTAGTATCTCCCACAGTTGTTCTCTGTTAGATGCTGACTTTATCCATATGTTGTTAGTATCTCCCACAGTTGTTCTCTGTTTACTCGGTCGAATGCTTTTTCCTGGTCAATGAAAGCTCTGTGCAGATTTTGATTGTGTTCTGTCATCCTTTCTGCTAGTATTTTTAAGGTGAGTAAAGCATCATTAAATGTCAGTTTTCATCTCATGATGACAAAAAACAATGACTCCCATCTCATAATGACAAAAGTTGACTCCTATCTCATGAATAAAAACAATGACTCCCATCTCATGATGACAAAAAACAATGAATCCCATCTCATGATGACAAAAAACAATGACTCCCATCTCATAATGACAAAAGTTGACTCCTATCTCATGATGACAAAAAATAACTCCCATCTCATGATGACAAAAAATAACTCCCATCTCATGATGACAAAAGTTGACTCCTATCTCATGATGACAAAAAATAACTCCCATCTCATGATGACAAAAAATAACTCCCATCTCATGATGACAAAAAATAACTCCCATCTCATAATGACAAAAGTTGACTCCTATCTCATGATGACAAAAAATAACTCCCATCTCATGATGACAAAAACAATGACTCCCATCTCATGATGACAAAAACAATGACCCCCATCTCATAATGACAAAAACAATGACTCCCATCTCATAATGACAAAAGTTGACTCCTATCTCATGATGACAAAAAATAACTCCCATCTCATGATGACAAATAATAACTCCCATCTCATGATGACAAAAGTTGACTCCCATCTCATGATGACAAAAATTAACTCCCATCTCATGATGACAAAAAATAACTCCCATCTCATAATGACAAAAGTTGACTCCTATCTCATGATGACAAAAAATAATTCCCATCTCATGATGACAAAAAATAACTCCCATCTCATGATGACAAAAACAATGACTCCCATCTCATGATAACAAAAATGACTCCCATCTCATGATAACAAAAAATGACTCCTATCTCATGACCCATCTCATGATGACAATTAACAATGTCTGTCATCTCATGATAAACAACTCTCATCTCATGATAACAAAAATGCTTATTTCACACAAGGTACATAGTTACGCTAAACAGCTGAGTTTTTTTCTTAGAAACAAATTGGCCTAATATTTTTTTGTTATATCTGGATATCTGGCCAGTCTCCCCTCACCAAGACTCTACATTTCTCAATACAACTCCAAAGAGGCTGGTTGGCTTTTGGATTCCATTGGAAGATGCCACCAGGGAGAATGGCTGTCTCTGGTTCATCCCAGGTTCTCATCGAAGTAAGTGTAACATTGTGAAAGCTTTTGTGTACATGAATCAAAGTTAGTGTAACATTGTGAAAGCCTTTGTGTATTTGAATCAAAGTTAGTGTAACATTGTGAAAGCCTTTGTGTGTTTGAATCAAAGTAAGTGTAACATTGTGAAAGCCTTTGTGTATTTGAATCAAAGTTAGTGCAACATTGTGAAAGCCTTTGTGTATTTGAATCAAAGTAAGTGTAACATTGTGAAAGCCTTTGTGTATTTGAATCAAAGTTAGTGTAACATTGTGAAAGCCTTTGTGTGTTTGAATCAAAGTAAGTGTAACATTGTGAAAGCCTTTGTGTATTTGAATCAAAGTTAGTGTAACATTGTGAAAGCCTTTGTGTATTTGAATCAAAGTAAGTGTAACATTGTGAAAGCCTTTGTGTATTTGAATCAAAGTTAGTGTAACATTGTGAAAGCCTTTGTGTATTTGAATCAAAGTTAGTGTAACATTGTGAAAGCCTTTGTGTATTTGAATCAAAGTTAGTGTAACATTGTGAAAGCCTTTGTGTGTTTGAATCAAAGTAAGTGTAACATTGTGAAAGCCTTTGTGTGTTTGAATCAAAGTAAGTGTAACATTGTGAAAGCCTTTGTGTATTTGAATCAAAGTTAGTGTAACATTGTGAAAGCCTTTGTGTATTTGAATCAAAGTTAGTGTAACATTGTGAAAGCCTTTGTGTATTTGAATCAAAGTTAGTGTAACATTGTGACAGCCTTTGTATATTTGAATCAAGGTAAGTGTAAAATTGTGAAAGCCTTTGTATATTTGAGAGATTTGTCTATCTCACAGTTTCTATGCTAATATTAATTCTCAAAGTGCTCTATTCATGAGGATATTTAGTTAGCTCCTCTTGCTAAAGGCGGCACACATGGTGAAAGTCATAGCTTCCTATAATCAACAATTTACTGCTAGCTCTTGTGTGATAGTGTGACTCATCCATCTAGGATAATGGGAGGAGTAGAGGAAAACGACGATCTGCAGAGGATGAATAAAGAACGACGCGGCGATGATGAAAGATAGAATAATTTTAGACAGTGTAGAATTAAAGTGAAGTCTTGAGGATTAGCAAGGAGACGTTAAGTCTACTAGTCCGTCGCTGTGTTGTAATCAACTCTTAGATTACGGGTAAAAGACGTGCAGGTGTTCAGCCAGAACTTGTTGGTCCGGGGAGATGTCTGCTCTGGCCGACACAAGTTGCGTAACGCAACGACGCGGCCACTGCTTTCTGGATACCTGCTGATATGGGATGGCTAGCCCACCCCTGTAACATTGAGTTAAGCTGGAAAAGGGCGTAATCATAAGACCAGGTTATCTTTATGTTCAGCGGTGAGTAACGCTTTGAGTCTCTCTGAGTTGGAGATCAAAGAGGGCCGCACGTGAACAAAGGGCCAAGGGAGGAGTTATAGTTGTAGGTTTTAGTTGTGGGAAAAGAATGTTTGAGAAGATTGACAGGTTGTCGACTAAAGTGAGTAAAGTAATAAACTATGGACATAGTCAAGAAAGGCGGAGTTACAGAAGTAGTGACGGTCAACAGACGTAGGTTATGCAGTATCAGTGGTCGGGGGTGTGGTCACCTGGGGACTTAAACGCGAGACACAGGGAACTGGGGGATGGAGATGCAGACGGGCAGGCTCAGATTCAGAGATTCAGATTCTAACATTCAGGGGAGAAACATTGAGATGGACACAGACCTTCAGATAGAAGAGACGGTGAAAATATAGTGAAGAAAGTAGATACCTGCCTCAAGGCAGATGTTAGTCGGGACTTAGATGTACAAGTACATTTAGAGAATATTGTGACAAGAGTTGGACTTAGAAAGTAGAACAGTTTAAAGTACTCCTACTATACCAAGATATTAGATGTTAGTAAGTCCTAAAGGAGATTTTAGAGAACGGACAGAGATAGTCACACCGAGAGATACGTGGAGTTCTGAGTAAACTTAGAAACGTACAGAACTGAATGAACTTAGATAGACTTAAGAATACTATACGGTCACGCTTACTGACTATTCGTCATCGCCGAATGGCTATGTCAAGTAACAACAGATTTTGTAAAACCACATGTAGAAGTCACTAATAAAGACTTTGTTTATACTTGTTCAAAAAGGTTGATGAGTGTTATATATTTATATGTGTCCCTCTGAAGTCAAGCCAGCGGGAAGCAACGAAAGCTATCAAAGTTTATAAGAAGATTCCTCATCAAGAAGTTACTTGCTAGAAGATAGACTCCTCAACATATATAAAACAAGATAGACTCATCAACATATATAAAACAAGATAGACTCCTCAACATATATAAAACAAGATAGACTCCTCAACATATATAAAACAAGATAGACTCATCAACATATATAAAACAAGATAGACTCATCAACATATATAAAACAAGATAGACTCATCAACATATATAAAACAAGATAGACTCCTCAACATATATAAAACAAGATAGACTCATCAACATATATAAAACAAGATAGACTCCTCAACATATATAAAACAAGATAGACTCATCAACATATATAAAACAAGATAGACTCATCAACATATATAAAACAAGATAGACTCATCAACATATATAAAACAAGATAGACTCATCAACATATATAAAACAAGATAGACTCATCAACATATATAAAACAAGATAGACTCCTCAACATATATAAAACAAGATAGACTCATCAACATATATAAAACAAGATAGACTCCTCAACATATATAAAACAAGATAGACTCATCAACATATATAAAACAAGATAGACTCATCAACATATATAAAACAAGATAGACTCATCAACATATATAAAACAAGATAGACTCATCAACATATATAAAACAAGATAGACTCATCAACATATATAAAACAAGATAGACTCCTCAACATATATAAAACAAGATAGACTCCTCAACATATATAAAACAAGATAGACTCATCAACATATATAAAACAAGATAGACTCATCAACATATATAAAACAAGATAGACTCCTCAACATATATAAAACAAGATAGACTCATCAACATATATAAAACAAGATAGACTCATCAACATATATAAAACAAGATAGACTCCTCAACATATATAAAACAAGATAGACTCATCAACATATATAAAACAAGATAGACTCATCAACATATATAAAACAAGATAGACTCCTCAACATATATAAAACAAGATAGACTCATCAACATATATAAAACAAGATAGACTCATCAACATATATAAAACAAGATAGACTCATCAACATATATAAAACAAGATAGACTCATCAACATATATAAAACAAGATAGACTCATCAACATATATAAAACAAGATAGACTCATCAACATATATAAAACAAGATAGACTCATCAACATATATAAAACAAGATAGACTCCTCAACATATATAAAACAAGATAGACTCCTCAACATATATAAAACAAGATAGACTCATCAACATATATAAAACAAGATAGACTCATCAACATATATAAAACAAGATAGACTCATCAACATATATAAAACAAGATAGACTCATCAACATATATAAAACAAGATAGACTCATCAACATATATAAAACAAGATAGACTCATCAACATATATAAAACAAGATAGACTCATCAACATATATAAAACAAGATAGACTCCTCAGCATATATAAAACAAGATAGACTCATCAAGCCCATAAAAGCAGATAGATCATAAAAGAAGATAGAACTTTATGGATACAGAAACCCTGCCAATACCCTTTCTGTTGCACGTGACGCAGGATTTTATTCTTTTAAAGAAGAACCTGAAAAAGACTATGTAGTTAATTATTGTTTTTAAATTAGTATATTATTGTGTAGTTGTTAGGTCGTTATAAAGGTGTGTTAGGTATTCCAGGACTTCAGAATCATGTAAGTTGGATTTTTCTTATATATTTTAGAGATTTATTTGATACGATGAACAATGTTAGTGTGAAGTAAATACGTTTTTCTTGATAAGTGTTTGTGGAAGAAAGTAGAAATTCTTTTGACTAATCTAAATAACTTGTACTATCAACCCTTACGTATGCGTGTGAAAGCTGGAAAACAACAAGAGATATAGAAACAAAGTTGAACGCATTCGAAAATAAATGTCTAAGGAAAATACTTGGTATAGAATGGAACGAATTCAAAACAAACGAGGAAATTAGAGAAATCGCCAATCAACCACTAATATCTTCAGTAATAAAGAAAAGACGATGGTCATACGTTGGACATGTGATGAGAAGAGATAATAATCGAATAGCAAAGCAAGCCCTCATATGGGAAACAACAGGTAAAAGAAAAAGAGGAAGACCCAGGGAGACACTGAGAAGAACATTGATGAGAGAGGCAAGAGCAGCAGGAATCGGCTCCCTCAATGAGATAGAACTGCTTGCACAGAACAGAGACAGATGGCGAGATTTGATAAAATATCTTTAAAAGAAAACTGCTAGAACAAAAATTCATATAGGAGAAGGTGTATCTTGGTCTACGCCCTATGGGCCGGTTACGGCTCGAAAGGTCAATAGATAGAAATAACTTGTGTGTGTTTTTTGCTAACGAATCAGTTCATTATTAATTAATTAATTATCAAGATGAAGAGAGGCATGATTCCCACTTTGCAGACCCTGCAAGAAATTAGTAGAGTCATCACCGGTCTAGAAAAACAGTTTTAGACAGCAAGAAGTGAGTGCCAGTATCTCAAATTACTCTGGCGATCCATCCAAGTTCAGACAATGGATGGCAGAAATTGAAAAGTATGCTCTCATTTTTTCTATAAATGAGGAAGACAAGAAATTAATAGCTTTTAAAACAAGTAGAGGCGAAGTATCTGACTTCATCCAGAGAAGGCTAAAGAGTGAACCTTCAAGTAGAGGCGAAGTATCTGACTTCATCCAGAGAAGGCTAAAGAATGAACCTTCAAGTAGAGGCGAAGTATCTGACTTCATCCAGAGAAGGCTAAAGAGTGAACCTTCAAGTAGAGGCGAAGTATCTGACTTCATCCAGAGAAGGCTAAAGAATGAACCTTCAAGTAGAGGCGAAGTATCTGACTTCATCCAGAGAAGGCTAAAGAGTGAACCTTCAAGTAGAGGCGAAGTATCTGACTTCATCCAGAGAAGGCTAAAGAATGAACCTTCAAGTAGAGGCGAAGTATCTGACTTCATCCAGAGAAGGCTAAAGAATGAACCTTCAAGTAGAGGCGAAGTATCTGACTTCATCCAGAGAAGGCTAAAGAATGAACCTTCAAGTAGAGGCGAAGTATCTGACTTCATCCAGAGAAGGCTAAAGAATGAACCTTCAAGTAGAGGCGAAGTATCTGACTTCATCCAGAGAAGGCTAAAGAATGAACCTTCAAGCACATGGAAGTCCCTCCAGATAGATTTAAAAACTAGGTATGCTGCTGTAGGAGATGCCTACACTGCTTTCATACTTTTGAGGAAGTTTAAACAAGAAAGAGGAGAGACAATAACTGCTTACAGTAATAGACTTTTAGAGCTAGCAGAGGAATCTGGTTTAGATACCGACAGTTTTGGTAGACAATTAGAGATTTATATAGATGGACTAATATCCACAGATCTAAGACTACACTTAGCGAGGCTGAACTCTGAGACGCTAGATGAAGCTATTAATGTCTCTATTAAAGAAACCGGGTTCAGGAAGAAATTGAATTTAAACCTACCTGAAGAAAGCCCATCCATCAGTGAATGGTTTAATACAAGAAAAATAGTAGAAAAGCCTAGGGAAATTAATCAAGTGAGTATTAGATGGAGAAATAAGGGACGACTAGGTGAATTGAGTAAAGAAATATATGCAGTGAGAAAGGAAACAAGGCATTTTGACGGAAGAAGATTACCACCACAGGAATCTAGGTGGAGATGGAAGGACAAAAGACAAATTGCTGGACGTAAGAGCTATGAAATAAATAGTGTAGACAGGATTGAAATGAATAAAGTGAATGGTAAATCAAACTTTTGGACACATCATGTTAACCCAACACCCAGGCGTGGTTGGCAAGATCCCTCTGGAGTCAAAGAGAAGCACGCAACCAAGCTCGTGGAGGCGAGAACGCCTAAATGGTCCAAATCAAACGGCCCAAACATCAAGACCAACAGGCTGTCTAGCCTGAAACAAAACAAATTAATCAGAAAGGAGAAGGAATTAGAGGGAATGGAACAGAATTTAGAAGATGGGTCGAGCCATGCGATCAGTAATAAAAATGAATGTATGTTAGTGAGAATTAAAGAGACTGAGAACAGAATGATCGACAGTGCTATACAAACAGAAGGTACGGATAGAGAAGTATTAGTGACACAGGTAAGCTGCACACAAACACAGACTGTAGAGGTTAGAGGACAAACTAAACATATTGATAAAATAACACAAACTAGGGAGGTGAAGAAACAATTTAGAGACGCCTGTGTGGCTACAAACATCCTAGAAGATGTGATATCAAGAAAAGATGCCGAGATAAGAATTATGGAAAAGAGAAGTGAAAGAGATGAGTTGATGCTGTTAGAGCTGAAAGACACAGTAGATAGGCTAGAGTGCAAAAACAAGTGTCTAGAAACAAGAATTAAAGAGCTTGAAGCACTTGAAGAACAAAAGGCTGAGACTGACAGACACAGTGTATGTATGCGTCGAGAAGTCGATGAGATGAAAGCACAGAATAGCCAACTTTTAGGTGAAGTCAAAGTGTCCAAGGATTTAGTTGTAACTTTAAGAAAGGAGAAATCAGAAGTAGATAACAAAGTAAAGAACCTAATACGTGAGAAGTCTGACTTAGAGGAAGAGGTAGCGTCTCTAAGGCGAAAGAAAACTACTACAGAAAATTTGAAGGAAAACGAAAAATGGAAACTTGATAGGATAGAACGCAACAGTGATACAAATAGTGTAGAGGTTGTAAGTAAAAGTGCTGAGAAGAAAATTAACGAACTTGCAGTGTTTCATGCATTAGAGAAAGCAGCTGACAAATATGCGCGTGAAATGGACAAGGAATTAGAGGATATGGCAGATGGGGTAAAAGGTAGCAAGAAACGTCCTGAAACTGACAGATTACCTACAATACGAGAAAGGGTATTGGCAGGGTTTCTGTATCCATAAAGTTCTATCTTCTTTTATGATCTATCTGCTTTTATGGGCTTGATGAGTCTATCTTGTTTTATATATGTTGATGAGTCTATCTTGTTTTATATATGTTGATGAGTCTATCTTGTTTTATATATGTTGATGAGTCTATCTTGTTTTATATATGTTGATGAGTCTATCTTGTTTTATATATGTTGATGAGTCTATCTTGTTTTATATATGTTGATGAGTCTATCTTGTTTTATATATGTTGATGAGTCTATCTTGTTTTATATATGTTGAGGAGTCTATCTTGTTTTATATATGTTGATGAGTCTATCTTGTTTTATATATGTTGATGAGTCTATCTTGTTTTATATATGTTGAGGAGTCTATCTTGTTTTATATATGTTGAGGAGTCTATCTTGTTTTATATATGTTGAGGAGTCTATCTTGTTTTATATATGTTGATGAGTCTATCTTGTTTTATATATGTTGAGGAGTCTATCTTGTTTTATATATGTTGAGGAGTCTATCTTGTTTTATATATGTTGATGAGTCTATCTTGTTTTATATATGTTGAGGAGTCTATCTTGTTTTATATATGTTGAGGAGTCTATCTTGTTTTATATATGTTGAGGAGTCTATCTTGTTTTATATATGTTGAGGAGTCTATCTTGTTTTATATATGTTGATGAGTCTATCTTGTTTTATATATGTTGAGGAGTCTATCTTGTTTTATATATGTTGATGAGTCTATCTTGTTTTATATATGTTGAGGAGTCTATCTTGTTTTATATATGTTGAGGAGTCTATCTTGTTTTATATATGTTGATGAGTCTATCTTGTTTTATATATGTTGAGGAGTCTATCTTGTTTTATATATGTTGATGAGTCTATCTTGTTTTATATATGTTGATGAGTCTATCTTGTTTTATATATGTTGAGGAGTCTATCTTGTTTTATATATGTTGATGAGTCTATCTTGTTTTATATATGTTGATGAGTCTATCTTGTTTTATATATGTTGATGAGTCTATCTTGTTTTATATATGTTGAGGAGTCTATCTTGTTTTATATATGTTGAGGAGTCTATCTTGTTTTATATATGTTGAAGAGTCTATCTTGTTTTATATATGTTGATGAGTCTATCTTGTTTTATATATGTTGAGGAGTCTATCTTGTTTTATATATGTTGATGAGTCTATCTTGTTTTATATATGTTGATGAGTCTATCTTGTTTTATATATGTTGATGAGTCTATCTTGTTTTATATATGTTGAGGAGTCTATCTTGTTTTATATATGTTGAGGAGTCTATCTTGTTTTATATATGTTGAG
The DNA here is from genome assembly GCA_032433765.1 of Megaustenia siamemsis. Taxonomy (NCBI): domain Eukaryota; kingdom Metazoa; phylum Mollusca; class Gastropoda; order Stylommatophora; family Ariophantidae; genus Megaustenia; species Megaustenia siamemsis. Next base: position 44,564,681 of record JAVIAB010000159.1, on the reverse strand, counting down.
GAGTCTATCTTCTAGCAAGTAACTTCTTGATGAGGAATCTTCTTATAAACTTTGATAGCTTTCGTAGCTTCCCGCTGGCTTGACTTCAGAGGGACACATATAAATATATAACACTCATCAACCTTTTTGAACAAGTATAAACAAAGTCTTTATTAGTGACTTCTACATGTGGTTTTACAAAATCTGTTGTTACTTGACATAGCCAATCGGCGATGACGAATAGTCAGTAAGCGTGATCATATAATATTCTTAAGTATATCTAAGTTCATTCAGTTCTGTCCGTTTCTAAGTTTACTTGTACATCCACGTTTCTCTCGGTGTGACTATCTCTGTCCGTTCTCTAAAATCTCCTTTGGGACTTACTAACATCTAATATCTTGGTATAGTAGGACTACTTTAAACTGTTCTACTTTCTAAGACCAACTCTTGTCACAATATTCTCTAAACGTACTTGTACATCTAAGTCCTGACTAACATCTCATATCTTGAGGCAGGTATCTACTTTCTTCACTATATTTTCACCGTCTCTCCTATCAGAAGGTCTGTGTCCATCTCAATGTTTCTCCCCTGAATGTCAGAATCTGAATGTCAGAATCTGAGCCTGCCCGTCTGCATCTCCATCCCCCCAGTTCCCTGTGTCTCGCGTTTAAGTCCCAGGTGACCACACCCCCCGACCACTGATACGGCATAACCTACGTCTGTTGACCGTCACTACTTCTGTAACTCCGCCTTTCTTGACTATGTCCATAGTTTATTACTTTAATCACTTTAGTCGACAACCTGTCAATCTTCTCAAACCTTCTTTTCCCACAACTAAAACCTACAACTATAACTCCTCCCTTGGCCCTTTGTTCACGTGTGGCCGTCTTTGATCTCCAACTCAGAGAGACTCAAAGCGTTACTCACCGCCGAACATAAAGATAACCTGGTCTTATGATTACGCCCTTTTCCGGCTTAACTCAATGTTACAGGGGTGGGCTAGCCATCCCGTACCAGCAGGTGTCCAGAAAGCAGTGGCCGCGCCGTTGCGTTACGAAACTTGTTTTGGCTAGAGCAGACATCTCCCCGGACCAACAAGTTCTGGCTGAACACCTGCGCGTCTTTTACCCGTAATCTAAGAGTTGATTGCGACACAGCGACGGACTAGTAGACTTAACGTCTCCTTGCTAATCCTTAGCAAGGACTTCACTTTAATTCTACACCGTCTAAAATTATTCTATCTTTCATCATCGCCGCGTCGTTCTTTATTCATCCTCTGCAGATCGTCGTTTTCCTCTACTCCTCCCATTATCCTAGATGGATGAGTCACACTATCACACTTGCAGTGATATCAGGGCCTTAGACTAAAGGTAAAGTAAAGGTAAAGTACGAGACTTGAACCGGCGTCTTAGCACGCGAGTTTACACCTATATGTGCTCGGCCGCCTATCCAGAAATGTTCGGATATTTCTGTATAGTGTAGCCTCAAGCATCGAAACTCAGATGCGAAGCGACATTCCTCACCTTCCAAGGATAATATCCTGGTACCCATTTCTGCCAACGGCTGGGTCGACCGTGGGGGTATTTTTTTTCCAACCACGAGTACAATTCACACTGCTCCCAGCGGGAATCGAACACGGACCTTAGACTAACCATAACCATATAAGCTGGTCACATGGTCAGTACTCATATATGCATATGTGTGTCCTGATTTTTTCCCCTAAAACTCCGCCATGGCTGACACACTCCGACTTCAGCAGGCTGGATCATTTTCTAAATTCCACTTTTAATATTTGTTCAAATCATTTTCTAAATTCCACTTCTAATATTTGTTTAAATCATTTTCTAAATCCCACTTCTAATATTTGTTTAAATCATTTTCTAAATCCCACTTCTAATTGTTGAAATCATTTTCTAAATTCCACTTCTAATATTTGTTCAAATCATTTTCTAAATTCCACTTCTAATATTTGTTCAAATCATTTTCTAAATTCCACTTCTAATATTTGTTTAAATCATTTTCTAAATTCCACTTCTAATATTTGTTCAAATAATTTTCTAAATTCCACATCTAATATTTGTTTAAATCATTTTCTAAATTCCACTTCTAATATTTGTTTAAATCATTTTCTAAATTCCACTTCTAATATTTGTTTAAATCATTTTCTAAATTCCACTTCTAATATTTGTTCAAATCATTTTCTAAATTCCACTTCTAATATTTGTTTAAATCATTTTCTAAATTCCACTTCTAATATTTGTTTAAATCATTTTCTAAATTCCACTTCTAATATTTGTTTAAATCATTTTTCTAAATTCCACTTCTAATATTTGTTCAAATCATTTTCTAAATTCCACTTCTAATATTTGTTCAAATCATTTTCTAAATTCCACTTCTAATATTTGTTCAAATCATTTTCTAAATTCATGGTCATAATTTGGACATGTGATGAGGAGAGATAATAACCGAATAACACAGCAAGCCCTCATGTGGGAAACAGGCAAGAGGAAAAGAGGAAGACCCAGAGAGACACTGAGAAGAACATTGATCAGAGAGGCAAGAGCAACAGGAATCGGCTCCCTCAATGAGATAGAGTTACTTTCACAGAATAGAGATAAATGGTGAGATTTGATAGAAGATCTTTACAAGGATTGAAAACTGCTAGAACAAAAATTTAGATAAGAGAAAGAGTATCTGGGTCTATGCCCTATGGGCCGGCTGTGGCTCGGAAGGTCGATAGATCGATAGATTTTCTAAGTTGCCCCTTTTAGACTAAAGCAATCAACTCTGTGGGGAGCCACAATAGCTCAGTGGCTAGTGAACTGGACTACAAAGGACAAGAGGTAAGTATCGATCCCAACTGACGGCTTCTGGTTCACCCAGCCTTTAATGGGTACCAGATTTTTTTCTAGTACCACATTACCCCAAAAATCATGTGCCAAAGGTCCGTAAAATTGATGGTCACTAACACCATATTTCCTATATGCCACTTGGAGTGACAGGGGTACTTTAGTTTTTTTACTTTTAAGCAACTCTGTGGTTGTGACTTTCAGATGGGGTGGACAACAAGCGATACATGGTACGGTGTCCGCAGGAGGGCTCTCAGTGTGATAGTGTCACCTTCACAAACTCTGTGCTGTCTTATGATGATGACAAGTTTGTCCCAGCAGAGATGAGAGCTGGTAGGGTTTTGTTACTGGTTGTGTGTGTTGTTAATATCTTGAGTAATGTTAATTATTGTAACTAGTGCTATTTTTAGGATTCTTGAGCCCATTCTGAAAGTTTTGTAGATAAACTAAATAATGGTTGTCCTTTTTGAAGTTTTGTAGATAAACTAAATAATGGTTGTCCTTTTTGAAGTTTTGTAGATAAACTCAATAATAGTTGTCCTTTTTGAAGTTTTGTAGATAAACTCAATAATAGTTGTCCTTTTTGAAGTTTTGTAGATAAACTCAATAATAGTTGTCCTTTTTGAAGTTTTGTAGATAAACTAAATAATGGTTGTCCTTTTTGAAGTTTTGTAGATAAACTCAATAATGGTTGTCCTTTTTGACCTTTTTGAAGTTTTGTAGATAAACTCAATAATAGTTGTCCTTTTTGAAGTTTTGTAGATAAACTCAATAATAGTTGTCCTTTTTGAAGTTTTGTAGATAAACTCAATAATAGTTGTCCTTTTTGAAGTTTTGTAGATAAACTCAATAATAGTTGTCCTTTTTGAAGTTTTGTAGATAAACTAAATAATGGTTGTCCTTTTTGAAGTTTTGTAGATAAACTCAATAATGGTTGTCCTTTTTGAAGTTTTGTAGATAAACTCAATAATAGTTATTCTTTGTTGAAGTTTTGTAGTTAAATTTAATAACTGATGTTCTTTGTTAAAGTTTTGTAGATAAATTTAATAACTGATGTTCTTTGTTAAAGTTTTGTAGATAAATTTAATAACTGATGTTCTTTGTTAAAGTTTTGTAGATAAATTTAATAACTGATGTTCTTTGTTAAAGTTTTGTAGATAAATTTAATAACTGATGTTCTTTGTTAAAGTTTTGTAGATAAATTTAATAACTGATGTTCTTTGTTAAAGTTTTGTAGATAAATTTAATAACTGATGTTCTTTGTTAAAGTTGTGTAGATATATTGAATGAATGTTGCTCTTTGTTAAAGTTGTGTAGATATATTGAATGAATGTTGCTCTTTGTTAAAGTTGTGTAGATATATTGAAAGAATGTTGCTCTTTGTTAAAGTTGTGTAGATATATTGAAAGAATGTTGCTCTTTGTTAAAGTTGTGTAGATATATTGAAAGAATGTTGCTCTTTGTTAAAGTTGTGTAGATATATTGAAAGAATGTTGCTCTTTGTTAAAGTTGTGTAGATATATTGAATGAATGTTGCTCTTTGTTAAAGTTTTGTAGATAAATTTAATAACTGAAGTTCTTTGTTAAAGTTGTGTAGATATATTGAAAGAATGTTGCTCTTTGTTAAAGTTGTGTAGATATATTGAAAGAATGTTGCTCTTTGTTAAAGTTGTGTAGATATATTGAAAGAATGTTGCTCTTTCTTGAAGTCTTGCCTGTAGACTGAACAAATGGTATCCTTTCTGAAGGTTCTTTAGCTCTCATTCACGGAGAAGTTGTCCACAAAAGTGAACCAAACCACTCATCAAGATCCAGACATGCCTACACTTTCCATGTCTTTGACAACCATGGTGTGGACTACAGCAAACTCAACTGGTGAGTGTTTTCCTACTAATAATAAAGATAGTTATTATATATATATATATATATATATAATATTAATAATAATAATATTAGATAGTATGGGAATGGCAAAAAGTAATTTTAATGTCATGAAGACACATACTAACATCAAAACAAATAAACACCAGGGCTAAGACTAAGAATAGCAAAATGTTATGTCTTCTCACCATTCCTATATGGTGCAGAAACATGGACATTAGACAAGAAAATAGAACATAAAATTGAAGCCTTTGAAATGTTGATCAATAGAAGAATAGGTAGAATTGGATGGAAAGAAAAGAAAACAAATGATGAAGTTTTAAAACAACTAAAAATGAAAAGAGAACTACTAAACACAATTAGAAAAAGACAAATAAATTTTTTGGGGCATGTTAAAAGACACAGTAGCCTAATAAAAGTAATATTGAAAGGGAAAATACAAGGTGGCAGAGGCAGACCAAGACTAACATGGACGAGTAACATCAAAAGATGGACAAGTCAACCTATGACAATCTGCACCATCAAAGCAAAAGACAGAGTGGAATGGCACTCTATGGTAGCCAACCTTCGTTGCGGAGATGGCACTCGATGATGATGATGCACAATGTTCACAGAAGATGGAAAACTAGACAGAGAAATTGACATGAGAATACAAAAATCAAATGCTGTCACATACCAGCTTTCACCATTGCTAAGACATCCAAACATTTCTATGCCAGCTAAACAACAATTGATAAATAGCATTTTCATACCAACTTTGTGCTATGAAAATCATGGACCCTTTCTAAATCACATTTAAGAAAGATCAATACATGTGAGATGCGATGCTTGAGAAAAGTAACAAACAACACAAGAAGAGATAGAATACCAAATGAAACCATAAAAAAATGGTAGGAACAAAACCCTGCCACGAATATATAGAACAACAACAGCTTAAATGGTTTGGTCACCTGGTCAGAATGAATCCTCACCAATCACCATCAAGGGCATTCTTCTTGAGAATGCATGGAAAAAGACCAAGAGGATGACCTAGAAGAAGATGGATAGATGCAGTGACAGAGACATGTAACAACAAAGGAAAATCACTAATTCAGACAGGTCGAGCAGCTCAAGAACAACAAATGATATAAACCACGACACCTCTTAGGTATCAGTGAGAAAGAGAAAAGTAGAAGATGGATAGATGCAGTGATAGAGACATGTAACAACAAAGGAAAATCACTAATTCAGACAGTTCGAGCAGCTCAAGAACGACAAATGATATAAACCACGACACCTTTTAGGTATCAGTGAGAAAGAGAAAAGAAGAAGATGGATAGATGCAGTGATAGAGACATGTAACAACAAAGGAAAATCACTAATTCAGACAGTTCGAGCAGCTCAAGAACGACAAATGATATAAACCACGACACCTTTTAGGTATCAGTGAGAAAGAGAAAAGAAGAAGATGTATAGATGCAGTGATAGAGACATGTAACAACAAAGGAAAATCACTAATTCAGACAGTTCGAGCAGCTCAAGATCAACAAATGATATAAACCACGACACCTTTTAGGTATCAGTGAGAAAGAGAAAAGAAGAAGATGGATAGATGCAGTGATAGAGACATGTAACAACAAAGGAAAATCACTAATTCAGACAGTTCGAGCAGCTCAAGAACGACAAATGATATAAACCACGACACCTTTTAGGTATCAGTGAGAAAGAGAAAAGAAGAAGATGGATAGATGCAGTGATAGAGACATGTAACAACAAAGGAAAATCACTAATTCAGACAGTTCGAGCAGCTCAAGAACGACAAATGATATAAACCACGACACCTTTTAGGTATCAGTGAGAAAGAGAAAAGAAGAAGATGGATAGATGCAGTGACAGAGACATGTAACAACAAAGGAAAATCACTAATTCAGACAGTTCGAGCAGCTCAAGAACGACAAATGATATAAACCACGACACCTTTTAGGTATCAGCGAGAGAGAGAAAAGAAGAAGAAGAAGATCTCTGCAATATGTGCCATTTTGGCACGCAAGGTTTCTGTTTTTGAGATTGTGGTTCTGCCCTTCAGCTCGAAATGACAATAGATAGATAGAGAAAATTTGAAGAGCCTGTTTTGAAATTCTCTTGTTGTATCTTCACGTGTGTGACATTTGTCCACTTTCTCTTCCTAACTGTAGATGAGATCATTGGTTGCATGGCTATTTTTCTTATTTCTATATTAATCTTGAGTTCATTCTATTGTTGTACAGTGTATTCTTCTTAAACATTTGTCTTCAAAAGTGTTTAGTTTTCTCTCAATCTCTTTTGTTGTTTTCCTGTTTTCACATGTGTAGGTAAGGGATGATAATATGTTTGAGTTGAATATTGAATGATAGAAATGACATGACAATATTATTGTCACATTACTATGTCAATCTAAGAGACAAATACCAGTGGACAAAGAGAGGCAACAAAGACAATGACACTGGATGGGATGTACATTTGGAAACCACCTGAAAGTGTAACACAAACATAACATAACAGCAGGATAGGCCAACAGAAGAGCAAAAGATGGATTGATGGAATATTAGAAACACTATGAAACATAACAGTAGTAGAGGTCAACAGAAGAGCAAAAGATGGATTGATGGAATATTAGAAACACTAGGAAACATAACAGCAGGAGAGGCCAACAGAAGAACAAAAGATTGATTGATGGAATATTAGAAACACTAGGAAACATAACAGCAGGAGAGGCCAACAGATGAGTAAAAGACCATAAATTAGATCTCCCCTGACAGACAGATGAAGAAGGAAAAGTATAGAAGAAAAGTAGTGTTAAAATGCATCTGTTGTACAATAGCCTATAAATATTTCAGAAGGTATGTTTTTAATGCATTATTAATGTTTTTCTTTACCCTGATCTAGGTTACAGCCAACGTCTGCCAATACATTCACCCATCTGCTGGCCAATGCCAAATCATGAGTTTTCTTATGGTATACAATTTGTTAAAAATCTGGCATTTGTTATAATAACAAGACTGCTGTTGAAAAACATCTTAGCAAGAATAGTAAATTTTCTTTCTTTCTTTCTTTCTTTCTTTCTTTCTTTCTTTCTTTCATTCTTTTCTTTCTTTCTTTTTTTCTTTCTTTCTTTTTTTCTTTCTTTCTTTTTTTCTTTTCTTTTGTTCCTGCTGTTCTTTCTTTTCTTTCATTCTTTCTTTCTTTCATTTTTTTCTTTCTTTCTTTCTTTTCTTTTGTTCCTGCTGTTCTTTCTTTTCTTTTCTTTCTTTCTTTCTTGTCCCGTGAGGCTCTGTAACTTGATATTAAAGATCATCAGAGACATCATGAGAAGTCTAGTATTTCAGCCCCACATGCCATCTACTGTTTGAAAGGACAATAGATAGGCAGACCAGACAGACAGACCAGACAGACAGACAGAGGATTCAAGATATAATAGTTTTTATTGAGAACTTTATATTCAAATCTGATGTCAAGCATTTAACTGACTTGCAGTCAAGTAATGTCACAGCATCATCTAACAGGAGACAAATAATAATAAATGAATATTATTACAGAGGGAAACTTCAGAGAGAGGCGGGAAACAAAACACAAATAATCAACAATAGAAAAAAATACAAAGAAAAATATGTGGTCTGAAGCAGGATCGAACCCTCAGTCCTTGGCACAGCGCCTTGCCAAGGGAAACTAAATGTTAAAGCACATGGCCAACTCAGCTACCTTGTAATCTATAATGTAACAGGACCGGCCCCATTATTTACTACAGCATCATATACACTTTTATATTGATCTAGTCAACATTGGAAATGACCATATTGTTATCTTCTGTGTTGCTCAACTCATTCATAACTTGAATTATTTCATTATTCAGATTCCTCTTCTTCTTCTACCTTTCAGCTCCCTGTGGAGCATAGGTCTTCAACAAACACTTTCCAAGTCGTTCTGTTTCTTGCCATTCTTTTAAGATCATTCCATGTCTTCCCCATCATCTTCATTTCTGCTTCTATCTGTCTTCTCCAAGAATTCCTTGTTCTTCATCTTTGTCTTTTCCCCTGGGGATTCCAAAAAAGGGCCTGTTGTGTAATACTCTCAGTTGGCTTCCGTAGTGTGTGTCCTATCCAGCGCCATCATCTTCGCTGTATCTCTTTATCCACTGGTATTTAACTGGTACATTTCCATAATTCTATGTTAGTGATTTTGTCCTGCCATTTCCATCCTTTTATTCTGCGTAAGCATCCATTAATGAAAGTCTGTATCTTCATGATTGTCATTTCTGCTGCTACCTGTGCAGCTTTTCCTTGTTCGTTTAGAGTACGAACATTCTAGGTGCCAATTCTGGAGGATTTCCTGGTAGACAAAGGGTGAGTCGGCAACCCTGACTCCTATTATTCAGATTCTATAACCATAAATTACTTCATTATTCAGATTATATAACCATAAATTACTTCATTATTCAGATTCTATAACCATAAATTATTTCATTATTCAGATTCTATTACCATAAATTACTTCATTATCCAGATACCCAATGTCATAAAAAAAAAAAAAATCTCCAAGTATAACAAGAAAAGGGCTCGTCTAGCCTTACAATGTATGAATAATATATGGTCTTTGTTCCCATATATTTCCAAGACCATTAAGTCATTTATGGATAAGATAGTCGGCATTACACCAAGTCAGTACTCATTTTGAAATAATGATTTAACCCCAAATTTTAATAGATTGATTTAACCTCAGATTTTGATAGATTGATGTAACTCAACATTTTGATAGATTGATTTAACTCCATATTTTAAGAGATTTAATTAACCCCACATTTTGAAAAATTGATTTAACCCTGCATTTGAAGACATTGATTTAACCTCACATTTTAAGTGATTGATTTAACCCTGCATTATAAGATATTGATTTAACCTCATATTTTAAGTGATTGATTTAACCCTGCATTATAAGAGATTGAATTAACCATAAAATTTAAAAGATTTAGTTAACCCCAAATTTTAAAAGATTGATTTAACCCCACATTTTAAGATATTGATTTAACCTCATATTTTAAGTGATTGATTTGACCATACATTTTAATTGATTGAATTAACCCCACACTTTAAATGATTGAATTAGCCTAGCACAATAAATGATTGAATTAACCCTACACTTTAAATGATTGAAGTAACCCCACACTTTAAATCATTGAATTAACCCCACAATTTAAATGATTGAAATAAGCCCCACACTTTAAATCATTGAATTAACCCCACACTTTAAATGATTGAAGTAACCCCACAATTTAAATGATTGAATTAACTCCATAATTTAAATGATTGAATTAACCCCACAATTTCAAAGGTTGATTAAACCCAAATACGTGTCAGCCACAGCCTCTCATTCAATACACAAGAAAAACAAATTATGACATAAACTGTATTTCACCTGTATATGAAATATTTTGTATATACATTTAACTCTTTCCTTACATTTAGACACACCATTAGCCATGTTGATTTCGGTCATGTACGTTTTGCTGCACAGTGCGTCATTCTTAATTTGATTAGCGTAAACTGTCATCAAAATATATTCTTTTTACATGTCTTGTATCGTATTGGTGAAATCTAATTCCTTGTTTGATCGTGTGGACAGGAACAAACTTTGACAAACTCTAGAAACCTACGGTGTAGGAGGACAACTACTATATAGTATAATGGCATTATATAAAAACAGTCAAAGTGCCATTAGAACATCGGAAGGTCTGTCAAAATAGTTTCAGATTACAACAGGTGTAAGACAAGGATGTGTCCTCTCACCACTCCTCTTCATCATATATATGGACAAAATAAATCAGGAAACAACCAACAATAAGGAAAAATCATCCAACATCAACGAGCTACTATTCGCAGATGACCAATGCCTAATATATGAGGATGAAAACCTGCTACAACAGCATATAACATCTCTAGGTAAAAGCTGCACAAACTATAGTATGAAAATTAACACAGCAAAAACAGAGGCTATGAGAATAAGCAAATTAAGACACCCATTAAACATTAAGATCAAAGATAAAGAAATAAAACAAGTAGAGGAATTCAAGTATTTAGGCACAATGTTCACAGAAGATGGAAAACTAGACAGAGAAATTAACATGAGAATACAAAAAGCAAATGCTGTCACATACCAGCTTTCACCATTGCTAAGACATCCAAACATTTCTATGGCAGCTAAACAACAATTGATAAATAGCATTTTCATACCAACTTTGTGCTATGAAAGTCAAACATGGACTCTTTCTAAATCCCATTTAAGAAAGATCAATACATGTGAGATGCGATGCTTGAGAAAAGTAACAAACAACACAAGAAGAGATAGAATACCAAATGAAACCATAAGAAGAATGGTAAGAACAAAACTCTGCCAAGAATATATAGAACAACAACAACTTAAATGGTTTGGCCACCTGGTCAGAATGAATCCGCACCAATCACCATCAAGGGCATTCTTCTCTAAAATGCATGGAAAAAGACCAAGAGGAAGACTCCGAAGAAGATGGATAGATGCAGTGATAGAGACATGTAACAACAAAGGAAAGTCACTAATTCAGACAGTTCGAGCAGCTCAAGATCGACAAATGATATAACCACAACACCTTTTAGGTATCAGTGAGAAAGAGAAAAGAAGAAGATGGATAGATGCAGTGACAGAGACATGTAACAACAAAGGAAAATCACTAATTCAGACAGTTTGAGCAGCTCAAGATCGACAAATGATATAACCACAACACCTTTTAGGTATCAGCGAGAAGAGAAAAGAAGAAGATGGATAGATGCAGTGACAGAGACATGTAACAACAAAGGAAAATCACTAATTCAGACAGTTCGAGCAGCTCAAGATCGACAAATGATATAACCACAACACCTTTTAGGTATCAGTGAGAAGAGAAAAGAAGAAGATGGATAGATGCAGTGATAGAGACATGTAACAACAAAGGAAAATCACTAATTCAGACAGTTCGAGCAGCTCAAGATCGACAAATGATATAACCACAACACCTTTTAGGTATCAGTGAGAAGAGAAAAGAAGAAGATGGATAGATGCAGTGATAGAGACATGTAACAACAAAGGAAAATCACTAATTCAGACAGTTCGAGCAGCTCAAGATCGACAAATGATATAAACCACGGCACCTTTTAGGTATCAGTGAGAAAGAGAAAAGAAGAAGATGGATAGATGCAGTGATAGAGACATGTAACAACAAAGGAAAATCACTAATTCAGACAGTTCGAGCAGCTCAAGATCGACAAATGATATAAACCACAACACCTTTTAGGTATCAGTGAGAAAGAGAAAAGAAGAAGATGGATAGATGCAGTGATAGAGACATGTAACAACAAAGGAAAATCACTAATTCAGACAGTTCGAGCAGCTCAAGATCGACAAATGATATAAACCACGACACCTTTTAGGTATCAGTGAGAAAGAGAAAAGAAGAAGATGGATAGATGCAGTGATAGAGACATGTAACAACAAAGGAAAATCACTAATTCAGACAGTTCGAGCAGCTCAAGATCAACAAATGATATAAACCACGACACCTTTTAGGTATCAGTGAGAAAGAGAAAAGAAAGAAAGAAGAAGAGTTCCTTGTTCAATTATCTAAAAATCCATATGTAATATGTTAAGTTTAAGATAAATGTAAACATGTAGATTAATATTTAAAAACATGAAAAATGTTGTCTTTGAAATATCTCATCATCATCATTGAGTGCCATCTCCACACCGAAGGTTGGCTACTGTGGAGCGCCATTCCACTCTGTCTCTTGCTTTGATGGTGCAGATTGTCATAGGTTGACTTGTCCATCTTTTGATGTTACTCGTCCATGTTAGTCTTGGTCTGCCTCTGCCTCTTTTACCTGGTATTTTTCCTTCCAATATTACTTTTATTAGGCTGTTGTGTTCTTTAACATACCCCAAAAATTCATTTGTCTTGTTCTAATTGTGTTTAGTAGTTCTCTTTTCATTTTTAGTTGTTTTAAAACTTTATTTGTTTTCTTTCCTTTCCATCTATTTCTACCTATTCTTCTATAAATCCACATTTCAAAGGCTTCAATTTTCTGTTCTGTTTTCTTGTCTAATGTCCATGTTTCTGCACCACACAGGAATATTGAGAAGATGTAACATTTTGCTATTCTTAGTTTTAGCCCTGATGTTATTTGTTTTGATGTCAGTATATTTTTCATGGCATTAAAATTACTTTTTGCCATTCCTATTCTTTTGTTTATTTCAATTTTACATTTTCCATCACTGGCTATAGTGTGTCCCAGGTAGTTGTAGCTCTGACGTATCTCCAGATGTATTCCTTCAACTTTGATATTTAATTGTAGGACTTGAGAATTTTCTTTCTTTGTCTGAAATCTCTTCCGCTGAATTTATACAAACTTTACGTACTAAAAGAGTTAACATATCCGTCTTAAATATTATATTCTCATTACCCAGATTTTACAATTAATTGTGCTATTCCAGACAAAGCATGCATTTATGCACAAGTTGATTTTTATTTTGATCTGAAATTTATTTTGTAAACTTCAACTTCATTATTCTCCTAGTTCCTTGTACCACAGACTTTATTCTGCCCTTTAAAAAAAAAGTAAAGTACCCCCGTCACGCCAAGTGGCGTATAGGGAAATATGGTGTTAGTGACCCTATATTTTACAGACCTTCAGCACATGATTTTTGGGGTAATGTGGTCGGTATTACGCCCGTGCTGCTTTTACTTTCCCAGAAAAAATCCGGTACCCATTTAAGGCTGGGTGAACCCGGAGCCGTCGGTTGGGATCGAACCCTACCCCTTGTCCATAGTAGTACAGTTCACTAACCACTGAGCTATCGCGGCTCCTACTAATTTTTAGGGAATTAGTAAAACCCAGGTGTCCTCGCCAGGATTACGAACCCCGGCTGTTGCCGTGGTAAGCCAACCGCCTATCGATTGCGCTAACCGGACACCCATTCTGCCCTTTACTGGCCATGTTTTTGATAGAGCAAGATATTTACTGCTCTCTGTGCTTATTTTCTTGACCAAATTATCTGCTGGCTGAACCAAACTTATAGCCTTCTTCTACTTTCCTTTCATTATCGAAGGGAGATATAATTTGCCATCTTTTGCTCTTCTGTTCACCTCTGCTGCTGTTAATGTTTCCTAGTGTTTCCAATATTCCACTGATCCATCTTTTTCGTGGTCAGCCCTTGGGTCTGATGTTCTCGCAATGTTTATTCAAGGCTCTTTATGTTGTGTTTTTGATCACGTGGCCAAACCATTTAATCTGTTGTTTCTTTATGCATTCAAAGTTGGGAATTATTCTTAATTTTTTTTCCTCGGTTCTTCATTTTTGAGCTTATCTCTCAGACTGTCTCCTGTCATTTGTTTAACACATTTCATCTCGGTAGGGGTTATTTTTCTTATCCTTCTTTTAAGGTGCAGGACTAGCATTGGTATCACAACGTTGAGATGAAGATTGTATTGTAGAGTGTCTGTTTTGCCTGTAGAGTTATTCCCTTGTTGGACAATAGTGATAATAGCTGTCCAATGATTTGATAAGCTTTGTTGTATCTTGAGTCTATTTCTGCTTTTTATCCCAACTTGTAAAGGTAAAGTACCCCCATCACGCTAAGTGGCATATAGGGAAATATGGTGTTAGTGACCCTATGTTTTACAGACCTTCAGCAAATGATTTTTGGGGTAATGTGGTCAGTATTACGCCCGTGCTGCTTTACTTTCCCAGAAAAAAATCCAGTGCCCATTTAAGGCTGGGTGAACCCGGAAGCCATCGGTTGGGATCGAACCCTACCCCTTGTCCGTGGTAGTCCAGTTCACTAACCACTGAGCTATCGCGGCTCCAATCCCAACTTGTAGTCAATGAAAAATATCTGTTCGTTTCAAAATTAGCATAAATGACCAAACCATTTCAGATGAAGCAGTGAAAGCTCTTTTTCTTTCTTTCAACATTTGTCATTCAGCTTTGAGGGGAGATACAATTTGTAGTCTTTTGCTCTTCTGTTGGCCTCTCCTGGTGTTATGTTGTTTTCTATAGTGTTTCTAATATTCTACCAATTCTTTTTTTTTCTTTTGTTCCATGTTTGCCTCACAGCTGTGATGGAGATAACAATTTGCACTCTTTTGCTCTTCTGTAGGCCTCTTCTGCTGTTGTGTTTACTATGTTTAAAATATTTTATCAATCCATCGCTTTCTATTGTTTCTTTTGTCTTTCATTTTCAAGCGGAGATTTTGATTTTCTGGTCATCTCTTTCATCTAGTATTTTTGTAGAATAATTCGAAGACTTATTGTGTCCTATTTTGATCTGTCTGTCTAATCACTTAGTGAAACCATTTTATATCTTGTCTCTATATATTCACTAGCTGTTATCAATTATAGCTTTTTCTTAATTCTTCACTTCTGATCTTGCCTCACGTGCTGTTTTCTGTTGTGCATGTAGCATTTCATTTTGGACTAATTTTTTCTTCTTTTCTTCTGAATTTTAAGTCAAGTGTCCATGTTTGTCATACGTAACATAATGTTGGGATGAAGAGTGACATTAAGCATGACCCTTTATTTTAAGTATTGGAACAAATTAATCACCTTCTATCTAAATATTATATGATTTTGTGCATTTATTGCAGCCATGTGATACTATTCTTCTTTCTTCTACCTTTCAGCTCCCTGTGGAGCATAGGTCTTCAACAAACACTTTAAAAGTTGTTCTGTTTCTTGCCATTCTTTTAAGATCATTCCATGTCTTCCCCATCTTCTTCATCCCTGCTTTTGCCTGTCTTCTCCAAGAATTTCTTGGTCTTCCTCTTTGTCTTTACCCCTGGGGATTCCATAAAAGGGCCTGTTGTGTAATACTCTCAGTTGACTCCCACAGTGTGTGTCCTATCCAGCGCCATCATCTTCGCTGTATCTCTTTATCCACTGGTATTTGACTGGTACATTTCCATAATTCTATGATAGTGATTTTGTCCTGCCATTCCCATCCTTTTATTCTGCGTAAGCATCCATTAATGAAAGTCTGTATCTTCATGATTGTCAATTTTGTTGTTCTCCATGTTTCACAGCCAGATAATAGGACCGACTTAACATTTAACATTAACATGTGATATTATTGTTCTTGTAATATTTTATTCAATTTATATTTTGAGTCAGAGAAATTTGTATTTTTATGTTCAAATTGTAAGCATGTTCATATTTATGAGTATTTACGAGTATTCCAGTCTCTATTTTTAATAATTGAAATAAATTGTTCCTCTTAGTTCAAGTTTTAGTGGAACACTATTTTTTTGGTTCATCATCAACATCATCATTGAGTGCCATCTCCACACCAAAGGTTGGCTACCATGGAGTGCCATTCTGCTCTCTGTCTCTTGCTTTGATACTGCAGGTTCTCATAGGCTGACATGTCCATCTTTTGATGTTTCTCGTCCGTGTTAGTCTTGGTCTGCCCCTTTTACCTTGTATTCTCCCATCCAAGATTACATTCAGTAGGCTGTTGTGTCTTTTAATATGCCCCAAAAATCTCATTTGTCTTCTTTGAATTGTGTTTTGTAGTTCTCTTTTCATTTTGAGTCATTTTAAAACTTTATTGTTTGTTTTCTTTTCCTTCCATCCGATTTTTCCTATTCTTCTATTAATCCACATTTCAAATGCTTCAGTTCTTTTTTGTTCTGTTTTCTTGTCTAATATCCATGTTTCTGCACCATACAGGAATATTGAGAAGATATTTTTTTCTTGTTAATATTATTTTATTTTGACTGTTAAGATTTTATAAATTCAAGCAAAAACATTGCTAATATACAATATTAGGAAGAAATTTGGTTACAACTTCTTCTTGTTCCCTTTCGAGCCGTAGCCGGCCCATAGGGCGTAGACCAAGATACACCTTCTACTATCTGAATTTTTATTCTAGCAGTTTTCAATTCTTTTAAAGATATTTTATCAAATGTCGCCATCTGTCTCTGTTCTGTGCAAGCAGCTCTATCTCATTGAGGGAGCCGAATCCTGCTGCTCTTGCCTATCTCATCAATGTTCTTCTCAGTGTCTCCCTGGGTCTTCCTCTTTTCCTCTTACCTGTTGTTTCCCATATGAGGGCTTGCTTTGCTATTCGGTTATTATCTCTTCTCATCACATGTCCAACATATGACCATCGTCTTTTCTTTATTACTGAAGATATTAGTGGTTGATTGGCGATTTCTCTAATTTCCTCGTTTGTTTTGAATTCGCTCCACGCTATACCAAGTATTTTCCTTAGACATTTATTTTCAAATGCGTTCAACTTTGTTTCTATATCTCTTGTTGTTTTCCAGCTCTCACATGCATACGTAAGGGTTGATAGTACATTTGATTTGAATAGCCTAAGTTTTGTGTTTGTGCTGATTAGTTTTGATTTCCACAACTTTTCAAGGCTTCTGAAAGACATTGCTGCTTTAGCTATTCTGATTCTAATTTCTTTACTCGTATCCCCTTCTCGATCAATGTGAATTCCAAGATAGATAAAGTTGGTTACAACTAGCAAAATAAAATGAAAGAGAATTAGCGGATGACAAAGATGGAAAATACTGGATAGTTTGATGTCATGGCGTGGAAAATGGTCAACAACAGAATTGATATGGTGCACTGTAGATAGAAAATCGTGGAGGGAGATGATCACCTACGCCAACCAGTATGGCACATGATGATAATGATGAGTTAGAAACAATCATCAATTTTTGGCTATGTAATGAGAATGTAACAGCTGGAATATATTGTTACAACTGGAAAAATTGAGGGACTAAGAGATAGAGGGACGCAAAGAGAAAAGACAGCTTTAAAGATTGGCTTTGGCAGAAGGTCAACAACAGAAATGATAAATAACTGTCAAGATTCGAAAGTTGTAGAGAGACATGATCACCTACGCCAGCAGGCCTGGTACATGATGATGACTTGCTTTAACCCTTTCTCTCAAATCTGTCCATCTAAATAATTATCATAATCTTATGCATTGTTATAGTATTCTTGTTATATAAATACATATATAAATCAGAAAGCAATGTAAAGATAAAATGAGTTATTTGTTTTTTCTTGCACTTCTTGTTTGGCCTTTTGTGAGACCTGTGACACACAAATAGATTTATTGGAACATATCTTGACTTCTCCCAACATTGTTCTGTCAGTGACTTGTTGTTTTGTGTTTTGGTCTTTCTGTCTTATCATGTCATCATCATGTGCCGTACCGGTTGGCGTTGGCGATCATGTCCTTCCACAATCTTCTATCTACAGTGCATCATATCATCTCTGTTGTTGACTGTTTTCCATGCCATGACACCAAGCTATCCAGTATTTTCTCTCTTTATCATCCACGATCTCTCTTTCCTTTTATTTTGCCAGTTGTAACCAAGTATTCCAACTTTCCTCTTCTCATAATGTGCCTGAAAAATATTGATTGCTTCTTTCTGATATTTTTTAAGAGCTCCCTTTTTGTGTTGGCCTCTTTGAGAACTTTCTCATTTGTCCTTTTAGCTATCCAGGGAACTTTAAACATTCTTCTGAGAAATCCCATCTCTGTGGCCTCCAATCATCTTTTAATTTGTTTGTCTACTGTCCATGATTCGCTTCCATAAGTCAGAATTTGTTCTATATAGCACCGATGAATTCTCTTTCTCATTTCTATTGGCATAGATTTGTTGCATAAGATATTTTTCATTTTCTGAAATGCTATTTTGGCCTGAGCTATTCTGCTTTTTATTTCTGTGGTGCATCTTCCATCTGATGTTATCACTGTGCCCAAGTGTCTGATCATATGGCCAAACCATTTTATCAGTTCTGTTTTCTTTATGTATCCTCTGGTGAGAATTATTCCTAGCTTTTTAGAGGAAGTATTTAGCAAATGAAATTTTCAAAAAGGAAAACCTCTTTTACACAACAAATACCTCTGATGTAATATAACATGTATGTTATCACTGCTGTGTGTTTACTTCAAGTCATCTTTGTTATTGTTTTTATTTTTGTTCCCTTTTTAGGATAGAATTTATTTTGTTTCTCATTGTTTCCCCTGCTGAGCCATTGAAACATTTGCTCTGTCCAATCTTGTCTTACCAACAAAACTGACACATTACTTTTTAACTTATTTTCTTGTATCTCTCTCTCTCTCTCTCTCTCTCTCTCTTTCTCTCTCTTTCTGCGATCAGGACTCAATCAGAGTAGGATTCCAGACTCTCACGTGAAGTCAGCTGTCAGGTTAAGTGTGTTGATCGCCCACACAGACAGAACATCACAATTAGATTCTGCCAGATCCACTCTGATTGAACACCCGTGAAAAACGTTGCACTCTGTTCAACGCATCTATGTCAGTCCCTGCCAAGAATATAAAGAACAACAACTTAAATGGTTGGGCCACCTGGTCAGAATGAATCCTCACCAATCACCATCGAGGGCATTCTTCTCGAGAATGCATGGAAAAAGACCAAGAGGAAGACCCAAAAGAAGATGGATAGATGCAGTGACAGAGACATATAACAACAAAGGAAAATCACTAATTCAGACAGTTCGAGCAGCTCTAGAACGACAAATGTTATAACCACGACACCTTTCTGGTATCAGTGAGAAAAAGAAAAGAAAAAAATCTGTCAGCTTTGCACTATGATTGTGTTTGTCAAGGCCACATGGGTCACGAGGTTCATAACATTGAATGGCATAGATGTGTATCAACTGTTGATAGTTGAAGAAGAATTTGATGATAAAGAAGAGATAGAGAACGATGATAGAAAGAAGATTATGGATTGAGAGAGGAAGAAAATGATAGTTGTGATGAAGATTATAGAGTGAGGAAGAAAATGGTAGTTGTGAAGAAGATTATAGAGAGAGGAAGAAAATGGTAGTTGTGAAGAAGATTATAGAGAGAGGAAGAAAATGATAGTTGTGAAGAAGATTATAGAGAGAGGAAGAAAATGGTAGTTGTGAAGAAGATTATAGAGAGAGGAAGAAAATGATAGTTGTGAAGAAGATTATAGAGAGAGGAAGAAAATGGTAGTTGTGATGAAGATTATAGAGAGAGGAAGAAAATGATAGTTGTGAAGAAGATTATAGAGAGAGGAAGAAAATGGTAGTTGTGATGAAGATTATAGAGAGAGGAAGAAAATGGTAGTTGTGATGAAGATTATAGAGAGAGGAAGAAAATTATAGTTGTGAAGAAGATTATAGAGAGAGGAAGAAAATGATAGTTGTGAAGAAGATTATAGCGAGAGGAAGAAAATGATAGTTGTGAAGAAGATTATAGCGAGAGGAAGAAAATGATAGTTGTGAAGAAGATTATAGCGAGAGGAAGAAACTGGTAGTTGTGATGAAGATTATAGAGAGAGGAAGAAAATGGTAGTTGTGATGAAGATTATAGAGAGAGAGGAAGAAAATGATAGTTGTGAAGAAGATTATAGAGAGAGGAAGAAAATGATAGTTGTGAAGAAGATTATAGAGAGAGGAAGAAAATGATAGTTGTGAAGAAGATTATAGAGAGAGGAAGAAAATGGTAGTTGTGATGAAGATTATAGAGAGAGGAAGGAAATGATAGTTGTGAAGAAGATTATAGAGAGAGGAAGAAAATGGTAGTTGTGATGAAGATTATAGAGAGAGGAAGAAAATGATAGTTGTGAAGAAGATTATAGAGAGAGGAAGAAAATGGTAGTTGTGATGAAGATTATAGAGAGAGGAAGAAAATGGTAGTTGTGATGAAGATTATAGAGAGAGGAAGAAAATGATAGTTGTGAAGAAGATTATAGAGAGAGGAAGAAAATGATAGTTGTGAAGAAGATTATAGCGAGAGGAAGAAAATGATAGTTGTGAAGAAGATTATAGAGAGAGGAAGAAAATGATAGTTGTGAAGAAGATTATAGCGAGAGGAAGAAAATGGTAGTTGTGATGAAGATTATAGAGAGAGGAAGAAAATGGTAGTTGTGATGAAGATTATAGAGAGAGGAAGAAAATGATAGTTGTGAAGAAGATTATAGAGAGAGGAAGAAAATGATAGTTGTGAAGAAGATTATAGAGAGAGGAAGAAAATGATAGTTGTGAAGAAGATTATAGAGAGAGGAAGAAAATGGTAGTTGTGATGAAGATTATAGAGAGAGGAAGGAAATGATAGTTGTGAAGAAGATTATAGAGAGAGGAAGGAAATGATAGTTGTGAAGAAGATTATAGAGAGAGGAAGGAAATGGTAGTTGTGATGAAGATTATAGATAGAGGAAGAAAATGGTAGTTGTGAAGAAGATTATAGAGAGAGGAAGAAAATGGTAGTTGTGATGAAGATTATAGAGAGAGGAAGAAAATGATAGTTGTGATGAAGATTATAGAGAGAGGAAGGAAATGGTAGTTGTGATGAAGATTATAGATAGAGGAAGAAATTGGTAGTTGTGATGAAGATTATAGAGAGAGGAAGAAAATGATAGTTGTATAGAAGATTATGGAGAGAGGAAGAAAATGATGAAGAATTCTTTGACTCGCTCCCTGCCATTCTCACCTTTAATCTACCAGATCTTGTGTGGGCCACAATAAAATGGCAAACAGTAGCACAGAACATCACGTTTAAAATATGTGATGTTAAATACTTGGTATGTGATGTTAAATACATGGTATGTGATGTTAAATACATGGTATGTGATGTTAAATACTTGGTATGTGATGTTAAATACATGCTATGTGATGTTAAATACTTGGTATGTGATGTTAAATACATGGTATGTGATGTTAAATACTTGGTATGTGATGTTAAATACATGCTATGTGATGTTAAATACATGGTATGTGATGTTAAATACATGCTATGTGATGTTAAATACATGGTATGTGATGTTAAATACTTGGTATGTGATGTTAAATACTTGGTATGTGATGTTAAATACATGGTATGTGATGTTAAATACATGCTATGTGATGTTAAATACATGGTATGTGATGTTAAATACTTGGTATGTGATGTTAAATACTTGGTATGTGATGTTAAATACATGCTATGTGATGTTAAATACATGGTATGTGATGTTAAATACATGGTATGTGATGTTAAATACATGGTATGTGATGTTAAATACATGGTATGTGATGTTAAATACATGGTATGTGATGTTAAATACTTGGTATGTGATGTTAAATACATGCTATGTGATGTTAAATACATGCTATGTGATGTTAATGTGATGAATTTAAATATTTGGGAAATTTGTAAACCTCAGACGGAAGATGTACAAAAGAGATGAGGTGCAGAATGGCTCAGGCAAAAGCAGCTTTCTAAAAAATGTGGAAGATACTGTGCAATCAATTTTTGACAAATAGAAACAAGAAAAAGAGTTCTTAAATGTCATGTAGAGCCAGTCTTAATGTATGGATGTGAATCATGGACAATAGGACAACAGACAAGAAAATCACTGGAGTCTGTAGAAATGTGATTTTACAGAAGAATGTTGCGAATACCATGGATAGCTAAGAAGAGTAAAGAAAACGTTCTGAAAGAGACCAAAGCAAAAAGAGAGCTAATTTCCAATATTAGGAAGAAACAATCATCAGTTTTTGGCCATGCAATGAGATAAGTTAATTAAAAATACAAATCGTAGCCAAATGGAAATGAAACTGTAATGATAAAGGAGTGGTTCTGAAATTGTGTACAGATGAGAGACTTGAGACGTGTAAATAGAACATTACGAATAGGAACATGGACAGTGGTGTCAGACAAATAAAGAAGTGTTTATTTTATTTGAGTTAAAAGATGAAGATTTAAAACAACTAAAAGTGAAAAGAGACCCACTAAACACAATTAGAATAAGACAAATTAAATTTTGGGGGCATGTTAAAAGACACAACAGCCTGCTAAAAGTAATATTAGAAGGGAAAATACAAGGTAAAAGAGGCAGAGGCAGACCAAGACTAACTTGGACGAGTAACATCAAAAGATGGACAAGACAACCTGTAATAATCTGCACCATCAGAGCAAGAGACAGCTTGGAATGGCGCTTCATGGTAGCCAACCTTCGATGCGAAGACGGCAGCAAACGATGATGATGAAAAGAAAACAGAAAGATAAAGATCGAGTTTAGTATCTCAAATTATTTCTGCTAGATGAGTGATCTCCCCTCACTGACCGGTCATACATGAATAATCAACTACATGTAACTTCTAGTTGTTGTCATTTAATTTAATGTTTTTATTTTCAGCAAAGTTCAGGTTTATGTTTATGTTCCCCCCATACTTCACCACAAACCAAATAAATGTCTTTTCCTTCTTCTTTTCTTTCGCTAAAACAAAAACAACAAACAATATGACAGTAAAAAATCATTGAATATGATAATAACCACATTACCATCAAAAATGATGATGTCGACTACGGAATAGCAAACACCATATTTACCACTGGAACATAAAATACAGCAATACAAAAAAAACGAAATAAACATTACAAAAACAAACTAAATCATCAAATATCGCAATGATTAACACCAACTTTGCAATAACTAAAATCAACATCATGATGATTACCACCAATATTATAATGACCATAAGAAACATAATAATAGTTGTAGGAGATTCTATTAAAGAAATAAAAAGAGTAGAGGAATTCAAGTATTTGGGCACAATGTTTACAGAAGATGGAAAACTAGACAGAGAAATTGACATGAGAATACAAAAAGCAAATACTGTCACATACCAGCTTTCACCATTGCTAAGACATCCAAACATTTCTATGCCAGCTAAACAACAATTGATAAATAGCATTTTCATACCAACTTTATGCTATGAAAGTCAAACATGGACCCTTTCTAAATCACATTTAAGAAAGATCAATACATGTGAGATGCAATGCTTGAGAAAAGTAACAAACAACACAAGAAGAGATAGAATACCAAATGAAACCATAAGAAAAATGGTAGAAATAAAACCCTGCCAATAATACATAAAACAACAACTTAAATGGTTTGGCCACCTGGTCAGAATGAATCCTCACCAATCACCATCAAGGGCGTTCTTCTCGAGAATGCATGGAAAAGACCAAGAGGAAGACCCAGAAGAAGATGGATAGATGCAGTGACAGAGACATGTAACAACAAAGGAAAGTCACTAATTCAGACAGGTCGAGCAGCTCAAGAACAACAAATGATATAAACCACGACACCTCTTAGGTATCAGTGAGAAAGAGAAAAGTAGAAGATGGATAGATGCAGTGATAGAGACATGTAACAACAAAGGAAAATCACTAATTCAGACAGTTCGAGCAGCTCAAGAACGACAAATGATATAAACCACGACACCTTTTAGGTATCAGTGAGAAAGAGAAAAGAAGAAGATGGATAGATGCAGTGATAGAGATATGTAACAACAAAGGAAAATCACTAATTCAGACAGTTCGAGCAGCTCAAGAACGACAAATGATATAAACCACGACACCTTTTAGGTATCAGTGAGAAAGAGAAAAGAAGAAGATGGATAGATGCAGTGACAGAGACATGTAACAACAAAGGAAAATCACTAATTCAGACAGTTCGAGCAGCTCAAGAACGACAAATGATATAAACCACGACACCTTTTAGGTATCAGTGAGAAAGAGAAAAGAAGAAGATGGATAGATGCAGTGACAGAGACATGTAACAACAAAGGAAAATCACTAATTCAGACAGTTCGAGCAGCTCAAGAACGACAAATGATATAAACCACGACACCTTTTAGGTATCAGTGAGAAAGAGAAAAGAATAAGAAGAGGATCTCTGCAATATGTGCCATTTTGGCACGCAAGGTTTCTGTTTTTGAGATTGTGGTTCTGCCCTTCAGCTCGAAATGACAATAGATAGATAGAGAAAATTTGAAGAGCCTGTTTTGAAATTCTCTTGTTGTATCTTCACGTGTGTACATTTGTCCATTTTCTCTTCCTAACTGTAGATGAGATCATTGGTTGCATGGCTATTTTTCTTATTTCTATATTAATCTTGAGTTCATTCTATTGTTGTACAGTGTATTCTTCTTAAACATTTGTCTTCAAAAGTGTTTAGTTTTCTCTCTATCTCTTTTGTTGTTTTCCTGTTTTCACATGTGTAGGTAAGGGATGATAATATGTTTGAGTTGAATATTGAATGATAGAAATGGCATGACAATATTATTGTCACATTACTATGTCAATGTAAGAGACAAATACCAGTGGACAAAGAGAGGTAACAGAGACAGAGACACTAGATGGGACGTACATTTGGAAACCACCTGAAAGTGTAACACAAACATAACATAACAGCAGGATAGGCCAACAGAAGAGCAAAAGATGGATTGATGGAATATTAGAAACACTAGAAAACATAACAGTAGGAGAGGCCAACAGAAAAGCAAAAGATGGATTGATGGAATATTAGAAACACTAGAAAACATAACAGTAGGAGAGGCCAACAGAAAAGCAAAAGATGGATTGATGGAATATTAGAAACACTAGGAAACATAACAGTAGGAGAGGTCAACTGAAGAGCAAACGATGGATTGATGGAATATTAGAAACACTAGAAAACATAACAGTAGGAGAGGCCAACAGAAAAGCAAAAGATGGATTGATGGAATATTAGAAACACTAAAAAACATAACAGTAGGAGAGGCCAACAGAAAAGCAAAAGATGGATTGATGGAATATTAGAAACACTAGGAAACATAACAGCAGGAGATACCAACAGAAGAGTAAAAGATGGATTGATGGAATATTAGAAACACTAGGAAACATAACAGCAGGAGAGGCCAACAGAAGAGTAAAAGATGGATTGATGGAATATTAGAAACACTAGGAAACATAACAGCAGGAGAGGCCAACAGAAGAGTAAAAGATGGATTGATGGAATATTAGAAACACTAGGAAACATAACAGCAGGAGAGGCCAACAGAAGAGTAAAAGATGGATTGATGGAATATTAGAAACACCAGGAAACATAACAGCAGGAGAGGTCAACAGAAGAGCAAAAGATGGATTGATGGAATATTAGAAAGACTAGGAAACATAACAGCAGGAGAGGCCAACAGAAGAACAAAAGATTGATTGATGGAATATTAGAAACACTAGGAAACATAACAGTAGGAGAGGCCAACAGAACAGTCAAAGATGGATTGATTGAATATTAGAAACACTAGGAAACATAACAGCAGGAGAGGCCAACAGAAGAGTAAAAGATGGATTGATGGAATATTAGAAACACCAGGAAACATAACAGCAGGAGAGGTCAACAGAAGAGCAAAAGATGGATTGATGGAATATTAGAAAGACTAGGAAACATAACAGCAGGAGAGGCCAACAGAAGAACAAAAGATTGATTGATGGAATATTAGAAACACTAGGAAACATAACAGCAGGAGAGGCCAACAGATGAGTAAAAGACCATAAATTAGATCTCCCCTGACAGACAGATGAAGAAGGAAAAGTATAGAAGAAAAGTAGTGTTAAAATGCATCTGTTGTACAATAGCCTATAAATATTTCAGAAGGTATGTTTTTAATGCATTATTAATGTTTTTCTTTGCCCTGATCTAGGTTACAGCCAACGTCTGCCAATACATTCACCCATCTGCTGGCCAATGCCAAATCATGAGTTTTCTTATGGTATACAATTTGTTAAAAATCTGGCATTTGTTATAATAATAAGACTGCTGTTGAAAAACATCTTAGCAAGAATAGTAAATTTTCTTTCTTTCTTTCTTTCTTTCTTTCTTTCTTTTTTTTTGTTCCTGCTGTTTTTTCTTTTCTTTATTTCTTTCTTTCCTTCTTTCTTTTCTTTTGTTCCTGCTGTTCTTCTTTCTTTCTTTCTTTCTTTCTTTTCTTTTGTTCCTGCTGTTCTTTCTTTTCTTTTCTTTATTTCTTTCTTTCTTTCTTCTTGTCCAGTGAAGCTCTGTAACTTGATATTAAAAATCATCTGAGACATGAGAAGTCTAGTATTTCAGCCCCACATGCCATCTACTGTTTGAAAGGACAATAGATAGGCAGACCAGACAGACCAGACAGGCAGACCAGACAGACAGACAGACCAGACAGACAGACCAGACAGACAGACCAGACAGACAGACCAGACAGACAGACCAGACAGACAGACAGACAGACAGACAGACCAGACAGACAGACCAGACAGGCAGACAGGCAGACAGGCAGACAGACAGACCAGACAGACAGACCAGACAGACAGACAGACAGACAGACAGACAGACAGACAGGCAGACCAGACAGACCAGACAGACAGACAAGACAGACAGACAGACCAGACAGGCAGACCAGACAGACAGACAGACCAGACAGACAGACCAGACAGACAGACAGACAGACAGACAGACAGACAGACAGACAGACAGACAGACAGACAGACAGACAGACAGACAGACCAGACAGACAGACAGACAGACCAGACAGACAGACCAGACAGACAGACCAGACAGACAGACCAGACAGACAGACAGACAGACCAGACAGGCAGACCAGACAGACCAGACAGACAGACAGACAGACAGACAGACAGACCAGACAGACAGACCAGACAGGCAGACCAGACAGACAGACAGACAGACCAGACAGACAGACAGACAGACCAGACAGACAGACAGACCAGACAGACAGACCAGACAGACAGACAGACCAGACAGACAGACCAGACAGACAGACAGACCAGACAGACAGACAGACCAGACAGACAGACCAGACAGACAGACAGACAGACCAGACAGACAGACAGACAGACAGACAGACCAGACAGACAGACAGACAGACAGACAGACAGACCAGACAGACAGACCAGACAGACAGACAGACAGACCAGACAGACAGACAGACCAGACAGACAGACCAGACAGACAGACAGACAGACCAGACAGACAGACAGACCAGACAGGCAGACCAGACAGACAGACAGACAGACCAGACAGACAGACAGAGGCTTCAAGATATAATAGTTTCTTTTTGAGAACCTTATATTCAAATCTGATGTCAAGCATTTAACTGACTTGCAGCCAAGTAATGCCACAGCAGCATCTAACAGGAGACAAATAATAATAAATGAATATTATTACAGAGGGAAACTTCAGAGAGAGGCGGGAAACAAAACACAAATAATCAACAATAGAAAAAAATACAAAGAAAAATATACGGTCTGAAGCAGGATCGAACCCTCAGTCCTTGGTACAGCGCCTTGCCATGGGAAACTAAATGTTAAAGCACATGGCCAACTCAGCTACCTTGTAATCTATAATGTAACAGGACCGGCCCCATTATTTACTACAGCGTCATATCCACTTTTATATTGATCTAGTCAACATTGGAAATGACCATATTGTTATCTTCTGTGTTGCTTAACTCATTCATAACTTGAATTATTTCATTATTCAGATTCTATAACCATAAATTACTTCATTATCCAGATACCCAATGTTATAAAAAAAAAATCTCCAAGTATAACGAGAAAAGGGCTCGTCTAGCCTTACAATGTATGAATAATATATGGTCTTTGTTCCCATATATTTCCAAGACCATTAAGTCATTTATGGATAAGATGGTCGGCATTACACCAAGTCAGTACTCATTTTGAAATATGATAAACACCCTATATTTTCAACATGGTGTCTTCTGAGATTGATACATATTTAAACTGCTCTCTCATTCTCAACCCTTCACAAAGGAAGTCCAACTACTCTACATGGCTCATGAACGGCGCTACTCCCAACTGGTATCCTGAGTTGTTTGCAATGTGTGCTCTATTTGTGGTTGTTGTTGTTGTAATGATTGTCTTACGACATTACGGGAAAATCAGGTCATGGAATTCAACAAAAGTTGATGAGAATTCTTCTGAAACCTGCAAGTCATTCAGTAATATTTTGTATTCATGTAAAGATCAAACAATTGCTTCCACACATATGGATGTTCAGTTTGAATCTGCAAATCATGATTTGTGCCTCCTTGACCTAATAAGTTTCCAAGAAGCTGAGCCTACAGAAGAATGTAAAGAACAGATTACAGCAGTGTTTAACAAACTATATGGAGAACTAAACAGCTTTGAAGAAACAGCCACTCTGCAGAATTAACTATGGGTTCAAATGGACGATATAATACCATAGCCACATATGACATAAATTATCTAACTTTGTTCATATTACAATATCACTATTTTTGAAATGTTAAAGGCACATTTTATTAGTTAAGTCAATTTAAACATGTCATAATTTTTATGTTATGTATATAAAAGTAAAAAAATGTAAAGAGACCCGTCACACCAAGTGGCGTATAGGGAATATAGTGTTAAAGAACATACATTTTACATACCTTAGCACGTGAATTTTAGCGTAATGTGGTCAGTATTGCCCCCGTGCCGCTTTACTTTCCCAGAAAAAAAATCCCGTACCCATTTAAGACTGGATCCCGGAAGCTGTCGGTTGGGATCGTTCTGTT
The DNA here is from genome assembly GCA_032433765.1 of Megaustenia siamemsis. NCBI lineage: Eukaryota > Metazoa > Mollusca > Gastropoda > Stylommatophora > Ariophantidae > Megaustenia > Megaustenia siamemsis. Next base: position 44,535,541 of record JAVIAB010000159.1, on the reverse strand, counting down.
GTTGACCGATTGTCATGTTCTGACACCAAGCTATCTAGCATTTTCTCTCTTTATCGTCCGCAATCTCTCTTTCCTTGTATTTTACCTGTTGTAACCAAGCATTCCAACTTTCCTCTTCTCATGATGTGCCCGAAAAATGTTGATCTTATCTTTCTGATGTTGTTTAGGAGTTTCAAGTTTTGTGTTAGCCTCTTTGAAAATGTCCTCATTGGTCTATTCAGCTGTCCAGGGAACTTTCAACATTCTTCTGAGAAATTCCATCTCTGTGGCCTCTAATCGTCTTTTCATTTGTTTGTCTACTGACCATGATTCGCTTCCATAGGTCAGAATTGGTTCTATATAGCACGGATGAACTCTCTTTCTCACTTCTATTGACATATTTGTTGCTTAAGACATGTTTCATTTTCTGAAATGCTATTTTAGCCGGAGGTATTCTGCTTTTTATTTCTGTGGTGCATCATCCATCTGATGTTATTATTGTGCCCAAGTATTTGAAACGTTGCACTTGTTTCTGATTTGTCCTGTTAATTTTTATGCTTCATGATGGTGATGATTGTTTCTTTGATATGACCATTACTTTTTTTTTTTTTTTTTATTTTAGACTTAGACCTTTCATTTTGCTTCCTTTTACTATTATGTCTATCATTTCTCGTAGTTTATTCTCTGTCTCTGCTATTAAGACTGTCTTTCGCATATTGTAAATTATTTATGTTTGTCACCGTTGTCTTTAATTCCTTTTTTATGTCTACTATTGATCTCATAATATTTTCGCTGCAAAGTAAAAACAAATCTGGCGACAGGAGACAGACTTGTCTGATTCCTTGTTTTATATATTGTAATTGTCCTGTTTGGTTGTTAATTTGTATAGCTGCTATTTGTAGCCAGTACTTGTTTTTTTTTATGATTCGCAGATCCTTGCCATGAATGTTTAATTTCTCCAGCATATTGATTATTTCAACGTACTTTACTTTGTCAAATGCTTGTGTGTAGTCTATAAAGTACATATATAGATCTTTCTTTACCTCTGTAGCTCTTTCTAGCAATGTTCTTAAGGTGCATATTGCATTATTGGTGTTCTATCCTTCCACAAATCCACATTGTTCTTCACTTATTTCTGGTTTTATTTTGTTCCTTACACGTCTCATGATGATTCTTATTAATATTTTCGTCATATGGCTCATATTTCGTCAATGACTTCACACACACACAATGGAGAAGTGGAACCAATTCTGTTTACTGGTATCTGAACTTTGCAACGCCCCAGAAGACTCACATCATTCGAATTTATCATCGTGCTAGCACTATGATTCGGGTAAAGAATGCCACTCTAAGGGCTTTCTCTGACAGTGGCGGAGTAGTGTTCCAGTATAATGATATATCCTACGCTAATTTATCTGTGAACACTATTGTAGTCAAAACACAAACGTCAATGGCACACATTAAGATTGAGTTCTCACCGACCATTTCGCAGACCGACAGTGCACTGACGGTATGTGAGGTGCAAACATTTACAGACACCTATTGTCTGGACGAGCATTCTTGTTGTTTTGTGCAGTGTGTAGTGGGTGTAGTAAAGGCTGCAATGTCATCATCGGTACTTGTCACGGCTACTGTTCACATGGGATCTATGGACACGGCTGTTCCGGGTCTTGTCTCAGTGTCTGTCCTTTATTTGAGGAAAAATCTGGCAAATGCCTACAATGTAAACATCTTGGCTATACCTGTAATGACACTTGTCCAGATGGTAATTTTGGGCTACAGTGCGAACAGATGTGTTCTGATGGCTGTGACATCATATGTACTCTCAAATGTCCGGACAACTGTTTCAACGACACCTGTCAACAGTCGATCGGGAATCTGTACATGCAAGAGAACGTTCAATGGGTCAGACTGCGCTCTCAAATCTCCGGACAACTGTTTAACGAAACCTGTTATTCCCACGTTCAGAAGAGTCTGCCGACTACAACAAGCCCAAGCATATGGACATTTTAATGTGTTTCTGTGCTAGACATGGTTCATTTTTTGGTGTTTTTTTAGTGAAGTCATGGCTCATATCTTGCTGTGTTTCTGTCCTAGCCATGGCTCATATCTTAGCTTGCGTGTGCTGGCCATGGCTCATATCTTGGTGTTTGTCATGTTAGTCATATCTCATATCTCGGTGTGTCCGTGTTAATCATGTCTCATATCTTTATGTGTGTCTGTGTTTAGTCATATCTCATATCTTAGTGTGTACCAGTGTTAGTCATATGTCATATCTTTGTGTGTGCATGTCTGGGTTATTGATATCTCATATCTTTGTGTGCATGCTTATGTTAGTCATATCTCATATCTTTGTGTGTGCATGTCTGTGTTTGTCACATCTCATATCCTTGTGTGTGCATGGCTATGTTAGTCCCATCTCATATCCTTGTGTGTGCATATCTATGTTAGTCATATCTCTTATCTTTGTGTGCATGTCTATGTTAGGCATGTGTCATATCTTTGTGTGTGCATGTCAATGTCAGTTATATCTCATATCTTTATGTGCATGTTTATGTTAGTCATGTGTCATATATCTTGATGTGTGTCAGTGTTAGTCATGCCTCGTATCGCTGTGTTCATGTCTGCATTAGTCACATCTCATGTCTTTGTGTGTGCATGTCTGTGTTAGTCACATCTCACATCTTTGTGTGTCCGTGTCTGTGTTAGTCACCTCTAGTGACTCGGGCAGATGGTGCTCGTAAACCTGGGAGGGCCTACCATCTAAGGGCAGAATCCCCCTACAGAAAAGATTATCTGCTGCCTTGCAGGAAGATTGGGGACAATCAAAGGCTAGGGAAAGCAAACCCGAATAAAATGCTGGCTGAAATCGGATGCACTGGGCCACTGGCGCAGAACACAGTGCAACGTATTAACGGGTGTTCAGTCAGAGCGGATCTGACAGACTCTAATTGTGATGTTCTGTCTGTGGGGGCGATCAACACACTTAGCCTGACAGCTGACTTCATATGAGAGTCTGGAATTCTTACTCTGATTGAGTCCTGAACGCAGAGAGAGAGAGAGAGAGATTTTGAAATATTGATTTAACCCCAAATTTTAATAGATTGATTTAACCTCAGATTTTGATAGATTGATGTAACTCAACATTTTGATAGATTGATTTAACTCCATATTTTAAGAGATTTAATTAACCCCACATTTTGAAAAATTGATTTAACCCTGCATTTGAAGACATTGATTTAACCTCATATTTTAAGTGATTGATTTAACCCTGCATATTAAGATATTGATTTAACCTCATATTTTAAGTGATTGATTTAACCCTGCATTATAAGAGATTGAATTAACCATAAAATTTAAAAGATTTAGTTAACCCCAAATTTTAAAAGATGGATTTAACCCCACATTTTAAGATATTGATTTAACCTCATATTTTAAGTGATTGATTTGACCATACATTTTAATTGATTGAATTAACCCCACACTTTAAATGATTGAATTAGCCTCGCACAATAAATGATTGAATTAACCCTACACTTTAAATGATTGAAGTAACCCCACACTTTAAATCATTGAATTAACCCCACAATTTAAATGATTGAAATAAGCCCCACACTTTAAATGATTGAATTAATCCCATACTTTAAATCATTGAATTAACCCCACACTTTAAATCAGGGGTGGCCAAATGGCGGCCCGCGGGCCGGATCCGGCCCGCCAGCCTAGTTTTCTTGGCCCGCGAAGCTCCACGGACTTACTTCATTTTTTACCCCTAATAGCGGATTTCTCCTGGTTTTAATCCGTGTCGGAGTTAACTCTTCTATCGTTCAAGAATACACAATATGAAAATCTCTGTCAATTTCTCGCAACAGCTAGATTGGCAACATAATTTCAAATAACACACACACACACACACGCACGCACACACACATGTTATAGGGTCGTCTTGTTCTTTGTTGTATTGTATATATCTTGACAACACATCACATTACATTGATGTTACTACATGTAACAAATAAGATCATGACAGAGTCTTTCTTTTCTTAATATATAATGATATTCACGTTTATTGAATTCTACTGGCACACATGATCTATAGTCTTGGATGCAATGTTTCATTCATTTCACACAATTTGTTATAATCTATCTACTTACGACATGTAAGATGAATATATGAAACACAATTCTTGAAACACTTGGAAGTGGACTACTACTGTCATAATATTCTTGTCAACTTCTTTATCTAGTTTCTATCAATGTCAATTCCTACTGACTTGACTACTCAAGACTTCTACTCTTAACTTCTAACTGTTCTGACTCTACTGTTTCTAATCTGCTTAACTGCTAAGCCTACATCCTAACTGTCTTTCTGGTCTTCCAACTTCTGTGTCTTAAACTGTTGTGCAAAACCTTAAATACTCAAACAGCTCCCTTCTTTCTGAGGCTCAGCAGCCAATCAGCTGCTCTGCCGAGTGCCCCTGCGACTGATCACAAGTGTTGGTCACTTACGTTTACGTGTCCAGTGTCCACCATCTGTGACTCACACCTGGACTTTCCCAAATTTGGGCAAAGCATCCTGTTTCCCCGAATCTCTACGACCTATTTGGAATAACATTACCTCATGACACTGGCCTCTCCTGGTAGCTAATTACCTGGCAGAGTAACACCATGAGTTTAGTGCATGGTATCATGTGATGGTCATTTAGAATAACAACTAACTTGCATGGACAATCGTGGAGATTTGACAATACGTCACGAGGTCGATGCGTGATGGTCATCCTCACAACAACTGGTTGTATGTGTCATTCCACTATTCTGGACCTCTCCTTCGGTGCGTATCACTACCCACCCTCTACAACAGGTGAGTGGGGATCATGGAAAATCCCATCGCTTTGTCCAATTACTCTGTACCTCACTCCTTCCTCCAGGTTACTACCCTTCTCCTATAACCTCTACTGTAACTAAACTTCTGACTCACTAGTGATACTGAAATACCATCATTATAGTTAAATCTGCTGGTCGCCACTATATGATACTGTCATCGTCTATTCAAGGAGCGGTAACGACTAAATTACCTGCTCTCTCTATGCTTCCTTAGCTTACTCTGTTACATATTCCTCCCTTATTACATATCAGATTTATTTCTAAGTAAATAAATCTTAGTATCATCTACATAAAATAGTAACAGAGTTATATGGAACATCAATAATATATGACTATTAATCATAATAGTAAATCAAAAATTCTAAGTTACCTAAAAAAAAATTCAGTACAATGTTCCTCTAAATAATTGTCACCATACAACATTCATTCTTTAATAATACATAAGCATCAACACAATCTAGGAGACAATAAGGTACTGAGCAATAAAACTTATTTGTAACCAAAAAACTTTAACATTTCCAAGGGACTTAATTTTTGAAAATATGTCCAGTTGTGTCCCTTGAATGAGTAACTCAACCATTTACTATAATGCAAGTCTTATTGAAAATGTTAACTAATTCTTGACAATGACTGTTTGTCAGCTTCTTGAGGCTACATCACAGGCATCACCAGACATCTGTCGACTGGCATCTGTGATCCCAATATCCTATAAATAAACTCATAAGACAAACCATGTACAACACGCATTTGTAAGGTATTAATAAAACATTAAACATTATCTTCTACATTTTACAAATGAAACCTCTGACAGACTGTCAAAGAAGTCTGAAATAAAAATATTCATGATAAAAAATTTTCACATATTTGCTCAATTCACATAGAACATATATGACCATACGTAGACAATTCACATATCTCCGGAGACTACAAATCACAAACAACACTTAGTTTGAGCAACAATATATCAATATACATACATATATACTTCAGACTTATTTACATCATACTCTTTCTCTGAGCCTCATTTCTCTATATATTATATGACTTCTTGTAAGTCATCATCAATCAATAATTTCTGGAACTCTCTCTCAAGCTCCAGATTAATTACCCATGAGTCCATCCTTTAGACTCATTTCTCCTGATACTCTTCTAGTATCATCTTAGACTCAAGATCAGAATTATCTGGACACCGTCCACTTGACAGTATCTATCAGTCATATTCATTTATTCGACTCAGATATTTCTATTTACATCTCATACTCACAGGACTACCATTTAGTCTCTATAACTTCTGGAAACTCTCTCTCAAGTTCCATTTCTCTTTATATAACCTTTTACGAGTTACCACTCTAGTTACACGATTATTTTCCCATGAGTCTACTTCATTAGACTCATCTTCTTCAGGTTATTACCTCTCATACAACTTAAAATCTCTTAATTTATTATGTAACCTTTCTGAGTTATCACTCGGTAACATAATTTCACAACTTAGAATTCTCTTTGAGGTTCTCTCAATAATTCTCTCATTTCTCTGACTTTCATTTCTCCGACTTCTTGTAATTTTCCTATAATTCGCTCATGTAACCTTTCTATGAGTTATCACTCGGTACATGTTTCACATGAGTCTCTTCCAGACTCCTTTTCTCATGATACTTCTCCTAGTATCACATTTATAACCTAATTCTTTAGGTCTCAATAAGCACAGGTTATCATCACCTTGCTTCTCACTTCTCATTCTTCCACAACTTCTAAGTCTCAATACACTCTCATCTCCTTGCTACACACTTATATTAACTTCTCAACTTATTTATTCTTCTAATTAGTGAGTCCTTACATCTCACTGTATCATCACATCTCCATGGGATGTTTACCCTTACTCTTGCTGGCATGCTCCAGGAACTCACTCATTCTTCCTATTCTGCGAGCAAAAAACATGTCTGTTTTTACACGTTCATCATCTTGTCTTTTTCTTTCTTCTATTATTTTAGTCCTTTCTGGGGATCCGAGTGGCCAAAAAACTACGCCTGAATTAATATCTTCCTCTAAATCATTATCTTTACTGACACAAACTGTAGCAACTTGTCTATCCTTTTTCTTCTTTGTCTTTGCTGTACATTTCTTGGAGGATTTCTGTCCTGTCGTATAACCTTGCGAGCCTTCCGCTTTCGTCACCTTACCGTCTTCTATCATTGTCCCCCAATACTCTCTACGGATCTCTGTTCCGTTGTCACTATCATAATCCACTGTACACTGGTCTGGATATAGTGGATGCATATAACGTGGTCGGTCTGAATCGGTAGGCCACAAGACAACCGAATTAATGTCTAATCTTGATTTAATTTTCCTGGTTCTCACCGAATTTTGTCTCTCCGGATGGACCTTTACTTTCTGTCTAACATCTTCTGTGTCTGTCATCTTTGAAAATTTCTCTTCAAGCTGTAGTTTATCATGCGTCAGTTGTCCAATATATTCCTCCGCCTCCATTATATCAGTTTCTATTTTGTCTACTTCTTTCTTCAAGCCTTTGTTCTTCGTCTTTAACCTATCAACTGTCTCTGTCAACTCTACAATCTTTTTATTATTTTTCTCATTAGTTTGCCTTAGTATCCTAATCTCATGATCTTGTTTTATTAATTTCTCATTTAATTCTTCTATTATTTTGTTACTTTCTTTATTCTTCTCAATCCATTTAGTCTCATATTCTTGCCATGTGTCACTGTCACTACCTACACAGGCATCTATATAAGTCTTCAAAACTGTAGTCTCTACTTCAGTCTGTGTACTCCTTGTCTTTTGTTCTGTGTCTGTCTTTCTAATAATCTCTTCCCTAATAATTTTATTTGTTTTTAAACTATATAGTCTATAGTCTGGTTTAGCGTATGTTGTTGGATTAGTGTATGTATGTTTTTGTAATGGCCTATAAACTTTGACTGTTATCTTACTATTATTTATTGTGTGCATGCTATTTAAAATTTTATTGACAATGTTACTGTCTCTGTATAGGATTATGGCTCTTTTTGTCTCTTCTTCAGGTCTATAAATTAATTTAACAAATATTATTTCTCCATACGTATTAAAATAATTTCTAATATCTATGTCACTAATGTTTTTATTTAAATTGGTTATCAATATTTTGCAGCTATTAGTATTTATAATTTGTTTACTGTCCATGTCTCTCTATAATATTATATAATGAACTATTTGATGAATACTATACGACTACTTGCGAAGAATCCAACTGTTAAAAGAACAAAACAATTACAATTTATTATATGTTATAAATTATAAAAATATAAAATATCAACACTTTATGACTCTACTCTGGCCTCAGTATCTGGAATAAATAGAAATTATTATTAGTTCTCTGTGGACTAAAAACAGTGTAGTCTAAAAATTATTATTATTAAATATGTTTATCTTAAATTTATGACAACATTAGTCTTCATTCACTTTAAACATCAACATAAACCAGTTAAAAAAATTCAACCTGCACATAAAAAAATGTCATACAGTATCATATGTCAATGTACCAATAATAATACTATATTTTAAAATCAATTATTTATCCAAAACTACATACACAAGACTATGTAATAAAATCAAAATGTCAACCAGTTGAACCAGCTGCTGAGAAAATGGTTTACAATATACTGCTGGTATTATTAAATAATATTTAAAAATACCTCTTTAACTAATTACTATCGTTAATTAATTACTTCACAAATTAATTAATCAAATACTTAATAACTAAATTAATTACTTAATAAATTGAATAACCAACTACTTAACTTAATTACTTAATTATATGTTTCTCAGCTGATGATGATCGGTCTCCTTGTCACAATGTTAATAATATAAATATATTTTAATTTAACTACACACGCGAATGGCCATTATAACACTTGAATATTACACTGTTATTTGATACTTAATTTGTTCTCTAATTTAAAATACACCCTTGGATTTCTAGAATATCATCACAATTTCTCAATCACTATGAGACATGAACTCATTCCTCAGCTTCAACACATGCGGGACGATTTCCTTTGAGTTATCTGATCTTGAGACGAATTCGTTCAGAGTTGTCTTTACTGACTTGGCGATTTAAAATTGACAACTGGGTTCACAGGTCAGGCTAACAAATGAATGAAAAATTTGACGAACAATGATTTGTTGCAACTTGACGCTATGCTGGATACCAACAAAATAGGTAATATTGACTGACAATTTGACAATCTCTTGGCTGGTCAGATTTAATGCTGACTAAAAATTGTAGTGCCTCTCTTAGACACTTGACACAGGTAAATTTCAGACTTGTGTTACGCAAACAGCGTAATTTGACTTTTTGACCTGAAGGACAGGTATTCTTGATTGGTAAAATTACAATCTCAGCTGGCAGGAGTGCAACACAGGTAGAATTGTGGTCGTGTTGAACTTTTGACCCGGTAGACGGTACACGGTGATTTCTCCGTGATTTCTAAGTTGAAGACTGGGCAGGCTTTTTATTCTTCCGTTAACTTTTCTGTCACTCTTATTTGATTTCTCTCTCCGCGACAACTTCCGGTTTAGAATCCTTTGATCACTTGGCACCAAATCTTTAAATGTTATAGGGTCGTCTTGTTCTTTGTTGTATTGTATATATCTTGACAACACATCACATTACATTGATGTTACTACATGTAACAAATAAGATCATGACAGAGTCTTTCTTTTCTTAATATATAATGATATTCACGTTTATTGAATTCTACTGGCACACATGATCTATAGTCTTGGATGCAATGTTTCATTCATTTCACACAATTTGTTATAATCTATCTACTTACGACATGTAAGATGAATATATGAAACACAATTCTTGAAACACTTGGAAGTGGACTACTACTGTCATAATATTCTTGTCAACTTCTTTATCTAGTTTCTATCAATGTCAATTCCTACTGACTTGACTACTCAAGACTTCTACTCTTAACTTCTAACTGTTCTGACTCTACTGTTTCTAATCTGCTTAACTGCTAAGCCTACATCCTAACTGTCTTTCTGGTCTTCCAACTTCTGTGTCTTAAACTGTTGTGCAAAACCTTAAATACTCAAACAGCTCCCTTCTTTCTGAGGCTCAGCAGCCAATCAGCTGCTCTGCCGAGTGCCCCTGCGACTGATCACAAGTGTTGGTCACCTACGTTTACGTGTCCAGTGTCCACCATCTGTGACTCACACCTGGACTTTCCCAAATTTGGGCAAAGCATCCTGTTTCCCCGAATCTCTACGACCTATTGGAATAACATTACCTCATGACACTGGCCTCTCCTGGTAGCTAATTACCTGGCAGAGTAACACCATGAGTTTAGTGCATGGTATCATGTGATGGTCATTTAGAATAACAACTAACTTGCATGGACAATCGTGGAGATTTGACAATACGTCACGAGGTCGATGCGTGATGGTCATCCTCACAACAACTGGTTGTATGTGTCATTCCACTATTCTGGACCTCTCCTTCGGTGCGTGTCACTACCCACCCTCTACAACAGGTGAGTGGGGATCATGGAAAATCCCATCGCTTTGTCCAATTACTCTGTACCTCACTCCTTCCTCCAGGTTACTACCCTTCTCCTATAACCTCTACTGTAACTAAACTTCTGACTCACTAGTGATACTGAAATACCATCATTATAGTTAAATCTGCTGGTCGCCACTATATGATACTGTCATCGTCTATTCAAGGAGCGGTAACGACTAAATTACCTGCTCTCTCTATGCTTCCTTAGCTTACTCTGTTACACACACACACACACACACACACACACACACACACACACACACACACTGCACAACTAATGGTGCCGACAATATTCAAAGTCTTTGCTTCGAGTTGGTACCGCAAAGTTGCTTTATTGTCAGTGCGGTGATAGCGTCAGATCTTTGGCTTAACATTTGTCGTCTGGACTTGTGGTGGCTCTTTCATTTCGCGGTAAGGGTTAATGAGGTTGGGAGGGACAGGGTGAGGGGACTTCGTAGCTCTAATTCTGTCTTTGAAGTTACATTCAAAATGTTTCACTGTTCGCCTTCATTCCCTTTGATCCCATCGTCTTGTCTTGTCCATAAAATGACTGCAACGTGTTTATTTGGTCACAATCTTTTGATTTCATTGTCAAACACAAGTCTGTGTATAACTGTCAAATCTGGACTTATTTTCGATAGTGGACCAACATTCTGTGACTTTTAACTTTGATGTGAGATTTTGTATAAATCATGTTAAAACGTAGAAAAGTTGATTGTGAAAATCGCATATTTAAACCTGAATGGGAATTAGATTATTTGTTCATCTTCAATAAGGATAGTAAACCTCAGTGCTTAATTTGCGTTCAAGTGTTAGCCGTTTTGAAGGAATATAATTTAAAACGGCACTATGCCACACATCATCAAAACATGTATGAGAAACATAGCATTGAAGCTAGGAAGCTTTTGGTTGAACAGCTGAAGACAAAGTTGAATCAACAGCAAAGTATGTATACAAAGGGCAATAAAATTAAAGAGTCATCGATCATTGCATCATATACAGTTACCTATGAGCTTGCAAAATCTAAAAAACCCTTTACTGACGGAAATTTTGTGAAGAAATGTGCGATTCAAATGGCAAAGGCATTCGGTCAAGAAAAAATAGCCAAAGAATTTGAATCTGTGCCTCTTTCAAAACAAACTGTAGCCAGAAGAACAGAAGACATCAGTCTGCAACTGTCTCAAAGTTTAAAATCTTGTATTGAAAACTGCTCATATTTTTCGCTCGCGATTGATGAAAGTACTGACATCACTGACACTTGCCAGCTTCTTATTTTTGTTAAAGTTATCCAGGAGGATTTTACTGTTATTGAAGAATTGTTGAAAGTTTGCTCTTTGCATGACACTTGTAGAGGGACAGACATATTTTCTGCAGTTCATAGTGCCGTAGATGAAGTAGGTGGTTTTGGAAAGTTGTCTGCAGTGTGTACTGATGGTTGTAAAGCTTTTAATGGTTCAAATACTGGTTTTGTTGGACTTCTAAAGCAAAACAAAATTAACGTACCTACATTGCATTGCATAATTCATCAAGAGGCCCTTTGTGCAAAGTCCATAAATCTAAAAGACACCATGGCTACTGTTGTGAAAATAACAAATTTGATAAGAGGAGGACACCAGTCTTTAAATCACAGGAAGTTTTTATCATTTTTAGAGGAAGTAGATTCTAGCTACGGTGATCTCCTGCTTTATACAGAAGTAAGATGGCTTAGTCGAGGGAAATGTTTAATAATATTTTTGAACTGAAGAATGACATTTATGACTTCCTGCGAGAGAACTTACCATGCTCAAATGATCTTCAACATGCACTCAAAGACATTAATTTCCTTCATAATCTGGCATATCTCACAGACATCACACAACATTTGAACATATTGAATTTGCAGCTACAAGGGGAAAAGCAAACCATTTTTCAATTGATGGGATATGTTGATGGTTTTAAAAAGAAGCTGAATCTATTTAGACTTTCTTTGCAAAAAAATTATCTGTTCCATTTTTCAAGTTGTAAGCAGTTGTTGTCAGAGATAGAAAGTGCAAACTTCAGTAAGTACGCAGCTGATATTGAACATTTGATTTGTGAATTTGATCGACGATTTCAAGATTTTGAAATGTTTAGTCCGCAAACGGAACTTTTTAATAACCCAATTAAGTGCACAGTGGAGTGCCAGCCATCAGATCTTCAACTAGAGTTGTGTGACCTTCAGTGTGACCCCTTCCTCAGTACTGTAAAGGCATTAGGAGCTGACTTCTGGAAATTGCTACCAAATGAACGTTACCCGTGTCTGAGAAAATGGGCACTAAAGATGTGCTCTATATTCGGCAGCACATATCTCTGCGAGACAACATTCTCTTCCATGAAGTTAATTAAATCTAAGACCAGGAACAGAATGACCGATTCGACATTGTCCCATACTCTCCGAATCGCCACGTCAAAAATGGAAGTGGACTTCAAATCTCTGGTGGAAAGCTGTGACAAGTCACAATCGTCGCACTGAGACATTAAAGGTAATTTTAAAATGAATAATTAATGGATTTGTTACAAATCAAATATGTAGTCAAAGTGCAAGCATTATTTATATATTACTATATCGCATAGGTCCCTACTGTCATTTTTGACGATATTCTTAAGTGTGGCCCGCGGGTCTTGGCCTTGGCTTTAATCCGGCCCTCGGGCAACCTCAAGTTGGCCACCACTGATTTAAAGTAAAGGTAAAGTAATTTTATTATTTAAAGTAAAGGTAAAGTAATTTTATTATTTAAAGTAAAGGTAAAGTAATTTTATTATTTAAAGTAAAGGTAAAATAATTTTATTATTTAAAGTAAAGGTAAAGTAATTTTATTATTTAAAGTAAAGGTAAAGTAATTTTATTATTTAAAGTAAAGGTAAAGTAATTTTATTATTTACTGGCTCAATGAATAATAAATTAAAAAAAATAATAATAAATCAATAATTTAATAGTTCAATAAACTGATCGTATCAAAACTGTACAAAATAATGATGTTCAATTAGATAATGTATAGATTAACAATTGAGTACAACGACAATTAGTCAGTTCAATAAATCAATGATTCTGTAGTTCTATAAATGAAGATTATGGATGTAGATTCAAACGTTTAATCTAAAAGTCGCTTCTGGGATGGATAGATTGATAATCCAAACTACCAGGATAGAACAAATGAGTTCTTTGAAAAATAAATAAATCAGAGACAGGTACTATCAATAAATCGATACATCTGATATATAAATAAATCGATAAGTATTGGAGATCAATAAATCGTTGCATCTGATAGAACAATAATTCGATACATTTTCCAGATCATATAAATCTATACATGTGATGGATCAATAAATCGATTAATATTGGAGATTTATAGATCGAAACATCTGGTAGATCAATGAATCAATGAATATTGCAGATCAAGAAACCTATACATGTGATAGATCAATAAATCGATAAATACTGGAGATCTATAGATTGAAACATCTGGTAGATCAATGAATCAATTAATATTGCAGATCAAAAAACCTATGCATGAGATAGATCAACAGATCGATAAATATTGGAGATCTATAGATTGAAACATCTGGTAGATCAATGAATCAATTAATATTGCAGATCAAAAAACCTATGCATGAGATAGATCAATAGATCGATAAATATTGGAGATCTATAGATTGAAGCATCTGGTAGATCAATGAATGTCTTTCAGAAGCCTTGAAAAGTTGTAGAAATCAAAACTCATCAGCACAAACACAAAACTTAGACTATTCAAATCAAATGTACTATTAACAACCCTTACGTATGCGTGTGAAAGCTGGAAAACAACAGGAGACACAGAAACAAAGTTTAACGCATTCGAAAATAAATGTCTAAGGAAAATACTTGGTATAGCGTGGAACGAATTCAAAACAAACGAGGAAATTAGAGAAATCGCCAATCAACCACTAATATCTTCAGTAATAAAGAAAAGACGATGGTCATATGTTGGACATGTGATGAGAAGAGATAATAACCGAATAGCAAAGCAAGCCCTCATATGGGAAACAACAGGTAAGAGGAAAAGAGGAAGACCCACAGAGACACTGAGAACATTGATGAGAAAGGCAAGAGCAGCAGGAATCGGCTCCCTCAATGAGATAGAGCTGCTTGCACAGAACAGAGACAAATGGTGAGATTTGATAAAATATCTTTAAAAGAATTGAAAACTGCTAGAATAAAAATTTAGATAAGGATTATCTTGATCTACGCCCTATGGGCCGGCTACGTCTCGAAAGGTCACTAGATAGATAGATACAGGAAATAGAAGACATTTTGTGTTTTTTTTTTTACTTATTTTTCTAATTCTAGTTTGAAATTATTATTCCTTTACATTATTTATTATTGGTTATTTCTTTACATTATTTATTATTGGTTATTTCTTTACATTATTTGTTATTGTTTATTTCTTTACATTATTTATTATTGGTAATTCTTTGACATTATTTATTATTGGTTATTCTTTACATTATTTATTATTTGTTATTCTTTACATTATTTATTATTTGTTGTTCTTTACATTATTTATTATTTGTTATTTCTTTACATTATTTATTATTCGTTATTTCTTTACATTATTTATTATTCGTTATTTCTTTACATTATTTATTATTTGTTATTCTTTACATTATTTATTATTTGTTGTTCTTTACATTATTTATTATTTGTTATTTCTTTACATTATTTATTATTTGTTATTTCTTTACATTATTTATTATTTTTAACTGGTTAAGGGACAGAGTAAGAAACATCGACCTGAGGAAGAAACTCCAAATTGAACCAGCCATCGAATGCATAAAGAAACAACAGATAAATTGGTTCGGCCACATAACAAGACAACAAGAACTAACAATTACTCAAAGAGCCATAAACAAATGCTACGAAAACACCAGATTAAGAGGAAGACCGAGAAAGAGATGGATAAAGGGAATACTAGAGTCACTAGGAGGGATAACAACAGAAGAGGCCAACAGAAGAGAAAAGAATCGCAGATTGTATCTCCCCTCGACGATAAACGGCAATGGAGGAAGGATAGAAGAAAAAGAAGAAGAAGGTTTATTATTTTTTTAAATACATGTGTGTTGTTTGTTCTTGCTGAAGGCCTATTGAGCCGAAACGTTATTCTAATTCCTGTCATCCAAATTATTACGGAAAGCTTTAAACCATGCCGTTTTAACTATTTTAAAAATAGATTTTTAAAATATCTATTTTTAAAATTTCTTCCAATAATTAGCCTTAATGCAGCTTCGCGTTTTTATGTCTTTCTTCGCTTGGAACCTTGAAAATAACACGGTCGAGCAATGCAGGACAGGATCAACCAGTAGAATTGCTGGAATTTTCGGCAAATCGGATATGGGAATGTCCCAACTGCTGTAACATCAGTCTGAACTACACACTTATGGATAGACGTGATCGCCTACACCAGCAATTACAGCACGTGATGGCTATTTCTGATTTCATTTTCCACCAACATCTCTAGATCGTTGTATTCTGTCCAATCAAACCGTTGACTTTCTAATGAGATCAAGACAGAAGTAAAGGCATCAGGATACATCAAGTAAAGGCATCAGGATACATCAAGTAAAGGCATCAGGATACATCAAGTAAAGGCATCAGGATACATCAAGTAAAGGCATCAGGATACATCAAGTAAAGGCATCAGGATACATCACGTAAAGGCATCAGGATACATCAAGTAAAGGCATCAGGATACATCAAGTAAAGGCATCAGGATACATCATGTAAAGGCATCAGGATACATCATGTAAAGGCATCAAGATACATCAAGTAAAGGCATCAAGATACATCAAGTAAAGGCATCAGGATACACCAAGTAAAGGCATCAAGATACATCAAGTTAAGGCATCAAGATACATCAAGTAAAGGCATCAGGATACATCATGTAAAGGCATCAAGATACATCAAGTAAAGGCATCAAGATACATCAAGTAAAGGCATCGGGATACATCAAGTAAAGGCATCAAGATACATCAAGTAAAGGCATCAAGATACATCAAGTAAAGGCATCAAGATACATCAAGTAAAGGCATCAAGATACATCAAGTTAAGGCATCAAGATACATCAAGTAAAGGCATCAAGATACATCAAGTAAGGGCATCAAGATACATCAAGTAAAGGCATCAAGATACATCATGTAAAGGCATCAAGATACATCAAGTAAAGGCATCAAGATACTTCAAGTAAAGGCATCAAGATACATCAAGTAAAGGCATCAAGATACATCAAGTAAAGGCATCTAGATACATCAAGTAAAGGCATCAAGATACATCAAGTAAAGGCATCAAGATACTTCAAGTAAAGGCATCGGGATACATCAAGTAAAGGCATCAAGATACATCAAGTAAAGGCATTAAGATACATCAAGTAAAGGCATCAAGATACATCAAGTAAAGGCATCAAGATACATCAAGTAAAGGCATCAAGATACATCAAGGAAAGGCATCAAGATACATCAAGTAAAGGCATCAAGATACATCAAGTAAAGGCATCAAGATACATCAAGTAAGGGCATCAAGATACATCAAGTAAAGGCATCAAGATGCATCAAGTAAAGGCATCAAGATACATCATGTAAAGGCATCAAGATACATCAAGTAAAGGCATCAAGATACTTCAAGTAAAGGCATCAAGATACATCAAGTAAAGGCATCAAGATACATCAAGTAAAGGCATCTAGATACATCAAGTAAAGGCATCAAGATACATCAAGTAAAGGCATCAAGATACTTCAAGTAAAGGCATCGGGATACATCAAGTAAAGGCATCAAGATACATCAAGTAAAGGCATTAAGATACATCAAGTAAAGGCATCAAGATACATCAAGTAAAAGCATCAAGATACATCAAGTAAAGGCATCAAGATACATCAAGTAAAGGCATCAAGATACATCAAGGAAAGGCATCAAGATACATCAAGTAAAGGCATCAAGATACATCAAGATGCGTAGAGATGCAAAGCTACTGTAAAGATGATGATAATAGCAAAACTAGAAAAAAAAGAAGAAAAAAAGTGGTATGGTGACAGCTTTACGTGGTAATGGACAAAACAAAAGTCGACGTTTCGGCCAAGTAGACCTTCAGCTGGAACAACAAACACACAAAATATATATAAGGATATGCAAACAAATCTAACTACATGGCGATAATATGCTAGCTACTCAAGAAAGGAAATAAAAAAAGTGTCACTTCCCTATGTTCTAGAGCGTGGTCAGCTTCTGAATGGACTACAATGAGAAGGCAGGATCGCTCTCATACACATAGGACACCTACTACATATTTATTATCGCCATGCGCTACCGAACCTATACATGTAAATATATGTGTCTGCATATGTAGTGGAATAGTGACACTGTGACCTTCCAGGCATGTCGTAAGAGGCAACTAAGGAGGTTGATCGATGGCTTGACAAGCTGTCATTGTAAAAAGTATTGTTATGGAAACAGCGCCATATATTTTAGAGCAGTGATCTCTGCAATATGTGCCACTTTGGCACGCAAGGTTTCTGTTTTTGAGATTTTGGTTCTGCCCTATGTGCCGTCTTCGGCTCGAAAGGACAACAGATAGATATATAGTGGCACATTTGGGCTCCTTTTGGTTTTTCTTTTGTGGGCTGTGTGGCAATATATACGCTGATTTATGAATGTACGCATGTATTGTTATATACACATGTTTCTTTTTGCACATCGGTTCGAGGTGCACACACAAAGTTAGATTAGCAAAGTTTATACATATCCTGTACCCACCTCTCCATATTTTTAGAACCCTTCCGTTCCGTCTTCTCGCTTGACTGCCTTGTCAGTGAGATTTATAGTTGATCATCCCGCCTTCTCATTTTAGTCCATTCGGAGGCTGACCACGCGCTGGAACACAGGGAAGTGACCATTTTGCTATTTTCTTGAGCATCTAGCATATTATCGTCACGTAGTTAGATCCGTGTCATCATCATCATCATCGAGTGCCTTCTCCGCAACGAAGGTTGGAACCATGGAGCGCCATTCTGCTCTATCTCTTGCTTTGATGGTGCAGGTTGTCATAGGCTGATTTGTCCCTCTGTTGATGTTACTCGTCCATGTTAGTCTTAGTCTGCCTCTGCCTCTTTTACCTTGTATTTTCCCCTCCAGGATTACTTTTAGTAGGCTGTTGTGTCTTTTAACATGGCCCAAAAATCGCATTTGTCTTGTTTGAATTGTGCTTAGTAGTTCTCTTTTCACTTTTAGTTGTTTTAAAACTTCATCGTTTGTTTTCTTTTCCTTCCATCCAATTCTACCTATTCTTCTATATATCCACATTTCAAAGGCTTCAATTCTCTGTTCTGTTTTCTTGTCTAATGTCCATGTTTCTGCGCCACAGATCCGTGTACATATCCTTATATATATTTTTTGTGTTCTTGTTTGTTGTTCCAGCTGAAGGCCTACTTGGCCGAAACGTCGCCTTTTGTTTTTGTCCATTACCACGTAAAGCTGTCACCATACATTTTATTTCTTCTTTTTTTTTTTTTTTTTTTTTAGTATTACTGACATCAAGACACTTCTGCACAAAATAAGGTAAAGACCTACCCGCTGATTCTATTTCCTATTGAGGTCATCAACACTCCTGTCTCCATGCAGAGAAACCAATCTCATTTTCGTCCGTTCCTGAAGACGCGAACCATGGGACGTAATCCAACATAGGACAACTTCCAATTGTTATCGCTAGATTATTTCCCATAAGACTAAAATGCAATAAATCATCATCATCGAGTGCCGTCTCCGCGTTGAAGGTTGGCTACCATGGAGCTCCGTTCTACTCTGTCTCTTGCTTTGATGGTACAGATTGTCATAGGTTGACTTGTCCATCTTTTGATATTAATCGTCCATGTTAGTCTTGGTCTGCCTCTGCCTCTTTTACCTTGTATTTTCCCATCTAATATTACTTTTATTAGGTTGTTATATCTTTTAACATAGTAAAGTAAAGTACCCCAGTCACGCCAAGTGGCATGTAGGGAAATATGGTGTTAGTGACCCTATAATTTACAGACCTTCAGCACATGATTTTTTGGGGTAATGTGGTCGGTATTACGCCCGTGCTGCTTTACTTTCCCAGAAAAAAAATCCGGTACCCATTTAAGGCTGGGTGAACCCGGAAGCCGTCAGTTGTGATCGAATCCTACCCCTTGTCCTTTGTAGTCCAGTTCACTAACCACTGAGCTATCGCGGCTCCCCATATCTTTTAACATGCCCTAACAAATTTCATTTGTTTTGTTCTAATTATGTTTAGCTGTTCTCTTTTCATTTTTAGCTGTTTTAAAACTTCATCGTTTGTTTTCTTTTCTTTCCAGATGCTATAAAAGAAAGCAATAAAGTGTTCTGTCTTGCCCTCACGGCTTTCTAGGAACATAAATGTCAACTGAAGTATCAAAATAACGCTTATTTAAATTGACAATGCATTAATCAACATCAGATTTCAATAAACCCAAACGTGGGCGATCGTGTCACTTCACAAAATTTCATGCTTCGGTTGATGTCCAAAATATCCGCTGCTTGCTACTTTCTCTGTCGAGTATTTAATGTCATTTCTTCTCAGTCGAGTATTTAATGTCATTTCTTCTCTGTCAAGTATTTAATGTCATTTCTTCTTTGTCGAGTATTTAATGTCATTTCTCCTTTGTCGAGTATTTAATGTCATTTCTTCTCTGTCGAGTATTTAATGTCATTTCTTCTCTGTCGAATATTTAATGTCATTTCTCCTCTGTCGAGTATTTAATGTCATTTCTTCTCTGTCGAGTATTTAATGTCATTTCTTCTCTGTCGAGTATTTAATGTCATTTCTTCTCTGTCGAGTATTTAATGTCATTTCTTCTGTCGAGTATTTAATGTCATTTCTTCTCTGTCGAGTATTTAATGTCATTTCTTCTCTGTCGAGTATTTAATGTCGTTTCTTCTCTGTCTATATTCTATTACATCTTGCACACTATTACAATATTTTCCAACTTCTTAATTCTCATGATTAAAATCCAGACATCATCTAACATGACCTACGCACTAACGTTATTCAAGAAGATATTCTTTGCCTTCTACTTTTACATCTTTTTCATTCTTCTTCTTCTTGTGCTTTTTCTTTTTCATCGATCACATTTTCCTACACATCTAGACATTTAAACATTTGTACATTTAGACATTCAGACATTTAGACATTGAGACATGTAGACATTTAGACATTCAGACATTCAGACATGTAGACATTTAGACATTCAGACATTCAGACATTCAGACATTCAGACATGTAGACATTTAGACATTTAGACATTCAGACATGTAGACATTTAGACATTCAGACATTTAGACATTTAGACATTCAGACATTTAGACATTTAGACATTTAGACATTCAGACATTTAGACATTTAGACATTCAGACATTTAGACATTTAGACATTCAGACATTCAGACATTTAGACATTCAGACATTTAGACATTTAGACATTCAGACATTTAGACATTTAGACATTCAGACATTTAGACATTGAGACATGTAGACATTCAGACATTTAGACATTGAGACATGTAGACATTTAGACATTTAGACATTCAGACATTCAGACATTTAGACATTTAGACATTCAGACATTTAGACATTCAGACATGTAGACATTTAGACATTCAGACATTTAGACATTGAGACATGTAGACATTTAGACATTCAGACATTCAGACATTTAGACATTCATACATTTAGACATTCAGACATGTAGACATTTAGACATTTAGACATTCAGACATGTACACATTTAGACATTCAGACATTCAGACATGTAGACATTCAGACATTCAGACATGTACACATTTAGACATTCAGACATTCAGACATGTAGACATTTAGACATGTAGACATTTAGAAATTCAGACATTTAGACAAGTAGACATTCAGACATTCAGACATGTAGACATTTAGACATTCAGACATTCAGACATGTAGCCATATAGACATTCAGACATTTAGACATTCAGACATTCAGACATGTAGACATTTAGACATTCAGACATTCAGGCCATTAGACATGTAGACATTTAGACATGTAGACATTTAGACATTTAGACATTCAGACATTCAGACATTTAGACATTCAGACATTCATACATGTAGACATTTAGACATTCAGACATTCAGACATGTAGACATTTAGACATTCAGACATTTAGACAAGTAGACATTCAGACATTCAGACATGTAGACATTTAGACATTCAGACATTCAGACATGTAGACATTTAGACATTCAGACATGTAGACATTTAGACATTCAGACATGTAGACATTTAGACATTCAGACATATAGACATGTGGACATTCAGACATTCAGATATTTAGAAATGTAGATATTCAGACATTCAGACATTTAGACAAGTAGACATTCAGACATGTAGACATTTAGACATTCAGACATTCAGACATGTAGACATTTAGACATTCAGACATTCAGACATGTAGACATTTAGACATTCAGACATGTAGACATTTAGACATTCAGACATATAGACATGTAGGCATTCAGACATTCAGATATTTAGACATGTAGATATTCAGACATTCAGACATTTAGACATGTTGACATTTAGACATTTAGACATTCAGACATTCAGACATTCAGACATTTAGACATTCAGACATTCATAAATGTAGACATTCAGACATTCAGACATTTAGACATGTTGACATTTAGACATTTAGTCATTTAGATATCAGAAATAAACAATCAACGTTTTTCTGACACATGATGAGAAGAGAAACGTTGGAATACTTGGTTATGGAAGGTCCTGGTATCACTGCAAACGAATTAAAATCCATAATTGCTCAAAGTCCCGTGCCAGCGTAATCATCCGAATCTCATCTCCCAAACAAAGAAAGGTAACTGTAGTCCCCATCGTAGCAGCCTCAGCACACGTCAAAAGACATAAGGCGAAACCGCGCAGAAAGTGAACACAGCCAACTGTTCCCTGTCATTCGATATCAGCATTCATCGTAAACAATAGGAATATCGAAACACGATCAAAACGGATGAGACACACAGCTCACGGTGTGCACAAAGCACCTAACTCAGTAGCTCCTGCAACAAGCCGGACTTGGAATATGAGGAAACTGCAACAACGAACATTTTTCATGCATGGCTTCAATGGTTCCTGCCGCCGATGCACCATATACCGGAAGTTCACGTCCTCTTTAAAATGATGATAGTCATATTTTTAAAAAAAATGTATAGCGCTTGATGATATTAGGCCATCGTTGTTGACTCCAATTCCGAAAATATAGACACGCAGTTAGTCGTCAGATTGTCCCCATCGCACATCAAACAACAGACCGTACGATTAACGTACGGCCGGTCTAGGGATGTACGATGAGCCATTGCGATGACGTAGCACACAACAATGTCGAACACACAACAATTTCGCTCCCTTTAGATGCCTGATTACTCTAGTGAAAGCAGCCTACAACGAACAAAACACGGTGCAAATTCCCTAAAGAGATAAAACTGAGGCTGACGAAGTAGTTTACATTAATGAGTAACATGAAAATAACTTGCGTCAAGGATTTCCATCAACGGTCATAAACAGCACCAATGTAACGTAAAGCGTAGATCAAGTCTAGACGATGGAAGGTCTCATTCACAACACTTGATTTGTCAAAAAGGGACTGTTGTTGGCGTACAACCTCGCTTTAGCCGCGCAGATGTAATAAGTAGAAAATCATTTTTACTTTAACGCAGAAAAGTGCAATGGAGAACCGAAATTAATCAGACCTCGAATGCACTTTCTGCAGCGATCGAGAGAACGTGACCAAGATCCACCATCTTTACAACGGAAGTCCAGCAATAACAATAATAACTGAATAATAATAATAGCAATAATACTAATAATTTAATTACAATAATAGTAATTTTAAAAATACAACAATAATAATTTAATTTTAATAATAGTAATATAATAATATAATAATAACAATAATAACATTAATAATAATAATTTAATTACTATAATAGTAATATTTAAAAGAATAAAAACAATGACATAATAACCTTTTTACGAAGCAGATTTCAAACAAAAACAACTCATTTTATGGACAGATCATTTTCCGAAGAAGTTATAATTTTCTCCCTTGTTTCCTCTCCCTAGTGATGCATCATGGGTCGGGTTTTCCCAATATAACAATTTCTAGCCTGAAATAACAAGCCAGATATTCCAATTATTAATAACAAAAATTACGTAAGCACAAAAGACGTAATTTCCGAGACCAAAACGAGAGCATATATTTAGATCTCTGTTCGAGTTTTACAAGGGAGGGAATCTGGATCTTGAATTCGGTTTCAATGATATTTATGACAGCGCTTCTTAAAATGGGGAGTTATCAACTCATTTTTGGCTGTGTCATAGTTGTTAGGGCGCTCGCATGCTAACCATGTGCTCGGAGTTCAATAATTGTTTGGAATCTTTTTTTCCGGACAGATACGGATTTTAGTTTTACCGGCATTTTAAATTGCCTACTAGGAACTTGCTTTTTAAATTGTCTACTAGAGACCGGCATTTTAAATTGCCTACTAGGGACCGGCATTTTAAATTGCCTACTATGAACTTGCTTTTTAAATTGCCTATTAGGGGCCGGCATTTTAAATTGTCTACTGGAGACCGGCATTTTAAATTGTCTACTAGGGACCGGCATTTTAAATTGTCTACTAGGGACCGGCATTTTAAATTGTCTACTAGGGACCGGCATTTTAAATTGCCTACTAGGAACTTGCTTTTTAAATTGCCTACTAGCGACCGGCATTTTAAATTGTCTACTAGGGACCGGCATTTTAAATTGTCTACTAGCGACCGGCATTTTAAATTGTCTACTAGAGACCGGCATTTTAAATTGTCTACTAGAGACCGGCATTTTAAATTGTCTACTAGAGACCGGCATTTTAAATTGTCTACTAGAGACCGGCATTTTAAATTGTCTACTAGGGACCGGCATTTTAAATTGTCTACTAGGGACCGGCATTTTAAATTGCCTACTAGGAACTTGCTTTTTAAATTGCCTACTAGCGACCGGCATTTTAAATTGCCTACTAGCGACCGGCATTTTAAATTGTCTACTAGCGACCGGCATTTTAAATTGCCTACTAGGGACCGGCATTTTAAGTTAGTTACCAGGGACCGGCATTTTAAATTACCTACCAGGGACCGGCATTTTAAATTACTTACCAGGTACAGAGATAATAGTGAAAGAAAGGTCTCAGTCTGAATAGTAAGAAAACAGAACCAGTGGGCATATCGAAGAAACAATCATCACCATCATGCAGCATAAAAATAAATAAGACAAATGTGAAATACTTGGGCACAATAATAACATCAGATGCAACGTTTATCACACAAATTAAAAGCTGGGGAGCTCAGACGAAACAAGAACTTCTGATAACAAAAACGTCCTATGCAACAAGTCTATGTCAGTAGAAGCGAGAAAGAGAGCTCATCAGTTTAGAGCCAATTCTGAACTATGGAAGCGAATCATGGACAGTAAAGAAACAAATGAAAAGACTTTTAGAGGTCCAGGTATGGGATTTCTCAGAAGAATGTTGAAGGTTTCCTGAACAGCTAAAAAAACCAACGAGGAAATTCTCAAAGATACCAACACAAAAAGGAAGTTCCTAGGAAACATCATAAATAAACAATACATGTTTCGCGGAAATCATGAGAAGAGAAAAGTTGGAATACTTGGTTACAACTGGCAAAATATAGGGAAATAGAGATCACGGACGACAAAGCTTGATACTAGATAGCTTGGTGTGATGGCATAGAAAACAGTCAACAACAGAATTGATATGATGCTCTGTAGATAGAGAGTGGTGGAAGGATATAATCACACAAGCTAACCGGTATGGCACATAATGATGATGATGTTGATAATTAGAGATTTATTATGGGAAGTGCAGCGGACTGGCGTTATACTGGCCACATTATTTATAAGTGCGTTGTTTATTTGTTTCTTCTTCGTCCTTCATAGATGACTAGGTCTTCTATATCAGTAGCGTCACTCACACAGTGGCACACAAACACATACATGTTCACACTCACACAGTGGCACACAAACACATACTTGTTCACACCCACACAGTGGCACACAAAGACATAAACGTTCACACCGACACAGTGGCACACAAACACATACTTGTTCACACCAACACAGTGGCACACAAACACATACTTGTTCACACCCACACAGTGGCACACAAACACATACATGTTCACACCCACACAGTGGCACACAAACACATACATGTTCCCACCCACACATTGGCACACACACACACACGTTCACACCCACACAATGGCACACAAACACATACATGTTCACACCCACACATTGGCACACAAACACATACATGTTCACACCCACACAGTGGCACACAAACACATACATGTTCCCACCCACACATTGGCACACACACACACACGTTCACACCCACACAATGGCACACAAACACATACATGTTCCCACCCACACATTGGCACACAAACACATGCTTGTTCACACCCACACAGTGGCACACAAACACATACATGTTCCCACCCACACATTGGCACACAAACACATACATGTTCCCACCCACACATTGGCACACAAACACATACATGTTCGCAGCCAGTGACTTTAATGAAAAGATCGACTGTTTCCCTTTTAAAGATACAAAAACCTACCCAAGGGAAGTAACGTATATTATTAGCCGTGGCTAGATGTTGACCTTTGACCTATAAGACCATTGTTTTGATGGTGCAACTGTTGTGTACTACCTTATATAGTATTTTTTAACAGTCTTATCTTCATGCATCATAGACAGAAGACAAACAAATGAAAAGACGATTAGAGGCCGCCACAGACATGGGATTTCTCAGAAGAATGCTGAAATTTCCCTGGACAGCTAAAAAGACCAATGAAGAGATTCTCAAATCTAATTCTCAAATCGAGGACAACACAAAAAGGGAGCTCCCAAAAACATCAGAAAGAAACAATCAAAATTTTTCGAGAATATCATGAGAAGAGAAAGGTGGAATACTTGTTTACAACTGGCAAATTAAAATTACAACTTAAAAATAAAAGGAAAGAGAGATCGCGGAAGACAAAGAGAGGAAGTACTGGATAGCTTGGTGTCATGGCATGGAAAACAGTCAACAACAGAACTGATACGATGCACTGTGGATAGAAGATTGTGGAACAATATGATCGCCTACGCTAACCGGTATGGCACATGATGATGATGATCTATCTATCTATCTATCTATCTATCTATCTATCTATCTATCTATCTATCTATCTATCTATCTATCTATCTATCTATCTATCTATCTATCTATCTATCTATCTATCTATCTATCTATCTATCTATCTATCTATCTATCTATCTATCTATCTATCTATCTATCTATCTATCTATCTATCTATCTATCTATCTATCTATCTATCTATCTATCTATCTATCTATCTATCTATCTATCTATCTATCTATCTATCTATCTATCTATCTATCTATCTATCTATCTATCTATCTATCTATCTATCTATCTATCTATCTATCTATCTATCTATCTATCTATCTATCTATCTATCTATCTATCTATCTATCTATCTATCTATCTATCTATCTATCTATCTATCTATCTATCTATCTATCTATCTATCTATCTATCTATCTATCTATCTATCTATCTATCTATCTATCTATCTATCTATCTATCTATCTATCTATCTATCTATCTATCTATCTATCTATCTATCTATCTATCTATCTATCTATCTATCTATCTATCTATCTATCTATCTATCTATCTATCTATCTATCTATCTATCTATCTATCTATCTATCTATCTATCTATCTATCTATCTATCTATCTATCTATCTATCTATCTATCTATCTATCTATCTATCTATCTATCTATCTATCTATCTATCTATCTATCTATCTATCTATCTATCTATCTATCTATCTATCTATCTATCTATCTATCTATCTATCTATCTATCTATCTATCTACCTATCTATTGTCCTTTCGGACCGAAGACGGCACATAGGGCATAGCCACAGTCTTAAAAACAGAAACCTTGCGTGCCAAAATGGCACATATTGCAGAGATCACTGCTTCTAAAATCTATGGTTCTGTTTACATAACAACATTTCTTACAATGACAGCTTGTCAAGTCATCGATCCATCTCCTTAGTCGCCTCTTACGACATGCCTGGAAGGTCACAGTGTCACAATTCTTTACCTCCCTGATAATGAGGCCCCGGTAATACACGGTACAGTATATAAATATATAAAGAAAAAGATAAAATGGTTAGACAAAGTGATAAGTTAGAAAGATCAAATTACAACACATCTAAATTTCAAAGAACGCCAAACTCAAATGCAGAAGACTACAAAGTTGGATTGATAGAATATTAGAAACACTAGGAAACATAACAGCAGGAGAGGTCAACAGAAGAGCAAAAGATGGATTGATGGAATATTAGAAACACTAGGAAACGTAACAGCAGGAGAGGTCAACAGAAGAGCAAAAGATGGATTGATGGAATATTAGAAACACTAGGAAACATAACAGCAGGAGGGGTCAATAGAAGAGCAAAAGATGGATTGATGGAATATTAGAAACACTAGGAAACATAACAGCAGGAGAGGTCAACAGAAGAGCAAAAGATGGATTGATGGAATATTAGAAACACTAGGAAACATAACAGCAGGAGAGGCCAACAGAAGAGCAAAAGATGGATTGATAGAATATTAGAAATACTAGGAAACATAACAGCAGGAGAGATCAACAGAAGAGCAAAAGATGGATTGATAGAATATTAGAAACACTAGGAAACATAACAGCAGGAGAGGTCAACAGAAGAGCAAAAGATGGATTGATAGAATATTAGAAACACTAGGAAACATAACAGCAGGAGAGGTCTACAGAAGAGCAAAAGATGGATTGAATAAATATTAAAAACACTAGGCAACATAACAGTAGGAGAGGTCAACAGAAGAGCAAAAGATGGATTGATAGAATATTAGAAACACTAGGAAACATAACAGCAGGAGAGGTCAACAGAAGAGCAAAAGTTGGATTGATAGAATATTAGAAACACTAGGAAACATAACAGCAGGAGAGGTCAACAGCAGAGCAAAAGATGGATTGATAGAATATTAAAAACACTAGGAAACATAACAGCAGGAGAGGTCAACAGCAGAGCAAAATACCACAATCCTGAAATAGAAGAAAATAAGAAAATCTAATCATCTGATGTAAAGACTATAGTTCGATTGAGTTTAATGAACAGACAGCACAAAGAGAGAGCGAATATTATTGTGATAGATGTTTGATAGATGGCGCTTCCCAGCACCAGAGCTGGAGGTTGTCAGCGACCCACAGCTGATGGCTAGCGCCAGGATCGGTGAACCAAAACCATCCAGACACTGCTCCACCTCTCCGTGGTGCCTACAGTAACAGACTAACATGTCTAGTCTGGCCAAGCCTGCAGGGATCGAAGAGGGAAGACAACCCGGTACTCAAAAATGTGCTGAAGTCGGATGTGTTGGGCCGAAAGAAGCAAATATAACAGTTATACTGCAAACCACAACACAACGCAGACACGTCCACTACGTCCTTGTAAGGGCGGATGATGAAGAAGAATATTCTAGTCTACCACGATACTCTAGAATACTTTAGTCATCGGGCGAACGCAACCAACCAACCACCAGATGGTTGTGATTATTGGTCAAAGGGAGATTAATCGGGATACAATGTAAGAACCGCTGTTTTATTGACAAAGTTATCTGCCGATAGAAATAGAAAGGTTTTCAAATTTCTAGAATTATCTCAGACGAGTTGGCGGAAATGATGGCTTTTGTTTTTGTCAGATGTGTGGGCTGTGAGTAGGTGTGGTGTGGAGTGTGGTAGGGATAGAGATGAAGAAATGTAGATGAAGATATAGAAATAAATAGATAGAGATGAAGATATAGAGATGAAGATATAGAAATGAATACATAGAGATGAAGATATAGAGATGAAGATATAGAAATGAATAAATAGAGATGAAGATATAGAGATGAAGATATAGAAATGAATACATAGAGATGAAGATATAGAGATGAAGATATAGAAATGAATAAAAAGAGATGAAGATATAGAAATGAATAAATAGAGATGAAGATATAGAAATGAATAAATAGAGATGAAGATATAGAAATGAATAAATAGAGATGAAGATATAGAAATGAATAAATAGAGATGAAGATATAGAAATGAATAAATAGAGATGAAGATACAGAAATGAATAAATAGAGATGAAGATATAGAAATGAATAAATAGAGATGAAGATATAGAGATGAAGATATAGAAATGAAGATATAGAAATGAATAAATAGAGATGAAGATATAGAGATGAAGATATAGAAATGAATACATAGAGATGAAGATATAGAGATGAAGATATAGAAATGAATACATAGAAATGAAGATATAGCGATGAAGATATAGAAATGAATACATAGAGATGAAGATATAGAGATGAAGATATAGAAATGAATACATAGAGATGAAGATATAGAGATGAAGATATAGAAATGAATACATAGAGATGAAGATATAGCGATGAAGATATAGAAATGAATACATAGAGATGAAGATATAGAGATGAAGATATAGAAATGAATAAATAGAGATGAAGATATAGAAATGAATAAATAGAGATGAAGATATAGAAATGAATAAATAGAGATGAAGATATAGAAATGAATAAATAAAGATGAAGATATAGAAATGAATAAATAGAGATGAAGATATAGAGATGAAGATATAGAAATGAATAAATAGAGATGAAGATATAGAGACGAAGATATAGAAATGAATAAATAGAGATGAAGATATAGAGATGAAGATATAGAGATGAAGATATAGAAATGAATAAATAGAGATGAAAATATAGAGATGAAGATATAGAAATGAATAAATAGAGAAGAATAAATAGAAATGAAATACAAAGAATTTAGGTTAAATACAAAAATTAAAATTGTCTACTCAAATGTTAAGTCAGTCCTATTATATAGCTGTGAAACATGGAGGACAACAAAACTGACAATCAGGAAGATACAGACTTTCATTAATGGATGCTTACGCAGAATAAATGGATGGAAATGGCAGGACAAAATCACTAACATAGAATTATGGAAATGTACCAGTCAAATACCAGTGGATAAAGAGATACAGCGAAGACGATGGCGCTGGATAGGACAAACACTGCGGAAGCCAACTGAGAGTATTACACAACAGGCCCTTTTTGGAATCCCCAGGGGAAAAGACAAAGAGGAAGACCAAGGAATTCTTGGAGAAGACAGATAGAAGCAGAAATAAAGATGATGGGGAAGACATGGAATGATCTTAAAAGAATGGCAAAAAAAAACAGAACGACTTGGAAAGTGTTTGCTGAAGACCTATGCTCCACAGGGAGCTAAAAAGGTAGAAGAAGAAGAAATAGAGATGAAGATATGTAATTAATGTGTTGTTCTTGTTAGACTTGTGGGCTGTGAGTAGGTGTCGTAATGAGTGTGGCTTTGATAAAGATGAATAAACAGCGATGAGGATATATAGAGATGAAGGAAAATAGATGAATAAATATAGATGAAGAAAAATAGATGAATAAATATAGATGAAGGAAAATAGATGAATAAATATAGATGAAGAAAAATAGATGAATAAATATAGATGAAGAAAAATAGATGAGTAAATATAGATGAAGGAAAATAGATGAATAAACAGAGATGAAGGCACACCGATGAGGATATATAGAGATGAAGGAAAATAGATGAATAAATATAGATGAAGAAAAATAGATGAATAAATATAGATGAAGAAAAATAGATGAGTAAATATAGATGAAGGAAAATAGATGAATAAATATAGATGAAGAAAAATAGATGAATAAATAGAAATGAAGAAAAATAGATGAATAAATATAGATGAAGAAAAATAGATGAGTAAATATAGATGAAGGAAAATAGATGAATAAATATAGATGAAGAAAAATAGATGAATAAATATAGATGAAGAAAAATAGATGAATAAATATAGATGAAGGAAAATAGATGAATGAATAGAAATGACGAAAAATAGATGAATAAATAGAAATGAAGAAAAATAGATGAATAAATATAGATGAAGAAAAATAGATGAATAAATATAGATGAAGAAAAATAGATGAATAATTAGATATGAAGGAAAATAGAAGAACAAATAGAGATGAAGAAATATAGATTTTTGTTCTTGTTCAGTGATTCATGGAGACGATATATCGTCTCGTAATATGGTCCTATCGTTAAAATTAGGCTAAAGGCAGACGGTAGACCCACATATAATAATAAGAAATGGATAATGAAGAAGAAGTAGAAAGAAAATGAGAATTTAACGCATACAAAAGTAACTACCTGTATGCTTGGGCTTTTGTTATTCTTATTACACTTGAAGACTCTAAACATCGTTATATTAGGGCAGCTATTGAGTTATTGAGTTATTGAGTTATTTGCGGGTCATCATCATTGCACTCCGAACATGTCCATAGGTGCTCAGATCCCCTCCTCAGCAATTCCCTCAGTGTCCAGCGACTGACGACTCCAGTTCTATGTTGGTTGATAAGTCTTCTTACACGGCCACCAAGTTTCTCATTTCTGGCTGTGCCCATCTTAACTCCCATTTCCATCATCCGAAGAAGTGACGTAGATCTGTGTTTGTCGAAGTGCTGTGCTCTTCCAACATCTCGAAGGGCATTGATGATGTCCGCCCGATCCATCGGTTGCCCGTCCTCAACGACAGCGCAGCTAGCCAACCTGTCCGCTCTCTCATTTCCCCGTACTCCCGCATGTCCAGGGACATAGACAAAGGTGACCTTACGTATTTTGGATTTCTATCCATCTTCTTCTTTTCCCTTTCTCACTGATAGATAAAAAAGGTGTCGTGGTTATATTATTTGTCGTTCTTGAGCTGCTCGAACTGTCTGAATTCGTGATTTTCCTTTATGTTGGATTAGGGCAGTGTCTATGGCTACTCCGATCATCATTGTAACCTTGCACAGCCTTTTAGTCAAGCTTAGGTCTATGTAGAACCAATTCTGGCTTATGGAAGTGAATCATGGACAGTAGACAAACGAATGAAAAGGCGATTAGAGCTCATTTTTTGGCCATGTAATGAGAAGAGACGATTAGAGGCCACAGAGATGGGATTTCTCAGAAGAATGTTGAAAGTTCCCTGGACAGATAAAAAGACCAATGAGGAAGTTCTCAAAGAGGCCAACACAAAAAGGGAGCTCTTAAAAAAACATCAGAAAGAAGCAATCAAGATTTTGTGGGCACATCATGAGAAGAGGAAAGTTGGAATACTTGGTTACAACTGGCAAAATAAAAGAAAAGAGAGATTGTGGGCGATAAAGAGAGAAAATACTGGATAGCTTGGTGTCATGGCATGGAAAACAGTCAACAACAGAACTGATACGATGCACTGTAGATAGAAGATTGTGGAGGGACATGATCACCTACGCCAACCGGTATGGCACATGATGATGAATTATGTGGATGAAAACAGAGAGAGAGATAGAGAGGCAGACAGCGAGAGAGAGAGAGAGAGAGAGAGAGAGAGAGAGAGAGAGAGAGAGAGAGGTACGTTTTAATAGAAAGCAGTTATAACCGAAATAAAAGTCTGTATAAAAAATACGAAACCTCATTTTGTTGTTTGTGCCATCCAACTCATTACAATACCCTTCCATGTCCTCGCTTGCTCACTAAAAGGTGCGCATTATGTCATAGAGCATCGTCTATTGTACTCAGCGTCCGATCGATATCTAACTCCTGTATACGGCCAGTCATCATCTCTCCCTCTCTCTCTCTCTCTCTCTCTCTGGTCTCACTCGAAATCTGGAACCAGTCTAAATCTCTTCTAATCTTACGGGGGGAAAAAATACCACAATATGTGAAGTGGTTTTTCAGTTTATAGGAAAGCTATTTTCAAACACTGAACGGATAAAGAGAATAATAGAAGAATAAGAATCACTTTGTTTTGAGCATATTTTTAAGTTATGTTGGAAGCATAACAATTTGATGTCTGCGTCATTTATGAGAATTTGAGTTTCTTTGCGTCGTCATGGTCGTTCATGGATTGAAATTGATGAGGATTGTTTAAGTTTTGGCTTCATTCTTGTCTTATTTACGGATTGTTGGTAAGTTGCAAGTTGTAGATTAACTTTATTGTAGAAGCAATATATGTCTTTTTTATTTTATTAAAAAATATATTTTTAACGTGAATTTTATAATTAAATTACTTAGAAAAAGAGGAAATATAATAGTTATGGTCGTCAGTGTAGTTTATCATTTATATTTTAGTTGGTTTCCACACTTGTGTCGTTCAATGAAAATAAAATACACACACGGCTTTTATTATACATGTAAAGCAAACAGAATGGACCAGCTAAACTAATATAAACATTAGACAAAATACAACGGTATGACAAAAGCATTCATCGGGTATCTCCTTCTTCTTTTCTCTTTCTCACTGATACCTAAAAGGTGTCGTGGTTTATATCATTTGTCGTTCTTGAGCTGCTCGAACTGTCTGAATTAGTGATTTTCCTTTGTTGTTACATGTCTCTATCACTGCATCTATCCATCTTCTTTTCTCTTTCTCACTGATACCTAAAAGGTGTTGTGGTTTATATCATTTGTTGTTCTTGAGCTGCTCGAACTGTCTGAATTAGTGATTTTCCTTTGTTGTTACATGTCTCTATCACTGCATCTATCCATCTTCTTATTCTTTTCTCTTTCTCACTGATACCTAAAAGGTGTCGTGGTGTATATCATTTGTCATTCTTGAGCTGCTCGAACTGTCTGAATTAGTGATTTTCCTTTGTTATTACATATCTCTGTCACTGCATCTATCCATCTTCTTCTGTGTCTTCCTCTTGGTCTTTTCCCATGCATTCTCGAGAACGCCCTTGATGGTGATTGTTAAGGGTTCATACTAACCAGGTGGCCAAACCATTTAAGTTGTTGTTGTTCTATATATTCTTGGCAGGGTTTTGTTCCTACCATTCATAGGGAATAACAAACACATTATACAACTTGTAAAACATAAATTCAAAGCCAGAAAGGAAGGCACAGATTAAATTATTCTATACATTGCTAATCATCATTTTTTGGCCATGTAATGAGAAGAGACGATTAGAGGCCACAGAGATGGGATTTCTCAGAAGAATGTTGAAAGTTTCCTGGACAGCTAAAAAGACCAACGAGGAAGTTCTCAAAGAGGCCAACATAAAAAGGGAGCTCTTGAAAAACATCAGAAAGAAGCAATCAACATTTTTCGGGAACATGATGAGAAGAGTAAAGTTGGAATACTTGGTTACAACTGGCAAAATACAAGGAAAGAGAGATCGCGGGCGACAAAGAGAGAAAATAATGGATAGCTTGGTGTCATGGCATGGAAAACAGTCAACAACAGAACTGATACGATGCACTGTAGATAGACGATTGTGGAGGGACATGATCGCCGACGCCAACCGGTATGGCACATGATGATGATGAATGAGAAGCGAACAATTGGAATATGTTGTAACAACTGGAAAATTGAGGGATAGAAGAGATAGAAGGAAGCAAAGAGAGAAAATACTAGACAGCTTAAGAGAATGGCTTGGCAGAAGGTCAACAATAGAAATGATAAAGAACTGTCGAGATCGAAAGTTGTGGAGAGACATGATCACCTGCGTCAGTAGGCCCGGTACGTGATGATGATGATGATGATACATTGCTAGTGATTCGAAAAAGCTGTATCTTATAATTGTTAACATTTTGTGGTTATCATTTCAATATTACCACCAAGAATCATCTTATACAGTGGTAGATGTAGTAGTATGGTGAGAGTTGTGTAAGTGGTAGTAGTTGTAATGTTAAGTGTAGTAGTAGTAGAAATACTGATAGTGATAAGAGTAGTGCTAGCCGTAGTAATAGGAATAGTAGTAGCAGTAGTAGTAGTAGTAGGAGTAGTAGTGGTAATAGTAGTAGTAGTAGTAGTAGTAGGAGTAGTAGTAGTAGTAGGAGTTGTAGGAGTAGTAGTAGTAGTAGTAGTAGTAGTAGTAGGAGTAGTAGTAGTAGGAGTAGTAGGAGTTGTAGTAGTAGTAGTAGTAGGAGTAGTAGGAGTAGTAGTAGTAGTAGGAGTAGTAGTAGTAGTAGTAGGAGTAGTAGGAGTAGTAGTAGTAGTAGTAGGAGTAGTAGTAGTAGTAGTAGTAGGAGTAGTAGTAGTAGTAGTAGGAGTAGTAGGAGTAGTAGTAGTAGGAGTAGTAGTAGTAGTAGTAGTAGTAGTAGGAGTTGTAGGAGTAGTAGACGTAGTAGTAGTAGTAGTAGGAGTTGTAGGAGTAGTAGAAGTAGTAGTAGTAGTAGGAGTAGTAGTAGTAGTAGGAGTTGTAGGAGTAGTAGTAGGAGTAGTAGTAGTAGTAGGATTTGTAGGAGTAGTAGTAGTAGTAGTAGTAGGAGTAGTAGTAGTAGGAGTAGTAGGAGTTGTAGGAGTAGTAGTAGTAGTAGTAGTAGGAGTAGTAGTAGTAGTAGGATTGTAGGAGTAGTAGTAGTAGTAGTAGTAGTAGTAGCAGTAGTAGTAGTAGGAGTTGTAGGAGTAGTAGAAGTAGTAGTAGTAGTAGTAGGAGTTGTAGGAGTAGTAGAAGTAGTAGTAGTAGGAGTAGTAGTAGTAGGAGTAGTAGGAGTAGTAGAATTAGTAGTAGTAGTAGTAGGAGTAGTAGGAGTAGTAGTGGTGGTGGTGGTGGTGGTGGTGGTGGTAGTGGTAGTGGTAGCAGTAGTAGTAGTAGGCGTAGTAGGAGTAGTAGGAGTAGTAGTAGTAGTAGTAATAGTAGTAGTAGTGGTGGTGGTGGTGGTAGTGGTTGTAGTAGTAGTAGCAGTAGGAGTAGGAGTAGTAGGAATAGTATTAGCAGTAGTAGTAGTAGTGGTGGTGGTGGTAGCAGTAGCAGTAGTAGTGGTAGTGGTGGTGTTGGTGGTGTTGGTGGTGTTGGTGGTGGAGGTGGTGTGGTAGCAGTAGTAGTAGTAGGATTTGTAGGTGTAGTAGTAGTGGCAGTGGTGGTGGTAGCAGTAGCAGTAGTAGTGGTGGTGGGGGTGGTGCTGTTGGTGGTGGTGGTGGTGGAGGTGGTGGTAGCAGTAGCAGTAGTAGTGGTGGTGGTAGCAGTAGCAGTAGTAGTGGTAGTGGTGGTGGTGGTAGCAGTAGTAGTGGTAGTGGGGGTGGTGATGGTGGTGGTGGTGGTGGTAGCAGTAGCAGTAGTAGTGGTAGTGGTGGTGGTGGTAGCAGTAGTAGTGGTAGTGGTAGTGGGGGTGGTGATGGTGGTGGAGGTGGTGGTAGCAGTAGCAGTAGTAGTGGTAGTGGTGGTGGTGGTAGCAGTAGTAGTGGTAGTGGTAGTGGGGGTGGTGATGGTGGTGGAGGTGGTGGTGGAGGTGGTGGTGGTGGAGGTGGTGGTAGCAGTAGCAGTAGTAGTGGTAGTGGTGGTGGTGGTAGCAGTAGTAGTGGTAGTGGTAGTGGGGGTGGTGATGGTGGTGGTGGTGGTGGAGGTGGTGGTGGTAGCAGTAGTAGTAGCCTCCGTCAATCATAGTTGACTATGGATTTTTCAGCGCCCCTAGAGATGTTATTTTTTTCTTTTCTTTCGTCGTGTATTCTCTTTCTCTATGAATCTGTCTGCTTCTTGTTTGAGGTGAACCTTTAGAGTGTGTTTCCAGAGATTGCGGTCTGCAGCTATGTCTTCCCATGCTGCAGAGTTTATATTCAGAGTCTTCATGTCGCGTTTACACTCATCTACAAATCGAAGTTGTGGGCACCCCCTAGTTCTTTTACCATCTGCCAGTTGTCCGTAGAGTATACCTCTCCAGGGCGCGAGCTTGGGCAGAAAAAGAAAGAGACAAGTTGTTGCCCATGCAACATGTTTTTTTCACTCCACGGACTCGAGCGATCCAAAGGTCAAGCAGGGCAAGAACAGTTTGATGCCAACTGCGCTGCTGAAGTTGCCAGAGCAATGTTGAAATCAACACTGAACTGTCTTAGGGACTCCATCGCAGGATTTTTCCTCAGGGTTAACTCCCTAAATCTATTCAAGAAGAGTACGATGAAATGAAAGAGCGGACAGGTTGGCTAGCTGCGCTATTGTTGAGGACGATCAACCAATGGATCGGACGGACATCATAAATACCCGCCGGGAAGTTGGAAGGACACAGGACTTCGATAACCATGAGTCCACGTCACTCCTTCCGATGAAAGAGATGGGAGTTAAGATGGGCACAGCCAGAAATGAAAAACTTAGTGGGGGTGTAAGAAGACTTATCAACCAACATAGAACTGGAGTCTTCAGTTGCTGGACACTGCGGGACTTGCTGATGAGGGGATCTGAGCACCTATGAACATGCTCGGAGTGCAATTATGATGACCCGCAAATAACTCAATGATGATGACCCGCAAATAACTCAATGATGATGACCCGCAAATAACTCAGTAACTTAATAACTCAATTATGATGACCCGCAAATAACTCAATGATGATGACCCGCAAATAACTCAGTAACTTAATAACTCAATGATGACACGCAAATAACTCAGTAACTTAATTCAATTATGATGACCCGCAAATAACTCAATGATGATGGCCCGCAAATAACTCAGTAACTTAATAACTCAATGATGATGACCCGCAAATAACTCAGTAACTTAATAACTCAATGATGATGACCCGCAAATAACTCAGTAACTTAATAACTCAATGATGATGACCCGCAAATAACTCAATGATGATGACCCGCAAATAACTCAATGATGATGACCCGCAAATAACTCAGTAACTTAATAACTCAATAATTCAATAGCTGGGTCTACCAATGGGCGAATTGTAGGACTAAGGATTAAAGGCATATAGCGGCCGCGAGGTGTTACTGTCTGATTTTTTATTTAACCCCAGACAGAAACAACTTTTGACCATACTGGAACTCGAACCCACGCGTTCTCCTGACTTGGACCCCGACAGATTATCGACTCGACCAATTGCTCTCCTTTCTGTTATGTGGTTTTCTAAAGATGGGTGGATGTACGGTGGACTTTACCGATATTTAAGTGGAATATGATTTATTCTTCTTTGTATCGTGTGTTCGCGGTTCGATAGGCAAGCACATGGTTCGACAACAATGGCGCCGGCAGGGTATGTTCAACCCGAATGTGAAAAGTCTGTAACGGAGGATTGGGTGGAAGAATCAGAAATGATCAACGGCCCAGAAAGAGAAAGCAGCAAGGTGTGTGGTACACATGAGGCATATTCAGAACACGAAAGACGAATATGGCAGACCACCGTGAACGAGATTGGAGCCTCATCACGTAACATTCCAAAGAAAGCCATGGAGAGAAAAGAGAACTACTAAACACAATTAGAAGAAGACAAATGAAATTAAATGTTAAAAGACACAACAGCCTAATAAAAGTAATATACAAGTACTGTATCTTCCTCCAGTGAGTACACGACTTCATAGAGGGTAGATAATATGAACATCGATCAACCTTGCAAGCTGAAGTCGGTAAATAGGTCAGAATTTTCAGACTATTTGTGACCGACGATCTGTGTCATCATGTGTCAGACCTTGCGTAGTTAACGCATTGTTTGTTTGGATCATCATCACTGCATACCGGAGGGATCCATACTTTGGTGGGGGTCTCTTGGTAAAGAAGACGTGTTGTTACAGAACTCATGAATGTCCATACTTTAGTGGGTGTCTCTTGGTAAAGAAGACATAGTGTTACAGAACTCATGAATGTCCATACTTTAGTGGGTGCCTCTTGGTAAAGACGACATAGTGTTACAGAACTCATGAATGTCCATACTTTAGTGGGTGTCTCTTGGTAAAGAAGACATAGTGTTACAGAACTCATGAATGTCCATACTTTAGTGGGTGCCTCTTGGTAAAGAAGGCATAGTGTTACAGAACTCATGAATGTCTATACGTTAGTGGGGGGTCTCTTGGTAAAGAAGACATGGTGTTACAGAACTCATGAATGTCCATACTTTAGTGGGTGCCTCTTGGTAAAGAAGACATAGTGTTACAGAACTCATGAATGTCCATACGTTAGTGGGGGTCTCTTGGTAAAGAAGACATAGTGTTACAGAACTCATGAATGTCCATACGTTAGTGGGGGTCTCTTGGTAAAGAAGACATAGTGTTACAGAACTCATGAATGTCCATACGTTAGTGGGGGTCTCTTGGTAAAGAAGACATGGTGTTACAGAACTCAGGAATGTCCATACGTTAGTGGGGACCTCTTGGTAAATAGGACATAGTGTTACAGAACTCATGAATGTCCATACTTTAGTGTCCACACGAATGTTTCACGAGCTTTAGAATGTCCATACGTTAGTGACCACACGAATGTTGTAGGAGATCTAGAATGTCCATACGTTAGTGTCCACACGAATGTTGTAGGAGCTCTAGGATGCCTCATCACGTAACACTCCAAAGAAAGCCATGGGGAGAAAAGAGAACTACTAAACACAATTAGAAGAAGACAAATGAAAATAAATGTTAAAAGACACAACAGCCTAATAAAAGTAATATTGGAAGGGAAAATACAAGGTAAAAGAGGCAGACCAAGACTAACATGGGCGAGTAACACCAAAAGATGGACAGGTCAACCTATGACAATCTGCACCATCAAAGCAAGAGACAGGTTGGAATGGCGCTCCATGGTAGCCAACCGTCGATGTAGAGACGGCACCTGATGATTTTCTAAAACTGTTGCTACAAAATTATCGCATTTCTGTGGTCTTCCAAATGTAGAGGGAGAACAAAGAGAAACTGAAACTGACTGCTCCTTATCCAGGGACTTGGTCATGAGGTGTTGAAAGTAAAAGTAAAGAGCCCCCGTCACGCCAAGTGGCGTATAGGGAATATGGTGTTCGTGACCATACATTTTACAGACCTTCAGCACATGATTTTTGGGGTAATGTGGTCGGTATTACGCCCGTGCCGCTTTACTTTCCCAGAAAAAAAATTCGGCACCAATTTATGTCTGAGGGAACCCGGAAGCCGTCGGTTGGGATCGAACCTAACCCCTTTGTCCTTTGTAGTCCAGTTCACTAACCACTGAGCTATCGCGGCTCCCTCTTGATGTGTTGAGGGTTAGACTTTACCTGTAAGGTAAAGGTAAAGGTAAAGTACGAGACTTGAACCGGCGTCTTAGCACGCGAGTTTCCACCCATATGTGCTCGGCCGCCTATCCAGAAATGTTCGGATATTTCTGTATAGTGTCGCCTCAAGCATCTAAACTCAGATGCGAGGTAACATTCCTCACCTTCCCAGGGTAATACCCTGCTACCCATTTCTGCCAACGGCTGGGTCGACCGTGGGGGTATTTTTTTTAAAATTCAAACCTCGAGTACAATTCACACTGCTCCCAGCGGGAATCGAACACGGGTTGTCCGAACGTCGGTAGTCCAGTTGAGTGGTTTTCCCAAATAGGCTACCGAGGCCCCCTTTACCTGTAAGATTCTCCACAACTTTGCGCTACCGTAGTATATACCTGAGTTATTGATGATCTATTGTTAACTTCTCAACTACTTTTATTCTGCTCAATATGAATACTACGGTATGGTCTTTCTTTGCTTCTTTCTTTCTTTCTTTTCTTTTTCTTTCTTTCTTTCTTTCTTTCTTTCTTTCTTTCTTTCTTTCTTTCTTTCTTTCTTTCTTTCTTTCTTTCTTTCTTTCTTTCTTTCTTTCTTTCTTTCTTTCTTTCTTTCTTTCTTTCTTTTTTCTTTCATTCTTTCTTTCTTCTCTTTCTTTCTTCCTTTTTTCTTTTCTTTTCTTTTCTTTTCTTTTCTTTTCTTTCTTTCTTTCTTTTATTATTTCTTTCATTTCTTTCTTTCTTTCTTTCTTTCTTTCTTTCTTTTTTATTTCTTTTTTTTTATAGTTATTGAGTTCTATGTATGGCATCATCGTTGCACTCCGAACATGTCCATAGGTGCTAAGATCCCCTCCTCAGCATGTCCCGCAGTGTCCAGCAAATGATGACTCCACCTTTCTTTTCTTTCTTTCCTTTTTCTTTATTCTGTCTTTCTTAATTCAATCTTTCTTTCTTTCTTTCTTTCTTACTTCACTATTTCTTATACCTTTTCGAGTGTCCAGGAAGACATAAAGTTCTGGTTCTCACTTTTTTGGTGGCTTCACTTTTTGTCTGTTGCTGTTGTGTTAGCGTTTATTTCATGTTGTCTTTTAAACTTACTCTGGGTCTGTCGCTTGCTTTTCTGCTCTTTTATTATATGCTTTATACAGTAAGCAATCACACGACATTCTTTCTAGATGGACAAACCAGTTTATTTGTTGTTTCTGTATGTAGCTTAGGATTAGTTCAATGCCTACTCTTTCTTTTACAACATCATTACTGGTTCTGTCTTGTCTGGTCACTCCAAGCGCTTTTTCCCAGAGATCTGATATCTGTGGTGACAAGCTTTCTTTTATGTTTAGTCGCAAGTGACCATGTTTGGCATTTGTAGCACAATGTGGGAATGAATATACTCAGTATAAGCTTCTTCTTGGTGGTAACAGGTATTGCTTTGTGTTGAAGTATAGGGGATAGCTGTCACGATATTTGGTGGAAATGGATACAGAAGGCATCCCTGCCTTACTCCTGTTCTTATTTCAAATGCTTCTGTAATCTGTCGTTCGTGCACCACACTACATTTTGTTCCTTCATACATTGTTTTTATCAGGTTAATAAACTTTATGGGGATTCCGTAATGACTCAGCAACTTCCAAAGCATTCCTCTGTCTAAACTATCAAATGCCTTTTCGTAATCTATGAATCCAATATAAAGTGGGGATTTTAGTTCTAAAATTTTGTTCAACTATTATACGTCGAGTAGTTAGTTGATCAGCACATGATCTGTTCTTCCTAAAACCTGCTTGTTCATCTCTCAGATGTTTCTCTATTGCCACTTTTAGTCTCTTCAGAATGATTCTGCCTAATATTTTTCCTGGCACTTATAGTAGCATAATTTCCCTATAATTTGTGCACTCCTGTAAACTTCCTTTCTTTGGTAGTTTGATCATATAACCTTCTTTCCAGTCTTTAGGTATTTCTTCCCTCTCCCAAATTTAATCTAATAGATCATGTAACATCTTGGTAGAGGTGTTAATGTCTGCTGGGCAACTTTTACTTAGATCGTATCACAAATGTTATTGTAAGGTTTTGGACATCTCTTACTTAGGTCGTATCACAAATGTTATTGTAAGGTTTTGGACATCTCTTACTTAGATCGTATCGCAAATGTATTGTAAGGTTTTGGGCATCTCTTACTTAGATCGTATCGCAAATGTTATTGTAAGGTTTTGGGCATCTCTTACTTAGTATCGTAAGGTTTTGGACATCTCTTACTTAGATCGTATCACAAATGTTATTGTAAGGTTTTGGGGTATCACATCTCTTACTTAGATCGTATCAAATGTTATCAAATGTTATCACAAATGTTATTGTAAGGTTTTGGATAGATCTCTTACTTAGATCGTATCACAAATGTTATTGTAAGGTTTTGGACATCTCTTACTTAGACGTATCACAAATGATAAGGTATCTTACATAGATCGTATCGCAAATGTTATTGTAAGGTTTTGGACATCTCTTACTTAGATCGTATCACAAATGTTATTGTAAGGTTTTGGACATCTCTTACTTAGATCGTATCACAAATGTTATTGTAAGGTTTTGGACACAAACAAATCGCAAACAAATGTTAAAGATTTCGCAAATGTTATTGTAACATCTCTTACTTAGATCGTATCACAAATGTTAGTAAACAAACAAATGTTAGATTTGCTGATGATCTTTTGACTATTATTAAGAAAGACAAAATGATATTGTTTGGTCACATATCTCGATCGCCTGGCCCAGCAAAGATCATTCTGTAGGGGACTTTGAAAGGAAGGAGAAGGGGAGGTAGAGGGAGAACGAGTTT
The DNA here is from genome assembly GCA_032433765.1 of Megaustenia siamemsis. Classification (NCBI taxonomy): domain Eukaryota; kingdom Metazoa; phylum Mollusca; class Gastropoda; order Stylommatophora; family Ariophantidae; genus Megaustenia; species Megaustenia siamemsis. The sequence goes on along the minus strand of JAVIAB010000159.1, from coordinate 44,492,009 downwards.
GGAAGATAAGATAAAAGAATGGACAAGTCTCGCTGTACAGCACCCAAAGGATATATGAAAATAGAGACAAATAGGATGGGCTTACGTAGACTGCCAGAAGTGTGGCATCGGCCCTCAGGGTTACGAGAAGAAAACGAAGAAGAAAAGAAGAAGAAGAAGAGGGAGAAAATAAGAAGAGGAAGGAAAAAATAAGAAGAAGAGGACGGAAATAAGAAGAAGAGGACAAAGAAAAGTATAAGAAAAGAAGTAACAGAAGAAGAAATAAAGAAAAAGAAGAAGAGCAAGACGAAAGAAGAAGAAATAGAATAAAAAAGGAAAAAAAAGTATAACATTGAGAAGAGAGGAGGAGAAGGAAAAAAAAATAATTCTTTCAGATTGTTACCTAGAAAACTGTATTGTTTGCTTGCTATTCAACATTTCCTAATTTCTGTTTTGTCTTTATTTTCTGTTCCAACCTCTATCTGTAGTGCAATTCAAAAACACCAACCAATTATTGCTTGAATCACGTACAGGGAACAAAACAAACGATTAGCAGACCAAATATCAATCTCAATGGCAATAACAATCGATCCGTATTTATTGATTCCTCATAGTTTAACTCTATTGATTTCTTTCCGTTTGATATTTGCCTTGTACTTCTATAGAAGAGCAGATCATTTCAGAACGTTTGGCTGCTAGACATTGATTGTTCTTACTAGCTGTCTTGTGTCTTGTCGAGCGCGCTCTCATTTCATTGGTCTTTGTAGTTCAGAACGGGACTTAATAAATAGTAGGCGTCCCTGGCTATTGGCATAACTAGGTACATGAGAACCAGGACCTCAATGAGAACGATGACTTCAACTTTAACAACATTAAGTGAGACACAATTTACTATAGAAACATTACTGGTTGTCCCTCTCGCTACGGAACCATGCATTTCGTTATTCATCATCATCATCATCATCATCATCATCATCATCATCATCATCATCATCATCATCATCATCATCATCATCAAGTACCAAGCCTGGTGGCGTAGGTGATCATGTTTCTACACAACTTTCGATCACGACAGTTATTTATCATTTCTGTTGTTGACCTACTGCCAAATCATTTTCTTGAGCTGTCTGGTATTTTTTTTTCTTTGCTTCCCCCCCCCTCTCTCTCTCTTCGTCCCTCAATTTTCCCAGTTGTTACAATATATTCCAGCTGTTCTCTTCTCATTACATGGCCAAAAAATAATAATTGTTTCTTCCTAATATTGGAAATTATGTCTCTTTTTGCTTTGACCTCTTTCAGAACGTTTTCATTACTCTTCTTAGCTGCCATGGTATTCTCAAAATTCTTCTGTAAAACCACATTTCTACAGACTCCAGTGATTTTCTTGTATGTTGTCCTATTGTCCATAATTCACATCCATATGTTAAAACTGGTTCTACATAACATTTAAGAACTCTTTTTCCTGTTTCTATTGCTAAAAATGGATTGCATAGTATCTTCCTCATTTTTTATGAAAGCTGCTTTTCCCTGAGCCATTCCCCATCTCACCTCTGTTGTACATCTACCATCTGAGGTTAACATTGTTCTCTGGTATTTAAATTTCTTTATTAGGAGAAAAAAAATAGAAAAATCGGTATGGTTAAAGGGAACAGGTAAATACTTGCATTGCTGCGGTAAAGCTGGTAGCTAGGAGCCAGTAGTGTGGTACACTCCTATTCCTGTATAGGAGGTTTTTCTTCCTAATCTTGATACATTATAGGAGTGTACATTGCACCTCACTACTGGCTCCCACCAGAATGGTTGAAGCTTTACGTGATAAGTGGACGATACAAATTAGAACAACGTTTCGGCTGAATAGGCCTTCAGCAGGAACAAACATACAACAGAATCACAGATATGTATTTAAATAAAAAAAAATACAAAATAATTTTTTAAAATAATATTTTCCAACGGGATTGAGAAATAGAAATAGGAATAAGATTACTTCCCTGTAAACTTCGATGTAAACTTCGAATAGCAAAATGTTACGTCTTCTCAGTATTCCTGTATGGTGCAGAAACATGGACATTAGACAAGAAAACAGAACAGAAAATTGAAGCCTTTGAAATGTGGATTTATAGAAGAATAGGTAGAATTGGATGGAAGGAAAAGAAAACAAACTATGAAGTTTTAAAACAACTAAAAATGAAAAGAGAACTACTAAACACAATTAGAACAAGACAAATACAATTTTTGGGGCATGTTAAAAGACACAACAGCCTAATAAGAATAATATTGGAAGGGAAAATACAAAGTAAAAGAGGCAGAGGCAGACCAAGACTAACATGGACGAGTAACATCAAAAGATGGACAAATCAACCTATGACAATCTGCACCATCAAAGCAAGAGACAGAGTGGAATGGCGCTCCATGGTAGCCAACCTTTGATGCGGAGACGGCACGCAATGATGATGATGAAACTTCGATGTGGGCAGTTTTATCTATTTTTTTTTCTAGATATGTTTTTTTTTTATTTTTCCTTACAATTAGCTTTGCTGCAGCTTTTCGTTTTTATGCATTTCCTTGCTTTAACCCCATTTTTGTGTATTTCTAGTATCAGGACATTAAACTGGAAACGGAATTATGGAGTCAATGTCGCGTTCTGTAACGAATGGGACACACTATTATATATTTGTATCTGTAATATAGTAAAGAGTATAGAGTATGGAGCATAGAGTATAGAGCATAGAGTATAGAGCATAGAGTATAGAGCATAGAGTATAGAGCATAGAGTATAGAGCATAGAGTGAAGAGCATAGAGTATAAAGCAAAAAGTATAGAGCATACAGTATAGAACATAGAGTATAGAGTATAGATTATAGAGCATAGAGTATAGAGCATAGAATATAGAGCATAAAGAGCATAGAGTATAGAGATACCCCATAGTTTGGTTATTCTCCATTTCTTCATCCGTTACTATGTTCGTGCCTGAGGAAGGCCGCATGTCGGCCGAAATGTCATGATTTTTTCTCCCTTTATTATTTAAACCACTTACTCCCTGCTACCAGCTTTACCGCAGCATAATGAATCAAAGAGAAAGGATACCAGACAGTTTAAGAGAATGGCTTGGCAGAAGGTCAACATCAGAAATGATAAATAACTGTCGAGATTGAATGTTGTGGAGAGACATGATCACCTACGCCAGCAGGCATTGTACTTGAAAATGATGATGAATGAGAAGGGAACAGCTGGAATATATTGTGACAACTGGAATATATTGTGACAACTGGAATATATTGTGACAACTGGAATATATTTTGACAACTGGAATATATTGTGACAACTGGAATATATTGTGACAACTGGAATATATTGTGACAACTGGAATATATTGTGACAACTGGAATATATTGTGACAACTGGAATATATTGTGACAACTGGAATATATTGTGACAACTGGAATATATTTTGACAACTGGAATATATTGTGACAACTGGAATATATTGTGACAACTGGAATATATTGTGACAACTGGAATATATTGTGACAACTGGAATCTATTGTGACAACTGGAATATATTGTGACAACTGGAATATATTGTGACAACTGGAATCTATTGTGACAACTGGAATATATTGTGATAACTGGAATATATTGTGACAACTGGAATATATTGTGACAACTGGAATATATTGTGACAACTGGAATATATTGTGACAACTGGAATATATTGTGACAACTGGAATATATTGTGACAACTGGAATATATTGTGACAACTGGAATATATTGTGACAACTGGAATATATTGTGACAACTGGAATATATTGTGACAACTGGAATATATTGTGACAACTGGAATATATTGTGACAACTGGAATATATTGTGACAACTGGAAAATTGAGGGACGGAGAGATAGAGGGATGTAATGAGAAAAGATACCAGACAGATTAAGAGAGTGGCGTGGCAGGTCAACAACAGGAACGATAAATAACTGTCGATATCGAAAGTTATGGAGATACATGATCACCTACGCCATCTGGCACGGTACTTGATGATGATGTTGATGGTGATGATGATGATGATGTTGATGATGATGATGATGATGATGATGTTGTTGATGATGATAATGATGATGGTGATGATAATGATGATGATGATGTTGCTGATGATGATAATGATGTTGTTAATGATGATGATGATGTTGTTGATGATGATGATGATGATGTTGATGATGATAATGATGTTGTTGTTGATGATGATTATGATGATGTTGATGATGATGTTGATGATGATGATAATGATGATGTTGTTGATGATGATGTTGATGATGATAATGATGATGATGTTGTTGATGATGATCATGATGATGATGATGGTGATGATGATGATGATGATGATGATGATGATGATGATGTTGTTGATGATGATGATGATGTTATTAATGATGATGATGATGAATATCATATTTGTCGTCAGAAAACGATCTCATTGAATTGCCAATCTTTGAAATATAATATCTTGTATGATTACCTTACAAGTTATCAGTATTTTAATTTCAGAACATCTGAAACAGCAACATGGCAGTAGAGTGTCCGAGTAACGACTGTGTGGATACAAGTACTGCATCTTCCTCCAGTGAGTACACGACTTCGTAGAGGGTAGATAATATAAACATCGATCTACCTTGCAAGCTGAAGTCGGTAAATAGGTCAGAATTTTCAGACTATTTGTGACCGACAATCTGTGTCATCATGTGTCAGACCTTGCGTACGGAACGCATTGTTTGTTTGGATCATCATCACTGCATACCGGAGGGATCCATACTTTGGTGGGGGTCTCTTGGTAAAGAAGACGTGTTGTTACAGAACTCATGAATGTCCATACGTTAGTGGGGGTCTCTTGGTAAAGAAGACATAGTGTTACAGAACTCAGGAATGTCCATACGTTAGTGGGGGGTCTCTTGGTAAAGAAGACATAGTGTTACAGAACTCATGAATGTCCATACTTTAGTGGGTGTCTCTTGGTAAAGAAGGCATAGTGTTACATAACTCATGAATGTCCATACGTTAGTGGGGGTCTCTTGGTAAATAAGACATAGTGTTACAGAACTCATGAATGTCCATACTTTAGTGGGTGTCTCTTGGTAAAGAAGGCATAGTGTTACATAACTCATGAATGTCCATACTTTAGTGGGTGTCTCTTGGTAAAGAAGACATAGTGTTACAGAACTCATGAATGTCCATACGTTAGTGGGGGTCTCTTGGTAAATAAGACATAGTGTTACATAACTCATGAATGTCCATACTTTAGTGTCCACACGAATGTTTCACGAGCTCTAGAATGTCCCTACGTTAGTGTCCACATAAATGTTGTAGGAGCTCGAGAATGTCCATACGTTAGTGTCCACACGAATGTTGTAGGAGCTCTAGGATGTCCATACGTTAGTGTCCACGCGAATGTTGTAGGAGCTCTAGAATGTTCATACGTTAGTGTCGACATGAATGTTGTACGAGCTCTAGAATGTCCAAACGTTAGTGTCCACATGAATGTTGTACGAGCTCTAGAATGTCCATACATTAGTGTCCACACGAATGTTTCACGAGCTCTAGAATGTCCATACGTTAGTGTCCACACAAATGTTGTACGAGCTCTAGAATGTCCATACGTTTTTGTCCACATGAATGTTGTACGAGCTCTACAATGTCCACATGTTTTTGTCCACACGAATGTTGTACGAGCTCTAGAATGTCCATACGTTAGTATCCACACGAATGTTGCACGAGCTCTACGATGTCCACACGTTTTTGTCCACACGAATGTTGCACGAGCTCTATAATGTCCATACGTTAGTGTCCACATGAATGTTATAAGAGCTCTAGAATGTCCATACGTTAGTGTCCACACGAATGTTGCACGAGCTCTAGAATGTCCATACGTTAGTGTCCACATGAATGTTATACGATCTCTAAGATGTCCATACGTTAGTGTCCACATGAATGTTGTACGAGCTCTAGAATGTCCATACGTTAGTGTCCACATGAATGTTGTACGAGCTCTAGAATGTCCTTACGTTAGTGTCCACATGAATGTTGTACGAGCTCTAGAATGTCCATACGTTAGTGTCCACATGAATGTTGTACGATCTCTAGAATGTCCATACGTTAGTGTCCACATGAATGTTGTACGAGCTCTAGAATGTCCATACGTTAGTGTCCACATGAATGTTGTACAAGCTCTAGGATGGGTCTCCATACGTTAGTTTCCACACGAATGTTGCACGAGCTCTAGAATGTCCTTACGTTAGTGTCCACACGAATGTTGCACGAGCTCTAGAATGTCCATACGTTAGTGTCCACACGAATATTGCACGAGCTCTAGAATGTCCATACATTAGTATCCACACGAATGTTGCACGAGCTCTAGAATGTCCTTACGTTAGTGTCCACACGAATGTTGCACGAGCTCTAGAATGTCCATACGTTAGTGTCCACACGAATATTGCACGAGCTCTAGAATGTCCATACATTAGTATCCACACGAATGTTTCACGAGTTCTAGAATGTCCATACGTTAATGTCCACATGAATGTTGTACGAGCTCTATGTCCATACGTTAGTGTCCACACGAATGTTGTACGAGCTCTAGAATGTCCATACGTTAATGTCCAGATGAATGTTGTACGAGCTCTATGTCCATACGTTAGTGTCCACACGACTGTTGTACGAGCTCTAGAATGTCCATACGTTAGTGTCCACACGAATGTTGTACGAGCTCTAGAATGTCCATACGTTAGTGGAGGGTTCTCTTAGTAAAGAAGATCTGTTGATGTACGAGCTGTACAGTCACCATACAGTGATGGAGGTCGCTTGGTACAGACGAACTATTATTGTAAGATATCTGGAATGTATATAAAATGGTTGGAGTCGGTTGCTACATAGACAATCTATTGTTGTGGGCGTTCTGTAATATCGATGCAACGGTTGGGATCGCTTGGTATAGAAAAACATAGTGTTACAGAACTATAGGATGGCTATACAGTGAGAGGATCGCTTGGTATAGTAAAACATAGTGTTACAGAACTATATGATGGTTAAACAGTGAGGGGATCGCTTGGTATAGAAGACATAGTGTTACAGAACTATAGGATGGCCAAACAGTGAGGGGATCACTTGGTATAGTAAAACATAGTGTTACAGAACTATAGGATGGCTAAACAGTGAGAGGATCGCTTGGTATAGTAAAACATAGTGTTACAGAACTATATGATGGTTAAACAGTGAGGGGATCGCTTGGTATAGTAAAACATAGTGTTACAGAACTCTGGGATGGCCAAACAGTGAGGGTATCGCTTGGTATAGTAAAACATAGTGTTACAGAACTCTGGGATGGCCAAACAGTGAGGGGATCGCTTGGTATAGTAAAACATAGTGTTACAGAACTCTGGGATGGCCAAACAGTGAGGTGATCGCTTGGTATAGTAAAACATAGTGTTACAGAACTATAGGATGGCCAAACAGTGGAGGGATCGCTTGGTATAGAAAACATAGTGTTACAGATCTCTGGGATGGCCAAACAGTTGGGTGGGGGGTGGGGGGGTGTCGCTTGGTATAGAAACCATAGTGTTACAGATCTATGGGATGTCCATACAGTGGTGGAGGTTGCTTGGTAGACGACCAAGTGTTACAGAAAATCTGGATGTAAATACAATGGTGGAGATCGTTTGGTATAGAAGACATAGTGTTACAGTAACTCTGGGACGGTCAAACAGTGGAGAGATCGCTTGGTATAGAAGACATAGTGTTACAGTAACTCTGGGATGGTCAAACAGTGGAGAGATCGCTTGGTATAGAAGACATAGTGTTACAGTAACTCTGGGATGGTCAAACAGTGGAGGGATCGCTTGGTATAGAAGACATAGTGTTACAGTAACTCTGGGATGGTCAAACAGTGGAGGGATCGCTTGGTATAGAAGACATAGAGTTACAGTAACTCTGGGATGGTCAAACAGTGGAGGGATCGCTTGGTATAGAAGACATAGAGTTACAGTAACTCTGGGATGGTCAAACAGTGGAGAGATCGCTTGGTATAGAAGACATAGTGTTACAGTAACTCTGGGATGGTCAAACAGTGGAGGGATCGCTTGGTATAGAAGACATAGTGTTACAGTAACTTTGGGTTGTTCCCAGTTTTGACTTTTCCAGCATCCGAATATCAATGGCAACAGCCACCTCTAAGATTCCTGAGTCTGGAAGCCAACAGCCCGTGTGGGTCACGTTGCATTCGATCGTTATCGTCATCGTTACTAGCATCATCCTCGTAATAATTAACCTCCTCAAAATCATTATCGTCGTGATCTTTAAAATAATTGTCATCATTATAATTATCATAATCATCTACATCATCATCATCATCATCAACATCATCATCATCTACATCATCATCATCATCATCATCAACATCGTCATCATCATCATCGTCATCATCATCATCATCATCATCATCATCATCATCATCATCAACCACTTTTCTACAAAACCATCGTTCTGTATAAACAACCAAATACCAAAATATGATTTCTTTAATTACAGGTGGGCTGCCTTACCTTATCCTCATCATCACACTGGTCCTGTGTTCCATCCTCCTCGCTACCATCGCGCTCATCATCATTGTGGTGGTCACCAGGGACAGAAGAAAGTAAGTACTTAACTCTTTCGTCAGACCTGATTGGATCTTCAAGTCATTACCTTCATTGTGGTGGTCACCAGGGACAGAAGAAAGTAAGTACTTAACTCTTTCGTCAGACCTGATTGGATCTTCAAGTCATTACCTTCATTGTGGCCAGGGACAGAAGAAAGTAAGTGCGTAACTCTTTCATCAGACCTGATTGGAACTACAAGTCATTACCATCATTGTGGTGGTCACCAGGGACAGAAGAAAGTAAGTATTTAACTCTCTCATCAGCCCTGATTGGATCTACAAGTCATCATCATAATTGTGGTGGTCACCAGGGACAGAAGAAAGTAAGTGCTTAACTCTTTCATCAGACCTGATTGGATCTACAAGTCATCATCATAATTGAGTGCCGTCTCCGCATTGTCACTTTGTGAATATCCGCGTGGTCTTTTTTAGCTGTCCAGGAATCTCTCAACATTCTTCTGAGAAATACCATTTCTGTGGCCTCTAATTGTCTTTTACTTTTCTCACCTACTGTCCATATCTCGCTTCCATAGATCGGAATTAGTTCTGCATAGATAGCACCGATGAACTCTCCTTTTTCCTTTCATTGACATCTTGACTCCGATTTATCCTTGACCGTGACGTCACATAGGGCTAGGTGTATTTTTCGCCATCCATCTCTATTCTGAGCTAGATCTTATCTAATGAATCTATGCCTGCCAACTTTGCTTCTCTTATAAGTGTTCTTTTCCGCATTTCTTAAGGTCTTCATCTTTTTCTGTATCCTGGTGTTCCCATAAAATGTAAAAAGTAAAGAACCCCCGTCACGTCAAGTATAGGGAATATGGTGTTAGTGACCCTATATTTTACAGACCTTCAGCACATGATTTTTGGGGTAATGTGGTCGGTATTACGCCCGTGCTGCTTTACTTTCCCGGAAAAAAATCCGGTACCCATTTAATGCTGGGTGAACCCGGAAGCCGTCGGTTGGGATCGAACCCTACCCCTTGTCCTTTGTAGTCCAGTTCACTAACCACTGAGCTGTCGCGGCTCCCTTCCCATAGAATAGTCTACTGAAATAGACTAAAGCAATATTGACAATAACGATATAATAATAATAAATAAATAACAGTTCAGATTTGTAATTATTTAATGCATGTTGATAACAGCCATTTAAATACGTTAATCTCGAAAGAAAAAAATATAATGCTTGCTATTTCTTTGGAAAAAAAACACTTTATTTTTTACGTAATATAACGTCTGTGCAAAAAACAATAAAACAAAAATGTAAACAGGTTAAAACAGAAAAGAAAAATTCTATTCCCTGATTTTATTTGCCGAAGATTATAACGTGGGCGGGATAACTGGAAAGTAAACGTCCTTCTTGTGTTTATTTTGAGCTCAAAGAAAAGGGAGGTAAACAAACAACAATAAGAAGTATTTTCACCGCACGCCTCCGTCGTTTCAAGGCTTTGCTGATTATGCCCCTTTTTGAATGTCGTGCTTTCAGAGAAATGTAGGATTAATTTACGGTTTTGTGTCCTTTGTTTCTGCAAAATTAAAACATTAAGGGAAAATACATATCACATTATCATAGTGGATTAATATTGATATCTGTTGTCGAGTCTCTCTTCTTTTCTGTTGAAGTCTTATTTCTTGATGCGTGGAGTGGAAATTCAACGTTCTGTATGGTGCAGAAACATGGACATTGGACAAGAAAGCAAAACAGAAAAATTGAATTTTTTAAAATGTGGATTTATAGAATAATAGGAAGAAAATAAAACAAATGATGGCGTCTTAAGACAACTAAAAAGAGATGAAAGAGATGGGTTTTAACATGGGTACAGCCAGAAATGAGAAACAGTGGGCGTGTAAGAAGACTTATCAACCAACACAGAACTGGAGAACTTTTTTTTTTCTCTTTCTATTACAAATTTGCGCCATTCTACATACATAACACCTTTGTTCTCTATAAATTACAAAAAATGACGCCATTCTATGTATATGACACCTTTATTCTCTATCACAAATTGATGCCATTCTATCTACTAGACACCTTTGTTCTCTATCACAAATTGATGCCATTCTATCTACTAGACACCTTTGTTCTCTATCACAAATTGATGCCATTCTATCTATTAGACACCTGTGTTCTCTATCACAAATTGATGCCATACTATAGGGTGTTTATAAAGTCTCACTACACTTGGTATCTAGGTCAATTTGAAAAAAATGTTTATGACGTCATCACAATATGTGCTCAATGGTAAGTTCACTTGTTGCGACAGTTTTCTTAATGACTTGTCTGGACTTTTAAGGATTCTGTCTTGGATATCTAAACATTTCATCATTCACAGCAGGCCTACCAGATCGTGGAGCATCTTCCACATTTCCAGTAGCAATAAACTTATTCAACAAATTTCATTGACAGTGGGAGCACATATTGTGATGACGTCATAAACATTTTTTTTTCAAATTGACCTAGATACCAAGTGTAGTGAGACTTTATAAACACCCTGTATCTATTAGACACCTGTGTTCTCTATCACAAATTGATGCCATACTATCTATTAGACACCTGTGTTCTCTATCACAAATTGATACCATTCTATCTACTAGACACCTTTGTTCTCTATCACAAATTGATGCCATACTATCTATTAGACACCTTTGTTCTCTATCACAAATTGATGCCATACTATCTATTAGACACCTTTCTTCTCTATCACAAATAGATGCCATTCTATCTATTAGACACCTTTCTTCTCTATCACAAATTGATGCCATACTATCAATTAGACACCTTTGTTCTCTATCACAAATTGATGCCATACTATCTATTAGACACCTTTGTTCTCTATCACAAATTGATGCCATACTATCTATTAGACACCTTTCTTCTCTATCACAAATAGATGCCATTCTATCTATTAGACACCTTTGTTCTCTATCACAAATTGATGCCATTCTATCTACTACACACCTTTGTTCTCTATCACAAATTGATGCCATACTATCTATTAGACACCTTTGTTCTCTATCACAAATTGATGCCATTCTATCTATTAGACACCTTTGTTCTCTATCACAAATTGATGCCATTCTATCTATTAGACACCTGTGTTCTCTATCACAAATTGATGCCATACTATCTATTAGACACCTTTGTTCTCTATCACAAATTGATGCCATTCTATCTATTAGACACCTTTGTTCTCTATCACAAATTGATGCCATACTATCTATTAGACACCTTTCTTCTCTATCACAAATTGATGCCATACTATCTATTAGACACCTTTGTTCTCTATCACAAATTGATGCCATACTATCTATTAGACACCTTTGTTCTCTATCACAAATTGATGCCATACTATCTATTAGACACCTTTGTTCTCTATCACAAATTGATGCCATACTATCTATTAGACACCTTTGTTCTCTATCACAAATTGATGCCATACTATCTATTAGACACCTTTGTTCTCTATCACAAATTGATGCCATTCTATCTATTAGACACCTTTGTTCTCTATCTGTCAAACATTATCGTCACTTTATCTCATACCTTTTAATTTGATCTGTCACAACATTACATTACTCTATCTACCTTACTTATATTTTCTCCAAATGTCACAATATTATTTTACTCTATCTGACAACTCTTTTCTCTATCTGTCACAATATTATTTTACTCTATTTGACGCCTCTTTTCTCTATGTCACGATATTATTTTACTCTATTTGACGCCTCTTTTCTCTATGTCACAATATTATTTTACTCTATCTGACACCTCTTTTCTCTATCTGTCACAATATTATTTTACTCTATCTGACACCTCTTTTCTCTATCTGTCACAATATTATTTTACTCTATCTGACAACTCTTTTCTCTATGTCACAATATTATTTTACTCTATCTGACAACTCTTTTCTCTATGTCACAGTATTATTTTACTCTATCTGACAACTCTTTTCTCTATGTCACAATATTATTTTACTCTATCTGACAACTCTTTTCTCTATGTCACAATATTATTTTACTCTATCTGACACCTCTTTTCTCTATGTCACAATATTATTTTACTCTATCTGACAACTCTTTTCTCTATGTCACAATATTATTTTACTCTATCTGACAACTCTTTTCTCTATGTCACAATATTATTTTACTCTATCTGACACCTCTTTTCTCTATGACACAATATTATTTTACTCTATCTGACACCTCTTTTCTCTTTCTGTCACAATATTATTTTACCCTATCTGACACCTCTTTTCTCTATGTCACAATATTATTTTACTCTATCTGACACCTCTTTTCTCTATGTCACAATATTATTTTACTCTATCTGACACCTCTTTTCTCTATGTCACAATATTATTTTACTCTATCTGACACCTCTTTTCTCTATCTGTCACAATATTATTTTACTCTATCTGACAACTCTTTTCTCTATCTGTCACAATATTATTTTACCCTATTTGACACCTCTTTTCTCTATGTCACAATATTATTTTACTCTATCTGACACCTCTTTTCTCTATGTCACAATATTATTTTACTCTATCTGACACCTCTTTTCTCTATCTGTCACAATATTATTTTACCCTATTTGACACCTATTTTCTCTATGTCACAATATTATTTTACTCTATCTGACACCTCTTTTCTCTTTCTGTCACAATATTATTTTACCCTATCTGACACCTCTTTTCTCTATGTCACAATATTATTTTACTCTATCTGACACCTCTTTTCTCTTTCTGTCACAATATTATTTTACCCTATCTGACACCTCTTTTCTCTATGTCACAATATTATTTTACTCTATCTGACACTTCTTTTCTCTATCTGTCACAATATTATTTTACCCTATCTGACACCTCTTTTCTCTATATGTCACAATATTATTTTACTCTATCTGACACCTCTTTTCTCTATCTGTCACAATATTATTTTACTCTATCTGACAACTCTTTTCTTTATCTGACACCTCTTTTCTCTATCTGTCACAATATTATTTTACTCTATCTGACACCTCTTTTCTCTATCTGTCACAATATTATTTTACTCTATCTGACAACTCTTTTCTCTATGTCACAATATTATTTTACTCTATCTGACAACTCTTTTCTCTATGTCACAATATTATTTTACTCTATCTGACAACTCTTTTCTCTATGTCACAATATTATTTTACTCTATCTGACACCTCTTTTCTCTATGTCACAATATTATTTTACTCTATCTGACACCTCTTTTCTCTTTCTGTCACAATATTATTTTACCCTATCTGACACCTCTTTTCTCTATGTCACAATATTATTTTACTCTATCTGACACTTCTTTTCTCTATCTGTCACAATATTATTTTACCCTATCTGACACCTCTTTTCTCTATATGTCACAATATTATTTTACTCTATCTGACACCTCTTTTCTCTATCTGTCACAATATTATTTTGCTCTATCTGACAACTCTTTTCTCTATCTGACACCTCTTTTCTCTATCTGTCACAATATTATGTTACTCTATCTGACAACTCTTTTCTCTATCTGACACCTCTTTTCTCTATCTGTCACAATATTATTTTACTCTATCTGACACCTCTTTTCTCTATATGTCACAATATTATGTTACTCTATCTGACAACTCTTTTCTCTATCTGACAACTCTTCTCTCTATCTGTCACAATATCATGAAAGAGGTAAAGGAAAAGTACAAGACTTGAATCGTCGTCATAGCACACGAGTTTTCACCCATATGTGCTCGGTCGCCTGTCCAGAAGTGTTCGGAGGCTTCTGGATAGTGTCGCTTCAAGATCGAAACTCACGATTCGAGGCGGCATTCCTCATCCTCCTAGATTACTACCCTGGTACCCATTACTGCCAGCGACTGGGTGGACAACGAGGGTATATTTTTGTTGCAACCACGAGTACAACTCACTCTGCTTCCAGCGCAAATCGGAAACGGGTTGTCTGAACGTCGGTAGCTCAGTCGGGTGGTTTTACTAACTGGCCTACCGAGGTCCCCAATATTACGTTACTCTATCTATCTACCTCCTCTTTACCCCACCTGTAAAATATTTCGTTATTCTATCTATCTGACTCATCTCTATTCCACCTGTAAAATATTACTTTACTCTATCTGTAAATTACTACTTTACTCTATCTGTAAAATATTACTTTACTCTATTTGTAAAATATTACTTTATTCTATCTGTAAAATATTACTTTAATCTATCTGTAAAATATTACTTTACTCTATCTGTAAAATATTACTTTACTCTATCTGTAAAATATTACTTTACTCTATCTGTAAAATATTACTTTACTCTATCTGTAAAATATTACTTTACTCTATCTATCTGCCTCCTCTTTACCCCACCTGTAAAATATTACTTTACTCTATCTGTAAAATATTACTTTACTATATCTGTAAAATATTACTTTACTCTATCTGTAAAATATTACTTTACTCTATCTGTAAAATATTACTTTACTCTATCTGTAAAATATTACTTTACTCTATCTATCTGCCTCCTCTTTACCCCACCTGTAAAATATTACTTTACTCTATCTAAAGTAAAAAAAAAGTAAAGTACCCCCGTCACGCCAAGTGGCGTATAGGGAAATATGGTGTTAGTGACCCTATATTTTACAGACCTTCAGCACATGATTTTTGGGGTAATGTGGTCGGTATTACGCCCGTGCTGCTTTTACTTTCCCAGAAAAAATCCGGTACCCATTTAAGGCTGGGTGAACCCGGAGCCGTCGGTTGGGATCGAACCCTACCCCTTGTCCGTAGTAGTCCAGTTCACTAACCACTGAGCTATCGCGGCTCCTACTAATTTTTAGGGAATTAGTAAAACCCAGGTGTCCTCGCCAGGATTACGAACCCCGGCTGTTGCCGTGGTAAGCCAACCGACTTTACTCTATCTGTAAAATATTATTTTACTCTATCTGTAAAATATTACTTTACTCTATCTGTAAAATATTACTTTACTCTATCTATCTGCCTCCTCTTTACCCCACCTTAAAATATTTCGTTATTCTATCTATCTGACTCATCTCTACTCGCCCTGTAAAATATTTTTTACTCTATCTGTAAAATATTACTTTATCTGTCTGATTCCGCTTTACTCCATCTGTAAAATATTACTTTACTCTATCTATCTGACTCCGCTTTACTCCACCTGTAAAATATTACTTTACTCTATCTGTAAAATATTACTTTAATCTATCTGTAAAATATTACTTTACTCTATCTGTAAAATATTACTTTACTCTATCTATCTGACTCCGCTTTACTCCACCTGTAAAATATTACTTTACTCTTTCTATCTGACTCCTCTTTACTCCACCTGTAAAATATTACTTTATTCTATCTGTAAAATATTACTTTAATCTATCTGTAAAATATTACTTTACTCTATCTGTAAAATATTACTTTATCTGTAAAATATTACTTTACTCTATCTGTAAAATATTACTTTACTCTATCTGTAAAATATTACTTTACTCTATCTATCTGCCTCCTCTTTACCCCACCTGTAAAATATTACTTTACTCTATCTGTAAAATATTACTTTACTATATCTGTAAAATATTACTTTACTCTATCTGTAAAATATTACTTTACTCTATCTGTAAAATATTACTTTACTCTATCTATCTGCCTCCTCTTTACCCCACCTGTAAAATATTACTTTACTCTATCTGTAAAATATTATTTTACTCTATCTGTAAAATATACTTTACTCTATCTGTAAAATATTACTTTACTCTATCTATCTGCCTCCTCTTTACCCCACCTTAAAATATTTCGTTATTCTATCTATCTGACTCATCTCTACTCGCCCTGTAAAATATTTTTTACCCTATCTGTAAAATATTACTTTATCTGTCTGATTCCGCTTTACTCCATCTGTAAAATATTACTTTACTCTATCTATCTGACTCCGCTTTACTCCACCTGTAAAATATTACTTTACTCTATCTGTAAAATATTACTTTAATCTATCTGTAAAATATTACTTTACTCTATCTGTAAAATATTCCTTTACTCTATCTGTAAAATATTACTTTACTCTATCTGTAAAATATTACGTTACTCTATCTGTAAAATATTACTTTACTCTATCTGTAAAATATTACTTTACTCTATCTATCTGCCTCCTCTTTACCCCACCTGTAAAATATTACTTTACTCTATCTATCTGACTCATCTCTACTCCACCTGTAAAATATTACTTTACTCTATCTGTAAAATATTACTTTACTCTATCTGTAAAATATTACTTTACTCTATCTGTAAAATATTACTTTAATCTATCTGTAAAATATTACTTTACTCTATCTGTAAAATATTACTTTACTCTATCTGTAAAATATTACTTTACTCTATCTATCTGCCTCCTCTTTATCCCACCTGTAAAATATTACTTTACTCTATCTGTAAAATATTACTTTACTCTATCTGTAAAATATTACTTTACTCTATCTGTAAAATATTACTTTACTCTATCTATCTGCCTCCTCTTTACCCCACATGTAAAATATTTCGTTATTCTATCTATCTGACTCATCTCTACTCTACCTGTAAAATATTACTTTACTCTATCTGTAAAATATTACTTTATCTATCTGACTCCGCTTTACTCCACCTGTAAAATATTACTTTACTCTATCTATCTGACTCCGCTTTACTCCACCTGTAAAATATTACTTTACTCTATCTATCTGACTCCTCTTTACTCCACCTGTAAAATATTACTTTACTTTAACTGCAACATATTACTGTACTCTATCTATCTGACTCCTCTTTACTCCACCTGTAAAATATTACTTTACTCTATCTATCTGACTCCTCTTTACTCCAATGGAAAATATTACTTTACTTTATCTGTAACATATTACTGTACTCTATCTATCTGACTCCTCTTTACTCCACTTGTAAAATATTACTTTACTCTATCTATCTGACTCCTCTTTACTCCACCTGTAAAATATTACTTTACTTTATCTGTAACATATTACTGTACTCTATCTATCTGACTCCTCTTTACTCCACTTGTAAAATATTACTTTACCCTATCTATCTGACTCCTCTTATATATGTATGTCTCGCATGTATCTATCTCATCTAAATTTTCTCTAACTCGTCTTTTCTCAATCTGTCGCAAGTTTGCGTCACTCTATGTAATGAGGCTGTTAACACAACTGATGGCGACTCAACGCTAAACAAACTCTGATATCTAAGGGGCACAACTTGGGATAACAGAAAAGTCGCTAGAGTATAACCGACAAGACTGCAGCACTTTCAACACAGGAGCATCCAGACAAACTCTAGAACATATCCTACAGGACTGCAGCACTAACAACACAGGAGCATCCAGACAAACTCTAGAACATATCCTACAGGACTGCAGCACTAACAACACAGGAGCATCCAGACAAACTCCAGAACATATCCTACAGGACAGCAGCACTTTCAACACAGGAGCATCCAGACATACTCCAGAACATATCCTACAGGACTGCAGCACTCTCAACACAGGAGCATCCAGACAAACTCCAGAACATATCCTACAGGACTGCAGCACTTTCAACACAGGAGCATCCAGACAAACTCTAGAACATATCCTACAGGACTGCAGCACTTTCAACACAGGAGCATCCAGACAAACTCCAGAACATATCCTAAAGGACTGCAGCATTTTCAACACAGGAGCATCCAGACAAGCTCCAGAACATACCCTACAGGACTGCAGCACTTTCAACACAGGAGCAACCAGACAAACTCCAGAACATATCCTACAGGACTGCAGTACTTTCAACACAGGAGCATCCAGACAAACTCCAGAACATATCCTACAGGACTACAACACTTTCAACACTGGAGCATCCAGACAAACTCCAGAACATATCCTACAGGACTGCAACACTCACAACACAAGAGCATCCAGACAAACTCCAGAACATATCCTACAGGACTGCAGCACTCTCAACACAGGAGCATCCAGACAAACTCCAGAACATATCCTACAGGACTGCAGCACTTTCAACACAGGAGCATCCAGACAAACTCCAGAACATATCCTACAGGACTGCAGCACTCTCAACACAGGAGCATCAAGACAAACTCCAGAACATATCCTACAGGACTACAACACTTTCAACATAGGAGCATCCAGACAAACTCCAGAACATATCCTACAGGACTGCAGCACTTTCAACACAGGAGCATCCAGACAAACTCCAGAACATATCCTACAGGATTGCCGCACATCAGGCCCCCAGAAGCAACCCTACATGACAAGTTAGGAGAAATCGGTGAAGACCTGAAACTCTCCTGAGTGTTTGTGACCAAAGCGGGTCTAAACGTCTAAGCGTATATAGATAGCTGGTTACTGATTGAAAAATAAGAAGAATAAATAACAGACGAATAAGAATAAGGAAGAAGAAGCAGAAAAGAAGAAAGGTGGAAGAAGAAGTTAATAAGAAAAAAAAAGAAATAGAAAAAGAAGAAAATGGAGAAGAAGTGGAAGTAGAAGAAGGACAAGAGGGTATAAAATTATAGAAGTAAAATAAAAAATAAGAAGAAACAAGAAGAGACGAAGAAGAAGATACAAGAAGAAAAAAGAAAAGCTGTTGCAGTCTCAACAACAGCTAACGACATCATCCTCATGAACTATCTGACTCTCTCTTTCGCCTTCAACTTAAGTCTCTCCCTCTATCAGCCACCTCTGTGTATGTCTCTTCTCATTTCCTGATCATTAACAGTCTTCTATCAAAACAAACGCTAAACTACAAATGAAAGAGTACATTAGACGGTCATTGGAGCAAACACTGAATACAAATTTGGCGCCCAAATTAATGAAAGATCGAGTTTCCTTTCAATCTTACCCAAGTATAATAGACACTGGTGCGTGCTTGGAATTAGCCGATCTAGGACCCAGTTCTTGCAGAGGCGAAGGACACGTACTAGTTCTTGAAATACTTCACGAAGTGCTTGCCTCCACTGCTATAGAGACGTTTTGTCTACGTCAGTGGTCGTCATACTGTGCTTCGCGGAGCCCAGATGCTTCGCAAGCGCCAAATAGGGGCTTCGCGGATATTATTATCATTATCATCATCAAGTGACATGCCCGGCGTGGGTTATGTTTCTCTACAAACCTCTATCCGCAGTGCAACTCATCAACTTCGCCACTGTTCTACCACAATGTTAAGCTGTCTAATATTATTTCTCCATGTCAACCGTAACATGTCAGGCCTCCCGAACATCTACACGGTGCTCAAACAATGTAGGTTACGCTGGCTTGGCCACGTACAGCGCATGAAAGATGGTTACATACCAAATGATATACTCTATGGAAAACTAGCAGATGACAAAAGAACTAGGGGGCGTCCAAAACTCTGATTTATAGACGTGTGTAAACGTGACATGGAAATCGCAGAATGACTTGGAAAAATCAGATAGACAGAGCAAGGATGAAAGCCAGGAAACGAACAAATATTATGAAGAAATTGGCAGGAACGGACTGGGGGGCAGACAGCAATATTTTGAAAAGACTATATGTAGGAAGAGTCAGACCAGTTCTAGAATATGGAGTCACAGCCTGGGCTATGGCTTCCAAATCACACCTTTGTAAAATTAACAGAATACAGAACCAAGCTGCCCGTATCATTACTGGTGCTATGAAATCTACACCTATCAAGACTCTAGAAACAGTAACAGGCTTACAACCCTTAGATGACAGACGGGTCACTAAAGTTTTGCAACAAGCGGAGAAATATAGAAGGCTCCTTAGCCACCCCATGCAACAAAGAATATCTGGTTCTGGAATTGTACGACTTAAGAGGAGCAACTTCGCTGCAATTGCCAATGAACTAACTACTGGAGACCCAGTTCTTTCCCAAACAATATCGAAACCCTTGGGCCCATCTGATATGTCTCCTCACGGAAAACATAAAATACCAGAACTTCAGGAAAACATAACAGGAATCATGAAAAAAGGCACCCAATCAGACACAGAAAGAAAACACGTAGCAGAAAAACATATACACGATACTTACCCACAGGACTCTTGGTCCCACATATATACAGATGGCTCTGCTACAAATGCCACCAGAAATGGAGGGGGAGGTGTGTTCTTGACGCTGACCAATCAGGACGAGATCACCAAGTCAATAGCAACTGGAAAATTCTC
Source organism: Megaustenia siamemsis (assembly GCA_032433765.1). Lineage (NCBI taxonomy): Eukaryota > Metazoa > Mollusca > Gastropoda > Stylommatophora > Ariophantidae > Megaustenia > Megaustenia siamemsis. The sequence goes on along the minus strand of JAVIAB010000159.1, from coordinate 44,471,155 downwards.
AAACAACTTTAAAGCAGAAACTGAGGCCATCAGAGAAGCTGCAACACTGGCTACTCAACACAAAAATAACATGCACAATAAATTGGTGATTCTGACTGATGCACTGTCAGTACTATCAGCTCTAATAAACCACAAGAACAATGAACTAGATGACTTGAGAACAACCCTGGACCAACTATGCAATAACTTCCAGAGAGTAGTCATTCAGTGGATACCATCACACTGTAATATACACGGGAACGAACGAGCAGACAAATTAGCTAAAGAGGGAGGGAGATTACCACAAGAGAACAATCCGCTCAGTTATGATGAAGCCAAATCCATCCTCAAGGGTCAGTTCCATGAAAAATGGAAACGTGAACACCCAAAGCATAACGAGAGTGACGGATACCACCAACTATCAAGGAGGGATCAAGTCATCATACTTCGCCTACGCACAGGCCACAATAGAATGAGAAATCACATGTTCACCAAATTCAAAATAGGTACAACCAGCCTATGCCACTGTACACTGGACAATATGACAACAAAACATGTTCTACAGGATTGCCCCCAGTACACAGACCTGAGAAGAGCAATGTGGTCCACGCCCACCTCCCTGGAGGAGAAATTATATGGGGCGATCGATTCGCTTAAACAGACAGCTGACTTCATGAGAGAGACTGGAATCCTACTCTGATCGAGTCTTGATCGCAGAGAGAGAAAGAGAGAGAGAGAGAGAGAGAGAGAGAGAGAGAGTTTATGACAAAACTACAGGGATATGCCCAAACAATGACATTTATCAGCACGAATATTTTGGACCCCAGTGTCAGTACTTGGTTCTCGTGTACAAATACGCCTAAAAATTCTGAACCTACTTTCCTGTTTAATTACAACGACACCACTTGTAGCTCGGACGCAAATTCTACATCAGTTGAGGCAACTCTCAATCAATCTTTGCTGTTCTCATGGTTTAGGATTTATGCAAATGACTTAATAGTTCCGGACAGTTTCACGACATTACTAAATGGTTCTGCCTCATGTAGCAATGATTCAAGGTTTGTAGTTAGTCAGCACGAGATTGATGTCTTTTGCTCTGGGGCTGATCTGATCAACAAGTTATGATTGCAGGGTCGATAGTTGCAAATATCTGCTCCATCCACATAGGCGGGGGTCGGAATGTGGCTCTCAATCAGAACACAAACCAGGCCGACACGTTTAATTCTTGTTATACAGGAGACGAATGTGGACCAGAGGCCGCAGTAAATGACAAAAGAAGGACCAATCTCTATGACAATGACTGCACACACACAAAACTGAGAAGTGGAAACAGTCCTGTTTACTGGTATCTGAACTTTGCCACGCCCCAGTAGATTCACACCATTCGATTCTATCATCAAGCTAGCACTATGATTCGGGTAAAGAATGCCACTCTAAAGGCTTCCTCTGACAGTGGCGGTGTAGTGTTCCAGTCTAATGATATATCATATCCAAATGTTTCTATGAACACTATTGTAGTCACCACACAAACGCCAATGGCACACATTAAGACTGAGTTCTCACCGATCATTTCGCAGGCCAGCAGTGAACCGACGGTGTGTGAGGCGCAAACATTTGCAGACACCTATTGTCTGGACGGGTATTCTTGGTCGTTTTGTGCAGTGTATAGTGGGTGTAGCAAAAGCTGCGACTTCATCCTTTGTACGTGTCACGGCAAATGCTCACATGGGGTCTATGGACACGATTGCTCCAGGTCTTGTCTCAGTGTCTGTCCTTTATGTGGGAAAAATCTTGAAAATGACTACAATGTAAACATCCTGGCTATACCTGTAATGACACTTGTCCCGATGGTAATTTTGGGCTACAGTGTGAACAGACGTGTTCTGATGGCTGTGACATCATATGTGACCCGGAAAGTGCATACTGCACGTGCAAGGAAACGTACTACGGGTCAGACAGCACTCTCAAATGTCCAGACAACTGTTTCAACGACACATCTGAACAGTCAGCCGGGAACAGTGCATGCAAGGGAAAGTTCTACGTGTCAGACTGCATTCTCAAATCTCCGGACAACTGTTTGAACGAAACCTGCGGACAGTTAATCGAAGCCTGCGTCTCGTATGTCAATGATTCACACGTTAAGAAGAGTCTGCAGACTAACCCAAGCATATGGATACCTCAATGTGTTTATGTGCTAGACTTGGCTCATTTCTTGGTGTTTTTCCGTGAAGACATGACTCATATCTTAATGTTTTTCTGTGCTAGTCATGGCTCATATCTTGGGGTGTTTCTGTGCTAGCCATGGATCAAATCTTAGCTTAAGTGTATGTTGTGTGTGTGTGTGCTAGCCATGGCTCATATCTAGATGTGTGTCATCTTAGTCATATCTCATATCTTGGTGTGTCCGTGTTAATCATGTCTCTTATCTTTATGTGCGTCTGAGTTTAGTAATATATCATAACTTAGTGTGTATCTGTGTTAGTCATGTGTCATATCTTTGTGTGTGCATGTCTGGGTTAGGGATATCTCATATCTTTGTTTGCATGTTTATGTTAGTCATATCTCATATCTTTGTGCGTACATGTCTGTGTCTGTCACATCTCATATTCTTGTGTGTGCATGGCTACGTAAGTCACATCTCATATCTTTGTGTGTGCATGCCTATGTTAGTCATATCTTATATCTTTGTGTGTATGTCTATGTTAGGTATGCGTCATATCTTTGTGTGTGCATGTCTAAGTCAGTCATATCTCATAGCTTTATATGCATGTCTATGTTAGTCATGTGTCATATATCTTGATGTGTGTCAGTGTTAGTCATGGCTCGTATCGCTGTGCACTTGTCTGTGTTATTCACATCTCATATCTCTGTGTGTGCATGTCTGTGTTAGTCACCTCTAGTGACTCGGGCAGATGGTGCTCGTAAACCTGGGAGGGTCGACCATCTAAGGGCAGAATCCCCCTACCGAAAAGACAATCTGCTGCCTTGCAGGAAGATTGGGGACAATCAAAGGCTAAGGAAAGCAAACCTGAAAAAATGCTGGCTGAAATCGGATGCACTGGGCCACTGGCGCAGAACACAGTGCAACGTATTAACGGGTGTTCAGTCAGAGTGGATCTGGCAGACTCTAATTGTGATGTTCTGTCTGTGGGGGCGATCAACACACTTAACCTGACGGCTGACTTCATGTGGGAGTCTGGAATCCTACTCTGACTGAGTCCTGATCGCAGAGAGAGAGAGAGAGAGAAACGTGACATGAAGAATCTAAACATAAAAACTGCAGCCTGGGAAGAAATAGCTGCAGACCACAATCTTTGGAAACACACTCTAAAGCTACAACTCAAACAAGAAACCGACAGATACACAGGAAAAGAGAATACATGGCGTAGGAAAAGAACAAAAAAAAACATCTCTAGGGGCTTTGAAAAATGCAGTCAGCTATGACTAACGGAGGCTACTAACTATGTCGTCCGAGATCTCTCTTGCCTTCTCTTGTCATTGGAGCGTTGTAAAACAAGAATACCCAGAAGTAGACAAGAAGGCCCTAAGAGTTTTACTTCTTTAGCGACTACCAAGTTATGTGAGACCGGGTTTTCAGCATTGGCAGTCATCAAAACCAAATACAGATCACATTTGGACGCTGAGAGATAGAGAGAGAGAGAGAGAGAGATTAGAATAGCAATTTCCAAACTTGTGCCCAGATTTGAAGATCTAATGAGGATGAAACAAGCTCATACTTCCCACTGACTTTGTTACAGGATACAAATATCACAATGTAACTTGATTCAGTTTTTTTTTTTTTTTAATTTCAATCACAAAAATATCATTGATCTATTTAATGCGCATCCAAATATCTATATTAGTTTATTTACCTCAGCGATCGATATAACATGTTAAATATGCCGTTAAAATGATATTAAATATGTGTTTTTATTTTTTACATTTTTGATATAACGTGCTGACGTGATGATTTATAGTTATGAGTTCGGGCCCCGTTGACTAAAACAGTTTGATCACCGCTGGTCTACTTTGTTCTTCTACAAAGATAGATATTTGTTTGTTCATTAAAAAAAAAAATATTTTGCCGAATAGTGTCGCAGTCGGAAAATTTCTTCTGTGGTTCTGTAGTGTACAGGCCTACAGCGTGTTGACGTCATCAGATTTCCTTACCTTATATTTACCTTGCCCTTGGGAGCCGCGATAGCCCAGTGGTTAGCGAACTGGGCTACAAAGGACAAGAGGTAGGGTTCGATCCAAACCGACGGCCCCGGATTCACCCAGCCTTAAATGGCTACCGGATTAATTTTTCTGGGAGAGTAAAGCGGCACGGGCGTAGTACCGACCCCATTACCCCAACAATCATGTGCTGAAGGTCTGTAAAATTTATGGTCACTAACACCATATTCCCTATACGCCACTTGGCGTGACAGGGCTCTTTACTTTATACTTTACTCTGCCCTTGCATTGCTAATCCTCTCTCTCTCTCTCTCTCTCTCTCTCTCACTCTCTCTCTCTCTCTCTCACTCTCTCTCTCTCTCTCTCTCTCTCTCACTCTCTCTCTCTCTCTCTCACTCTCTCTCTCACTCTCTCTCTCTCTCTGTCTCTCACTCTCTCTCTCTCTCACACTCTCTCTCTCTCTCTCACTCTCTCTCTCTCTCTCACTCTCTCTCTCTCTCTCTCTCTCTCTCTCTCTCTCTCACTCTCTCTCTCTCTCTCTCTCTCTCTTTACCTGGTGTTCACCCGCCGCTCACTAAAGGACTGAGAATTCTTCACCATCATCCTTCCTTTAAACGGCGTTAAAAAGGCGCTGATATTTTCTGTTGTGATTTGCAGCTAGGTTGTGATATTTTTACGCCTTTCGACCAACCACATCCGACTCCAGCACTGCATTTTTTAGTACCGGACTATCCTTCCTTTTCGATCCCAACACACTTAGCCAGACAGGATAGTTTGTTTTCAAGAACACCGCTGGTATGTGGAACATGTTAACAGCATTGTTGTTTGCTGTCCTGACCCATACAATCATCTGTAGGTCTCTGACCGCACACAGCTCTGTTGCTGCCTCTCTCATGTCAACCATTTGAGAATCTCCTTTGCGATTCTCTGTGAACGAGCCCCTGATTATATTGAACCATTTTGTTTCTCTTTCAACGATCCCCTGATTATACTGAACCATTTGGTTTCTCTTTCAACGATCCCCTGATTATATCGAACCATTTGACATCTCTTTCAACTATCCCCTGATTATATTGAACCATTTGGTTTCTCTTTCAACGATCCCCTGTTTATATTGAACCATTTGGTTTCTCTTTCAACGATCCCCTGATTATATTGAACAATTTGGTTTCTCTTTCAACGATCCCCTGATTATATTGAACCATTTGACTTTTCTTTCAACGATCCCCTGATTATATTGAACCATTTGACTTCTCTTTCAACGATCCCCTGATTATATTGAACCATTTGGTTTCTCTTTCAACGATCCCTTCTTTATAATTAACTATTTGCTTTCTCCATTACGTAGATCATTTCATTATCTCGTATATCATCAACAATTCATTAACATTTTTTTTTTCTAATTAGCTTTTTAGATCGTGCATCTAACGACACCATTAAGAAAGATAACAACCACCGAAATTAAATGTGTCAGAAGAATGACAGGAAACAGCTTAAGAGACAGAGTAAGAAACACCGACCAGGGGAAGAAACTCGAAATTGAACCAGTCATCGAATACATAAAGAAACAACAGATAAACTGGTTCGGCCACATAACAAGATAAAAAGAACTAACAATGAATCAAAGAGCCATAAACAAACGCTATCAAAACGCCAGATTAAGAGGAAGACCGAGAAATAGATGGATAAAGGGAATACTAGAGTCACTAGGATTGATAACACCAGAAGAGGCCAACAGAAGAGCAAAGAATCGCAAATTGTATCTCCTCTCGAACGCCAACGGTAATGGAGGAAGGATAGAAGAAGAAGAAAGAAGAAGATCTAACGACACTTGTAAAGTGCTACTAACGATGTTTAACGGCGAAACGTTTGTTTGCATGTTTACTTTAAGTACAGAACCCATGGTCATCATGTCTCCCTGATACGATTTGATATTAAACCTCACCCACGCTAAACATATAAAAGTCAAGGTAAAGGTCAAGGTCAAGGTAAAGTACGAGACTTTAATCATCGTCTTAGCACGCGAGTTTTCACCCATATGTGCTCGGCCGCCTCTCCAGAAGTGTTCGGAGACTTCTGGATAGTGTCTCTTCTAGCATCAAAACTCACGAATGTTAGGCGGCATTCTCTTCCCCCCCCCCTTCCTCCCTACCCAGAGTAATATCGTGGTACCCATTTCTGCCAGCGGCTGGGTTGACCGCGTGATAACGAGACTCCCACATATATCACCCTCTAATGCAATGCCCTGAAGCCGCGATAGCTCAATGGTTAGTGAACTGGACTACAAAGGACAAGAGGTTGGGTTCGATCCCAGCCGACGGCTTCTGGGTTCACCCAGCATTAAATGGGTACCAGAGTTTTTTTCTGGGAAATTAAAGCGTCACGGGCGTAATACCGACCACATTACCACAAAAATCATGTGCTGAATGTCTGTACAATTTATGATCACTAACACCATGTTCCCTATACGCCACTTGGCGTGACAGGGCTCTTTACTTTACTTAATGCAATACCCCCAAATGAGTCACTATCAAATGTTTATGCTTTCTCAATCACAGACGGCATGGATTGTTTGATGAGACTTCAATCAGTTACGACGATCTGGTCAAGCCAGCACTAAGTACGGTGGAGGTCCAACCAGATCTGAGAACCCTCGATCTCAGAGGCAATCAGCGAGGCGGTTACATGTAAGTTTGGGGACCGTCCAAGTTTGACAAGGTGGAACTTTTGCGTGTCTCATTCCTCAAGTGATATTTCTTCCTGCATTTCTCGCATTTATTCAGTAATTACTTCAAAGTGTAACATGTCGTTAATATGTCTATAATAGTCTTTATTATATCTTTAATATGTGGTCAATATATCTTCAAAAAGTCTTTAATATGTTGTCAATATGTCTATAAGAGTCTTTAACATGTCCTTAAAATGTCGTCAATATGTCTTTAAGTTTTAAAAGTATTTTTAATATGCCGTCAGTATGTCTATAAGAGTCTTTATTATGTCTTTAATATATGGTCAATATGTCTTCAAAAAGTATGTTATATGTTGTCAATATGTCTATACGAGTCTTTAATATGTCCTTAAAATGTCGTCAATATGTTTTTAAGTATAAATGTATCTTTAATTTGCCGTCAGTATGTCTGAATCTATAATATATCTTTAATATGTCGTTAATATGTCTATAACAGTCTTTATTATGTCTTTAATATGTGGTCACTATGTCTTCAAAAAGTCGTTAATATTTCTTTAATATGTCGTCAATATGTCTATAAGTGTCTTAAATGTGTCCTTAATATGTCGTCAATATGTCTATAAGTGTCTTAAATGTGTCCTTAATATGTCGTCAATATGTCTATAAAAGTCTTAAATGTGTCCTTAATATGTCGTCAATATATCTATAAGAGTCTTAAATGTGTCCTTAATATGTCATCTATATGTCTATATAAGAGTCTTAAATGTGTCCTTAATATGTCATCTATATGTCTATAAGAGTCTTAAATGTGTCCTTAATATGTCGTCCATATGTCTATAAGAGTCTTAAATGTGTCCTTAATATGTCGTCCATATGTCTATAAGAGTCTTAAATGTGTCCTTAATATGTCGTCTATATGTCTATAAAAGTCTTAAATGTGTCCTTAATATGTCGTCCATATGTCTATAAGAGTCTTAAATGTGTCCTTAATATGTCATCTATATGTCTATAAGAGTCTTAAATGTGTCCTTAATATGCCGTCAGTATGTCTTTAAGAGTATTTAATATGTCATTAATATGTCGTCAATATGTCTGAATCTTTAATTTATCTTTAATATGTCTTCAATATGTCTGTAAGAGCCTTTAATATGTCAATAAGACAACTTAATGTCTTTATTATGTATTTAAGTATTTAATATGTCTTTATTATGTTGACAATATGTCTTTAAAAGTATGTAATGTCATTAATATGTATTTATGTCTTTGATATGTCTTTAATATGTTTTGAATAGTCCTTAATGTGTCTTTATTATGTCGCCAATGAAAGCCGAGAAAGCTCAGTGGTTAGTGAACTGGACTACAGATGTCAAGAGGCGGCGTTCGATCCTGATAAACGGCTTCCCTGTTCACCCAGCTTAAAATGGGTACTGGATTTTTTTTCTGAGAAAGTAAAGCTGCACGGGCATTGTACAGCCCACATTACCTCAAAAATAATGTGCCGAAGGTCTATAAAAATTACGATCACTAACACCATATTCTCTATACGCCACTTGGCGTGACGAGGCTCTTTACTTTGTTTATTGTCGTCAATATGTCCTTAAGAGTCTTTCATATGTCTTCAATATGTCTTTAAGATTCTTTAATATGTCGTCAATATATCTTTAAGAGTCTTTAATATGTCGTCAATATATCTTTAAGAGTCTTTAGTATGTCGTCAATATATCTTTAAGAGTCTTTAATATGTCTTTAAGAGTCTTTAATATGTCGTCAATATATCTTTAAGAGTCTTTAATATGTCGTCAATATATCTTTAAGAGTCTTTAGTATGTCGTCAATATGTCGTCAATATGTCTTTAAGAGTCTTTAATGTATTATCAATGTGCCTTTAAGAGTCTTTAATATGTCGTCAATATGTCTTTAAGAGTCTTTAAGATGTCGTCAATATGTCTTTTAGAGTCTTTAATATGTCGTCAATATGTCTTTTAGAGTCTTTAATATGTCTTTAAGAGTCTTTAATATATCGTCAATATGTCTTTAAAAGTCTTTAATATGTCGTCAATATGTCTTTAAGAGTCTTTAAGATGTCGTCAATATGTCTTTTAGAGTCTTTAATGTATTATCAATGTGCATTTAAGAGTCTTTAATATGTCGTCAATATGTCTTTAAGAGTCTTTAAGATGTCGTCAATATGTCTTTTAGAGTCTTTAATATGTCGTCAATATGTCTTTTAGAGTCTTTAATATGTCTTTAAGAGTCTTTAATATATCGTCAATATGTCTTTAAGAGTCTTTAATATGTCGTCAATATGTCTTTAAGAGTCTTTAAGATGTCGTCAATATGTCTTTTAGAGTCTTTAATGTATTATCAATGTGCCTTTAAGAGTCTTTAATATGTCGTCAATATGTCTTTAAGAGTCTTTAAGATGTCGTCAATATGTCTTTTAGAGTCTTTAATATGTCGTCAATATGTCTTTTAGAGTCTTTAATATGTCTTTAAGAGTCTTTAATATGTCGTCAATATGTCTTTTAGAGTCTTTAATATGTCGTCAATATGTCTTTAAGAATCTTTAACATGTCGTCAATATGTCTTTAAGAGTATTTAATATGTCGTCAATATGTCTTTAAGAGTCTTTAACATGTCGTCAACATGTCTTTAAGAGTCTTTAATATGTCGTCAATATGTCTTTAAGAGTCTTTAATATGTCGTCAATATGTCTTTAATAGTCTTTAACATGTCGTCAATATATCTTTTCCATTTACTTTCTTTCATTCATGTATTTTTACTAGATTGTTATCCAGTTGATAATATTCTGTGCCTGTTCTTCTGCGAACTTTGTTATTTATCTTTCTTTCTATTGACCTTTCGAGCCGTAGCCGGCCCATAGGGCGTAGACCAAGATACTCCTTCTCTTATCTGAATTTTTGTTCTAACAGTTTTCAATTCTTTTAAAGATATTTTATCAAATCTCGCCATTTGTCTCTGTTCTGTGCAAGCCGCTCTATCTCATTGAGGGAGCCGATTCCTGCTGCTCTTGCCTCTCTCATCAATGTTCTTCTCAGTGTCTCTCTGGGTCTTCCTCGTTTCCTCTTACCTGTTGTTTTCCACATGGGGTCTTGCTTTGCTATTTCGTTATTATCTCATCTCATCACATGTCCAACATAAGACCATCGTCTTTTCTTTATTACTGAAGATATTAGTGGTTGATTGGCGATTTCTCTAATTTCCTCGTTTGTTTTGAATTCGTTCCATGACTATACCAAGTATTTTCCTTAGACATTTATTTTCAAATGCGTTCAACTTTGTTTCTATATCTCTTGTTGTTTTCCAGCTTTCACACGCATACGTAAGGGTTGATAGTACATTTGATTTGAATAGCCTAAGTTTTGTGTTTGTGCTGATGAGTTTTGATTTCCACAACTTTTCAAGGCTTCTGAAAGACATTGCTGCTTTAGTTATTCTGATTCTAATTTCTCTACTTGTATCCCCTTCTCGATCAATGTTGCATCATGTCTACGTTTCATTAACAAAATCGTTTTTACGATAAAAAAAAAAAGTAAAGTATCCGCGTCACGCCAAGTGGCGTATAGGGAATATAGTGTAAGTGACCATACATTTTACAGACCTTCAACACATGATTTTTGGGGTAGTGTGGTCAGTATTACGCCCGTGCTGCTTTACTTTCCCAGAAAAAAATCCGGTACCCTTTAAAGACTGGGTGAACCCGGAAGCAGTTGGTTGAGATCGAACCCTACCTCTTGTCATTTGTAGTCCAGTTCACTAACCACTGAGCTATCGCAGCTTCCTGTTTTACGATAGTGGCTTGTTAAACCTCTGATCAACGGTTATATACCAAGCCTGAGAAAAATAATTCCTCCATTTTGGATACAACCGAAAACTTTGTTATACAATGTGTTTATTAATATTCATTTCTGTTGATTCTCCTTCCTTCTATTTTCTTTGTTCCCTTTCCTGCTATTCTGCTCTTCTCCTTGTCTATTCATTTGATCATCGTTTTTCCCCCCTTCTTTCCTATAATTATTTTCTATTTCCATCAAGATAGTAGTTAAGCTGTGGTAAGGTTTCTGACGTCATTCTCTGTAAACATTAGGCGATCTCTCTCTCTCTCTCTCTCTCTCTCTCTCTCTCTCTCTTACTCTCTCTCTCTCTCTCTCCCTCTATTTATTTATCTTCATGTCCTCTTGTATCCGTTCGGGTGTCGAGGGAGATGCAAAGTTCTCGCCCCTTTGGCAGCTTCACTCGTTGTTGATTTATGTCAGAGGTGGCCAACATATTTTATGCTTGGGCCAGTAAATTGATTTTTTAAAATGTGAAGTACCATCTAACTAAATTTATATAATTAACTATTTTGAACGCCAAGTGGCGTATAGAGAATAAGGTGTTAGTGACCATAAATTTTGCAGACTTCAGCACATGATTTTTGGGGTAATGAGGTCGGTATTACGCCCGTGCTGCTTTACTTTCCCAGAAAAAAATCTGGTGCACATTAAAGGTTGGGTGAACCTGGAATCCGTCGGTTCGGATCGAACCCTAACTCTTGTCTTTTGTAGTCCAGTTCACTAACCACTGAGCTAATGAAAGCTACAGTATTATAGGAATATTAGTAAAGTATTCTGAGAAGTGTTGGGATGTAGACCGATATATAAAGGGTAATGATTCTATCTTTCGTTCGCCTGAAGTATTGTCTATATCTGCAATGTCGTTTCCTGTATAAATTTTACTGTCTTTTGTAATTCTTGCAGTGGCCCATATAGTTTTGTCTGTAGTGTTGTATCTATGGGCCAATGGATTTTCCTCAGTCTACTATATTCAGTGCAGTCTTGAAGTATGTGTTCAGCAGTCTGGGGTGCCTGTCCACATGTACAAGTAGTTGATGTGCCGATCTTGAATTTTGTATACATGTGACTATGGAGTCGATTGTGTCCTGTTCTTAGGCGTATAATGATAACTTGTTCATATCTATTCATATTATGAAAGGCATCCTGATTTGGGGCTTGTGGTCCTCTGATTGATTTGATTATCTGTTTCTTATGATGGTATGTAACTGGTGTATCTAGTTGTGTGCCTGTTGAACCTTCCTTTGCCAACTGATCTGCTTTCTCATTTCCTGGTATTCCACAGTGAGACGGGATCCACTGCAGGGCAACCCTGTGGTGCTTGCAGAGTTCAGTCAATAAGGTCTGCAGATGTGGTAATTTTCTGGATTGTAGTGCCTGGAGTACTGATCTTGCATCTGTCAAGAACACTACAGGCTGTGGGCTAAGATTACTGTTCAGCAGTTTTTCTATTGCCAACTTTATTGCTTGTATTTCTGCATCATAATTGTGACAATATTTCCCTGTTGCTATTTTATTCATATCTCTAGTGTTATTTGGGTACTCTATATATGCACCTGCTCCCCCATTCTTTACTGCATTCTGTGCTGATCCATCTGTGTACACACGAATCCATAGGTCTTGTGGGTATTCTTCATCCAGGAAACTGAGAGCTATTGTTTTTCGCTGTAGACTATTTTGTTCCTCTTTGTCAACTATTCCTTTCACTTCTGTCCGTATTTGAACTGATAATCCCGATTCATCTGTCCAGGGAGTCTGTTCTGGTATGGGCAGAATGGGTTTAACAACTCTTGGCATGTCTGGTGTTTGTCTACTAATACGCTTGGGGTGGTTGGTAAAGCTGCTTCTCTTAAGTCGTCCCAATGCAAGATTTTGGAATCTGTCCTTCATTGGATGTCTCGGCATGCATACAAATTTGTCTGCCTGTATCAGCACCTTTGTGTCTCTCCGTTCTCTCAGTGCTGGTATCCTCCACAATTTCTCCATCTCCAATATTGGTGTTGATTTCATTGCTCCTGTGATGACCCTAAGTGCCTGGTTTTGTACTTTATCCAGTTCTTGCAATGTGGTGTTTGATGCTGAGCACCATGCGGATGATCCATATTCTAAATGTGGGCGTATACTCTGTTGGTAAACTTTACTGAGTATTTTTCCACTCGCACCCCATGTGGTTCCACACAACTTTCTTAGTATAGCCAATTTTCTCCTTGCTTTTTGGGTTGCCTTATTTATCTGCTGTTTCCAAGATAGTTTGTTATCAAATGTAACTCCGAGATATGTAGCTTGTATGTCTTCTTTCACAGGCTCATTGTTTATGTAGATGGCTCCTGCTTTTTGTTTTGGGGAGAGTGTGAAAAGTGTAGTACTGCATTTGTCTGTATTGATGCTGATACACCATCTATTTGTCCATGAATTCAGTGCATTCATAGCTCTTTGTAGCAATTTGGAGGCCACTGTTGCATACTCCTCTGTGCACCACATTACCAAGTCATCTGCATACATTGCCACTTTGATGCCATGTGGTAGTTCAGTAACTAGGTCATTGATGTAGATCAGAAAAAGTGTTGGAGATAGTACCCCTCCCTGTGGAACGCCCTGGCGCAGTAAGACCTTCTTACTCTTAAGACCATCCAGTTGCACTCTGGCTCTCCTGTTATGCAGGTATGTTTTGACCCATTTGTACATCCTGCCATTTACTCCATAATTTCTCAGTTTCTTCAAAAGCCCTTCCTTCCATACCTTATCAAATGCTTTCTTTAGGTCTATCCATGCTGCTAGTACCAGTTTCTTTTCTTGAAACGCATCTTCAATTGTACGTGTATCACCACGTCATACTTACATTTGACGATGTAACTGTCTGTATATATTTATCTATTCCTTTGTTCTTCTACACAGGAATTATCATCATTATGTGCCATTTTTTCAACAGCGCGTGTTATCTATTTTAATTTTTTAATGTATTCCATGCCACGACACCAAACTATCTAGTATCTTCTTTCTTTGTCGTCAGCGATCTCTCTTTCCCTGTATTTTGCCAGTTGTAATCAATTATTCCAACTTTCCTTTTCTCATGATTGCCCGAAATATGTTGATTGTTTCTTTCTGATGTTTTTTAGGAGTTCCCTTTTTGTTATGGCCTCTTTGAAAATGTCCTCATTGGTCTTTTTAGGTATGAATGGAATTTTCAACATTCATCATTCTTTCCATCTCTGTGGCCTGTAATTGTCTTTTCATTTGTTTGTCTACTTTCGATGATTCGCTTCTATAATTCAGAATTGACACTATATAGCACCGATGAACTCTCTTTCACACTGTTATTGCCATAGATTTGTTTCATAAGACGTTTTTCATTTTTTGAAATGCTATTTTGGTCTGAACATTTCTGCTTTTTATTTCTGTGGTGCATCTTCCGTCCGATTTTATTATTGCACGCAGGTATTTGACGCTCTGCACTTGTTTAAGATTTGTCCTGTTTATTTTTATACCACATAATGGTGATGATTGTTTCTTCGATTTGACCATTGCAGGACTTATGCTCAAGCACAATCTCGAAGATTCGGACCCCAGGGACAGTTTAACGGGCAGAGGCGACTCATCCCAGTCCCCGAGGAAGATGGGCACTCTGACGAGGGCAGGCACACGAGGGGCGACGTTCTCAACTTGCCCACTTACGGTTATAATAATGGGAATCTAGGAGACGCCGATGGTGAGGGGGAATTTCAGTTAGAAAATGAGGAATTTAATGGAGCTTCAGCAGCGCCACTGAGAGAAGAGAGACATTCGGGACAAACTGAAGGAAAACAGGAACGCCCATCAATCACTGGAACATAAATGCTGTATTCGGTTGATAAAATCTGGTGGCGATTTCAATAAAAGTTTATTTTCAGAAAATAATAGAACATTTTTTAAATTTTTTGTTGTTATTATTATTTTTTTTAAAAAATAACATCAGGGCTAAAACTAAGAATAGCAAAATGTTACATCTTCTCATTATTCCTGTATGGTGCAGAAATCTGAACATTAGACAAGATAACAGACCAGAAAATTCAAAACTTTGAAATGTGGATTTATAGAAGAATAATATACTAACAACAACACAAATATCTGCAGGGCTGAAACTAAGAATGGCAAAATGTTACATCTTCTCAATATTCCTGTATGGTACAGAAACGTGGACATTAGACTAGAAAACAGAACAGAAAATTGAAGCCTTTGAAATGTGGATATATAGAATAATAGGTAGAATTGGATGGAAGGAAAAGAAAACAAACGATGAAGTTTTAAAACCTCTAAAAATTTAAAGAGAATTACTAACCACAATTAGAACAAGACAAATGAAATTTTTGGGGCATATTAAAAGACATAACAACCTAATAAAAGTAATATTGGAAGGGAAAATACAAGGTAAAAGAGGTAGACCAAGACTAACATGGACGAGTAATATCAAAAGATGGACAAGTCAACCTATGACAATCTGCACCATGAAAGCAAGAGACAGAGTGGAATGGCGCTCCAAGGTAGCCAACCTTCGATGCGGAGACGGCACTCTATGAATGAATGAACATAACATTTTTGGAGTTATAACAAACAAAAACATGTTATATGTTATGTTTCCTTGATGGTGGTTTTGTTTATTTAATTCACATTTTATGACTGAAATCTTCATCCCTGATCTACCGTGGGGTGTCTATTTGCGAACGCGTGTGGAGATCGGAATGTCGAGTGGATAATGTGTCGGTCTCCAAACAAGAAAAACGCGGGTTCAAATCGCGGTAGTGTCAAATAGATGTTTTTCTTGCCGGAGTGAAATACAAACTTTAGACCTGAATATCTCGCGGCTACTGCACTGGGCAAGCGGCCTTTATTCTCCAATTCAAAATGGTCCCCCCCCCCCACGCACACTCCAGTAGCGGGAAATAATGCGGTAAAAACGGTTTCATGGATATGTATGCATGAGGCAAAGTAAATCAGTAAGACAAAACGACTGAATGCATTAACGAAATATTGAAAACTATCTAATTCTTCATTCGATGGAGCGGCGAAGTATATTTCTGAGATAGAGTGAAAGTAAAGGTTTTAAAGCGGATAACTCCAAAAATACATCAGGCTATAGAGGAAAAAAACATTAATGAAATGGACAAATAATGAAATCGAAAGTTCCAAAGTTAGGAATGTAATACAACAAACCAAGGAAAAGAAACACAATTTAGAATTGATATGCTCAGAAATAGAAAGGAAGGACTAATAATACATTTCTAAAAGTCGCATTCAGAGGAAGCATTACAAAAAAGACAGGGGAAATGTTAACAAACATAATATAATCAGCAGATGGCAAGAATATATAGCAGAGTTATTAACAGATGTAATGGATGAGAAGTTAAAAAAAAAACCATTAATGTGCGTTAGGATATACAATCTTCAAATGTGAAATAGAAATAGCTAAACAAAACCTGTAGAAAAATACAACACTCATATTGAGATGATAAAAGCTCGAGTTTAGAAGTAATCTGAGACACGTGCAATGATTTATATAACACATGATATATACCATATGAACTTGAAGAGTCGCTGTTTATTTGCTGCAACAAAAACATCATGCTCTACGGTCTGCAATGACTTTAGAACAATACGTTTGATGATCCACGCACTAATAAGTTTTCTAAATGTCAAACATGAAATAATTAAAAAAAAAAACAGTAAAGATTTAATTTAATTAAAAACACAATTCCACCTAAGAAATTAAAATGCCCTGGCCACGTCAAAAGACACGGCGACCTGGAATCAACAATAATGGAAGGCATGGCTCCTGGACAGTTGACCGCGATAGTTCAGTGGATATTGAACTGGACTACAAAGAACAAGAGATCCGTTTCGATCCTGATCGACAGCTTCAAGGTTCACCCAGCCTTTAATATGTACCGGATTTTTCTGGGGAAAGTAAAGTGGCACGGGCGTAAAACTTACCACGTTACACCAACAAATGATGTGCCGATGGTCTGAACAAGTGATGGCCACTAACACCATATTCCCTATAACCAACTTTGCGTGACGGACTCTTTACTTTACCTTATTTTTCATTTATGGTTTCTGGACAACGAATCAGGGACAGACCAAGAAAAGTGTGGTTTTTAGACATCAAGGAGACATTGAACATGACAACAGAAGAAGTGGGAGATCTGACTAGAGACAGAGATTCTTTCAGACGAGCTTGTGTGTGAATGTAACGTTCTGTGGAATATCTGACTAGATACAGAGATTCTTTCAGACGAGCTTGTGTGTGAATGCATCGTTCTGTGGGATATCTGACTAGATACAGAGATTCTTTCAGACGAGCTTGTGTGTGAATGCATCGTTCTGTGGGATATCTGACTAGACTCAGAGATTCTTTCAGACGTGCTTGTGTGTGAATGCATCGTTCTGTGGGAGATCTGACTAGATGCAGAGATTACTTCAGACGAGCTAGGGTGAATTCATCGTTCTGTGGGATATCTGACTAGATGCAGAGATTATTTCAGACGAGCTAGGGTGAATGCTTCGTTCTGTGGGATATCTGACTAGATTCAGAGATTCTTTCAGACGAGCTTGTGTGTGAATGCATCGTTCTGTGGGAGATCTGACTAGAGACAGAGATTCTTTCAGACGAGCTTGGGGTGAATGCATCGTTCTGTGGGAAATCTGACTAGAGACAGAGATTCTTTCAGACGAGCTTGTGGTGAATGCACCTTTCTGCAAGGAACATATTTCCTATTGATGATAATGTTGGAATTAACAGAACAATATACGTTTTAAAATAAAACAAGGGGACAAGAGAACCTATCTTCTACATGATAAATTTGTTATAAAAATAAATAGGAGAAAACAAACCAATGTATGCATGTATGCATTTGTTTATATTACACTAAAGCTTTTTGCCAGAATACACTATAAACAACTAATGTTAGAAAAATATACATGTTGATGATACATACATAGGACTGGTATGTAATTGATACAAGAAACCAACAGCTGTTGTAAAATACAACAATGAAAATGAGAGTACCAAACACAACATTGAGGCAAAGGTGATTTTGTGACATCATTAGCGACCTTGAACTTTTACTTGTTCTACTTTGCTATCTTTTGTCATTTTGTAATTCATGACACAAGTGAAATGATTTCAAGCTGTTGACTTTTAACATTTCATGACACAAGTGAAACGATTTCAAGCTGTTGACTTTTAACATTTCATGACGCAAGTGAAACGATTTCAAGCTGTTGACTTTTAACATTTCATGACGCAAGTGAAATTATTTCAAGCTGTTGACTTTTAACATTTCATGACACAAGTGAAATGATTTCAACCTGTTGACTTTTAACATTTCATGACGCAAGTGAAATGATTTCAAGCTGTTGACTTTTAACATTTCATGACACAAGTGAAATGATTTCAACCTGTTGACTTTTAACATTTCATGACGCAAGTGAAATGATTTCAAGCTGTTGACTTTTAACATTTCATGACACAAGTGAAACGATTTCAAGCTGTTGACTTTTAACATTTCATGACACAAATGAAACGATTTCAAGCTGTTGACGCGGGTTCAAATCGCGGTAGTGTCAAATAGATGTTTTTCCTGCCGGAGTGAAATACAAACTTTAGACCTGAATATCTCGTGGCTACAGCCCTGGGCAAGCGGCATTTATTCTCCAATTCAATATGCCCCCCCCCCCCCCCCACGCACACTCCAGTATCGGGAAATAATGCGGTAAAAACGGTTGCATGGATATGTATGCATGAGGTAAAGTAAATCAGTAAGACAAAACGACTGAATGCATTAACGAAATATTGAAAACTATCTTATTCTTCATTCGATGGAGCGGCGAAATATATTTCTGAGATAGAGTGAAAGTAAAGGTTTTAAAGCGGATAACTCCAAAAATACATCAGGCTATAGAGGAAAAAAACATTAATGAAATGGACAAATAATGAAATCGAAAGTTCCAAAGTTAGGAATGTAATACAACAAACCAAGGAAAAGAAACACAATTTAGAATTGATGTGCTCAGAAATAGAAAGGAAGGAACTATTAATACATTTCTAAAAGTCGCATTCAGAGGAAGAATTACAAAAAAGACAGGAGAAATGTTAACAAACATAATATAATCAGCAGATGGCAAGAATATATAGCAGAGTTATTAACAGATGTAATGGATGAGAAGATAAAAAAAAACCATTAATGAGCGTTAGGATATACAATCTTCAAATGTGAAATAGAAATAGCTAAACAAAACCTGTAGAAAAATACAACACTCATATTGAGATGATAAAAGCTCGAGTTTAGAAGTAATCTGAGACACGTGCAATGATTTATACAACACATGATATACACCATATGAACTTGAAGAATCGCTATTTATTTGCTGCAACAAAAGACATCATGCTCTATGGTCTGCAATGACTTTAGAACAATACGTTTGATGATCCACGCACTAATAAGTTTTCTAAATGTCAAACATGAAATAATTAAAAAAAAAACAGTAAAGATTTAATTTAATTAAAAACACAATTCCACCTAAGAAATTAAAATGCCCTGGCCACGTCAAAAGACACGGCGACCTGGAATCAACAATAATGGAAGGCATGGCTCCTGGACAGTTGACCGCGATAGTTCAGTGGATATTGAACTGGACTACAAAGAACAAGAGATCCGTTTCGATCCTGATCGACAGCTTCAAGGTTCACCCAGCCTTTAATATGTACCGGATTTTTCTGGGGAAAGTAAAGTGGCACGGGCGTAAAACTTACCACGTTACACCAACAAATGATGTGCCGATGGTCTGAACAAGTGATGGCCACTAACACCATATTCCCTATAACCAACTTTGCGTGACGGACTCTTTACTTTACCTTATTTTTCATTTATGGTTTCTGGACAACGAATCAGGGACAGACCAAGAAAAGTGTGGTTTTTAGACATCAAGGAGACATTGAACATGACAACAGAAGAAGTGGGAGATCTGACTAGAGACAGAGATTCTTTCAGACGAGCTTGTGTGTGAATGTAACGTTCTGTGGAATATCTGACTAGATACAGAGATTCTTTCAGACGAGCTTGTGTGTGAATGCATCGTTCTGTGGGATATCTGACTAGATACAGAGATTCTTTCAGACGAGCTTGTGTGTGAATGCATCGTTCTGTGGGATATCTGACTAAATTCAGAGATTCTTTCAGACGAGCTTGTGTGTGAATGCATCGTTCTGTGGGAGATCTGACTAGATACAGAGATTACTTCAGACGAGCTAGGGTGAATGCATCGTTCTGTGGGATATCTGACTAGATGCAGAGATTATTTCAGACGAGCTAGGGTGAATGCATCGTTCTGTGGGATATCTGACTAGATTCAGAGATTCTTTCAGACGAGCTTGTGTGTGAATGCATCGTTCTGTGGGAGATCTGACTAGAGACAGAGATTCTTTCAGACGAGCTTGGGGTGAATGCATCGTTCTGTGGGAAATCTGACTAGAGACAGAGATTCTTTCAGACGAGCTTGTGGTGAATGCACCTTTCTGCAAGGAACATATTTCCTATTGATGATAATGTTGGAATTAACAGAACAATATACGTTTTAAAATAAAACAAGGGGACAAGAGAACCTATCTTCTACATGATAAATTTGTTATAAAAATAAATAGAAGAAAACAAACCAATGTATGCATGTATGCATTTGTTTATATTACACTAAAGCTTTTTGCCAGAATACACTATAAACAACTAATGTTAGAAAAATATACATGTTGATGATACATACATAGGACTGGTATGTAATTGATACAAGAAACCAACAGCTGTTGTAAAATACAACAATGAAAATGAGAGTACCAAACACAACATTGAGGCAAAGGTGATTTTGTGACATCATTAGCGACCTTGAACTTTTACTTGTTCTACTTTGCTATCTTTTGTCATTTTGTAATTCATGACACAAGTGAAATGATTTCAAGCTGTTGACTTTTAACATTTCATGACACAAGTGAAACGATTTCAAGCTGTTGACTTTTAACATTTCATGACGCAAGTGAAACGATTTCAAGCTGTTGACTTTTAACATTTCATGACGCAAGTGAAATTATTTCAAGCTGTTGACTTTTAACATTTCATGACACAAGTGAAATGATTTCAACCTGTTGACTTTTAACATTTCATGACGCAAGTGAAATGATTTCAAGCTGTTGACTTTTAACATTTCATGACACAAGTGAAATGATTTCAACCTGTTGACTTTTAACATTTCATGACGCAAGTGAAATGATTTCAAGCTGTTGACTTTTAACATTTCATGACACAAGTGAAACGATTTCAAGCTGTTGACTTTTAACATTTCATGACACAAATGAAACGATTTCAAGCTGTTGACTTTTAACATTTCATGACACAAGTGAAACGATTTCAACCTGTTGACTTTTAACATTTCTTGACGCAAGTGAAACGATTAAAAGCTGTTGACTTTTAACATTTCATGATACAAATGAAATGATTTCAAGCTGTTGACTTTTAACATTTCATGACACAAGTGAAACGATTTCAAGCTGTTGACTTTTAACATTTCATGACACAAATGAAACGATTTCAACCTGTTGACTTTTAACATTTTATGACACAAGTGAAACGATTTCAAGCTTGTGACTTTTAACATTTCATGACACAAATGAAACGATTTCAACCTGTTGACTTTTAACATTTCATGACACAAGTGAAATGATTTCAAGCTGTTGACTTTTAACATTTCATGACACAAGTGAAATGATTTCAAGCTGTTGACTTTTAACATTTCATGACACAAGTGAAACGATTTCAAGCTGTTGACTTTTAACATTTCATGACACAAATGAAACGATTTCAACCTGTTGACTTTTAACATTTCATGACACAAATGAAACGATTTCAATCTGTTGACTTTTAACATTTCATGACACAAGTGAAATGATTTCAAGCTGTTGACTTTTAACATTTCATGACACAAGTGAAACGATTTCAAGCTGTTGACGTTTAACATTTCATGACACAAGTGAAACAATTTCAACCTGTTGACTTTTAACATTTCATGACACATCATCATCATGTGCCGTACTGGTTGACGATGGCGTTCATGTCCTTCCACAATCTTCTATCTACAGTGCATCGTATCAGTTCTGTTGTTGACTGTTTTCCATGCCATGACATCAAGCTATCCAGTATTTTCTTTCTTTGTCGTTCGCGATCTCTCTTTCCTTTGATTTTGCCAGTTGTAACCAAGTATTCCAACTTTCCTCTTCTCATGATGCGCCCAAAAATGTTGATTGTTTCTTTCTGATGTTTTTTAAGAGCTCCCTTTTTGTGTTGGCCTCTTTGAGAACTTTCTCATTGGTCTTTTAGCTGTCCAGGGAACTTTCAACATTCTCCTGAGAAATCCCATCTCTGTGGCCTCTAATCGTCTTTTCATTTGTTTGTCTATTGTCCATGATTCGCTTCCATAGGTCAGAATTGGTTCTATATAGCATCGATGAACTCTCTTTCTCATTTCTATTGACATAGATCTGTTCCATAACACAAGTGAAACGATTTCAACCTGTTGCCTTTTAACATTCTATGATACTAGTATGTCAACTTAACCTCATACTGTTTTAGTTAACATTTCATTAAAACACATACAAATCTTTACATTTTCTATTGTAATATTTCATACAAGTAAATAAATTTCAACAGTTTCACAGTTAACTTTTCATGAAAGAAGAAAAGTAAATAAGTAAATTTCAACCGTTTGCTTGTGTAAATTTGATGAGACATTAAAAATCAATTTCAATAGTTTTCCTGTTAACATTTCATTAACAGGTAATTCAATTTCAACAGTTTACCTGTTATCATTTCATTAACAAGTAATTCAATTTCAATAGTTTTCCTGTTAACATTTCATTAACAAGTAATTCAATTTCAAGAGTTTATCTGTTAACAGTTAATTAAACAAGTAAATCCATTTCAACCATTTCCCTGTTAACATTTCATAGTCAGGTAATTCAATGTCAATAGTAACACCTGTTAACATTTCATAAACAAGTAAATCAATTTTAATCGATACACCTGCTAACATTTAATGAGACAAAAATAAATCACCATTTGTGGACAATGATTTACACCATTTGTGGACAATGATTTACACCATTTGTGGACAATGATTTACACCATTTGTGGACAATGATTTACACCATTTGTGGACAATGATTTACACCATTTGTGGACAATGATTTACACCATTTGTGGACAATGATTTACACCATTTGTGAACAATGATTTACACCATTTGTAGACAATGATTTACACCATTTGTGGATAATGATTTACACCATTTGTGAGCAATGATTTACACCATTTGTAGACAATGATTTACACCATTTGTGGATAATGATTTACACCATTTGTGAGCAATGATTTACACCATTTGTGGATAATGATTTACACCATTTGTAGACAATGATTTACACCATTTGTTGATAATGATTTACACCATTTGTGGACAATGATTTACACCATTTGTGGATAATGATTTACACCATTTATGGACAATGATTTACACCATTTGTGGATAATGATTTACACCATTTGTGGATAATGATTTACACCATTTGTGGACAATGATTTACACCATTTGTGAACAATGATTTACACCATTTGTAGACAATGATTTACACCATTTGTAGACAATGATTTACACCATTTGTGGACAATGATTTACACCATTTGTGGACAATGATTTACACCATTTGTGGACAATGATTTACACCATTTGTGGACAATGATTTACAACATTTGTGGACAATGATTTACACCATTTGTGGACAATGATTTACACCATTTGTGGACAATTATTTACACCAATTGTGGACAATGATTTACACCATTTGTAGACACTGATTTACACCAATTGTGGACAATGATTTACACCATTTGTGGACAATGATTTACACCATTTGTGGACAATGATTTACACCAATTGTGGACAATGATTTACACCATTTGTGAACATTGATTTACACCATTTGTAGACAATGATTTACACCATTTGTGGACAATGATTTACACCATTTGTGGACAATGATTTACACCATTTGTGGACAATGATTTACACCATTTGTGGACAATGATTTACACCATTTGTGGACAATGATTTACACCATTTGTGGACAATGATTTAACTCTTTCAGTATGGACGGTTTATATCAATTTAGCGGTAGAGACTTTAGAGACACAATATTTCATGTTTTTAAATATTATTCTAAATGTTTATATCTATCTAACACTTTATATATTATATTTGAATTTTTAGATAATTTAACAAGGAATTAGATTTCACCAAATACCAAGATGATGCAAACTAAAGGTACTAAGCGGCTAAACGTACATGTCAGAAATCGGCATGGCACATGGTGCTTCGAGACGTAAGGAAAGAGTTAAGCCATATGTAGACATTAATTTGAGCTATATATTGACCTAGTCTAAGATTGCACCCTGAAAATTAATTTTCTTGAAATAGTTTCAGTTTATTTTCAAACAAAGGCAGCAATACTAAATTATAAAATATAAAAAAAATATTCCGTCGTCTTCTTCTTCTTTCCTGCCTCATCTGCCTTTCAGCGTCGAGGGGAGATATAGTTTGCGGTCTTTTGCTCTTCCGTTCGCCTCTGCTGCTATTATGTTTCCTAGTGCTTCTAATATTCCATCGACCCATCTTTTTCGTGGTCGACCCTTGGGTCTGGTGTTCTCACAACGTTTGTTGAAGGCTCGTTGTGTTGTGTTTTGTTCTTTCTGCCTTGTCACGTGGCCAAACCATTTTATCTGTTGTTTCCTTATATATTCTATGGTATGGGCTATTCCTAGCTTTTTTCTCAGTTCTTCATTTCTGATCTTATCTCTCAGACTGTTACCTGTCATTCGTCTAACACATTTCATCTCTGTAGAGGTTATTTTTTCTTATTGTTCTTGCATCCAGGATCCAGGTCTGGCATTGGTAGCACAACGTTGGGATGAAGATTATATTGTATAGTGCTCGTTAAAAACTCCTTTATAACATTGTTAAGTTAATAAAATTATAGTTCATAGTTAAATGAGTAGTTCATAGTTGAAGTAGTAGTTCATAGTTCAAGTTAATAAAATTTAAAAAACTTTAAAAAAATATTTAAACAAATAAAAAATATTATTTCACTGAAATATTTAAACAAATAAAAAATATTATTTCACTGAATTTTATTTTAAATTGTAGTATTTTCGTTTTCATGAATAACTTCCGTTCTCTTATTGGGCTCGTCTGTCGCGGAACTTAAACTTGTCCCACTTGTCCAGAAGGACAGGGATCGTGTACAGAAGTGGGTTTGCTGCAGAGTTTATGGGAAGCACGATAACCGTTGTCCACGCGTAAACATCATTGCTGATCTCACTTCCGACAAGAGACAATAAAGCCATGAATCCTATAGGAAACCAACAGAGAAAATTGGACAGAGCTACCAGAGACAACTGTTTAGCTACCATTATATCTACAGCTCTTCGAGAGGTCGTGGTTGATGTTGTTCCAGTGAATCTGTTGTCTGACATGGCTCTAAAGATTGCTCTTTGACCGCAAGCGATGAGCAAACATAAAGATAGATTCAGCACTATAAATACGCCAAACGAGAACTCCCAACCTTTTAACCGCTTTGCTTTTAAAGGAAGGCCGAGACACATGGCGTTCGAGGAGTAAGTTTCAAACTTAAACACGATTGGAATCAGTGCTAGACTGGAACCAATAATCCAAAACACAAGCTGGATAATGGCTTTACTTATTTCGGAAAACTTGATTTGGCCTAATGGGAATTTCATCATCAAAAATCTGTCCAAGGTGATAAGTAAAACAAAGAACGTTGATGTTTCATGTGAGAGAGTTGCCAGGAAGCCTGCAAGTCTGCATACAACATTTTCTCTCCAGGTCTTGTCATAAAGAACATAAATGTCACGATAGTAATAATCCGCTCCAGCAATAATGAACAGATAGACTCCCATAATAAAGTCAGATATACCCAAGTTTGTTACAAACAGCCCGTAACCTGTTCTGAGAACTGACCTGTCCCAGATTACACGATAAACAATAACTGTCGTGTTACCAAGAACAGCAAGAACTGCGACCACCCAGAGAAGAACACGCTGAACATTGACCGCTATCAGATCAAAACAAGAAGAAATGGCGTCGTCAGGGGCGTGACAAACATGGGCAGGAATGTTGGGCCCCCTAATTTGTGGACAACATAATTCAAACCTGTCAGTGTACAGATGTTGACTGACAGAAAGTCCTCTAAAAAAATCTTCATACAAATTATCTACGGGCAATCCGCGCACGTTAAGTGTCAATGGATATAAGTTGGTTGGGAACGTGTTTCTACCATCAAAATGAGAGATCAAGGTAAAACTCAGATCTAAATGTTTCAGGTTCGATAACCCATGCAGTGATTGCTGGTCAAGATTAAACAGGCCTGTGTAGGACAAGTCAAGCCCCTCCAGAAATGGGAACTGTAAAGTATCAATATAAGCAAGTTGTCTGTTGTGTGATAAGTTTAATTGACGAAAGTTGTATGGCGTGTAGGTGTCTAACTGTGAGCTGTCAAGTTCCTGTAGGTCATTGTAGCTGACGTCCAATGAATAGGCGTTCCTATAATTATATTTCATCGTTGATGGTAGATTTCTTATTCTACAGTTCGACCAGAAAATGAACACTACGTTGTCTATATCTGATGTAGGTAAGAACATTTCATTGGTGAGATCATGACCAGAAAAGTCTATAAATCGAGTCCTGATATTTATTTTATTTCCGAGGTTTGTTAAAGCTGATGAGTGATTGGTTATCGTGACTGTCCCCGACACACATCGGAAACCTTCAGCACACTCCACTTTACAGTCTATCTCATCGTCTCGGTGTGGACAGTCCGGATGTCCGTCACACACTAGGTCAGGATGTAGGCACATCTTACTATCCCAGCATGCAAAGTTTCCGGTGCAGGGGACAATATTACCAATTTCCTCGTCTTCTCCAGTAGGACAGTCTGCTTGTCGATCAAGGACATAATGTTGAGGTATGCAGTAAGTGTTAGGACATTTCACATTTCCTTCAGGACACACAAAGTGTTCACAGTTCTCTAAATGGGACATACGCCTACAGTCATAAACAGCACCACGTTTGTCTTTAACATAAACACACCTCGGAGCCCAGAAACAACGACCCAGTTTGTTCTTGCAAGTGAGTGATACTCTTGTTGCAGGTTTAGATTTATTTATCAGTGCCTCTGATCTATCACAATCGTTTATGTTTGACGTTAACTCAAGGTTAAACGCACATTTGCTATGATAGCAGATGAATGCCATTGCTTCGTTAGTCTTCATGAACTCGTCGACAATGAAGCTTTCGTCTATGACGTTACTCATCTCTCTGTACAGACATGCATTACAATCAACATAGCCATCATTGTCGTAAACTAGCGGCGTACATACGCCGTTGCAACAATAAATTCCCTTGCAACTCTCTCTACATTCTTCATTTTTTCTTAATAAAGAAATACCTCTTTGTTGCGGCAGACAAAAACTTTCATCATGCCTGTTGCTGCAGTCGTTGAGAGAGTCACATACAAGTATGTAGGATATGTATCTGTACTCTCCTGCGTCATCACCACAGTCAAACAGGGGAAATAAATCAGTTTGCCATTCAATTAGAAATCTTAGGAAAGTTCTTTCTGATATGTGAGTGGAGACAGACACAATGTTATCTCTGAATTGGATAAAATCGCCTTTTATTAAATGCTCATTGAAGCTGTCATTCCAGGCAGGTTTCATTCTGAGTAAGTTCGACTCATCCAAAGTACGGGGGATCACGATCTCACACAAACTAAATCTTGCCCTCGTCTCACACTCAACGTCTGTCCAGCCATCAATTTGCTCACCTTTACTGGAAGTATTAGTGACGTCATCATAGTCATTATTGTAGACAAACTGCCATAGGACACACCCATTCCCATGTCTAGTTGATGGTCTACCAGGCAACCAATTATTTACCACCAAGGGGCGAAATCGGATTGGATCAGTCAGTAACCAATGAAATCGCTCATTCATGTTGCGGTATAGACCTATATAAAATTCAGTTGAAAATGTTATTTTCAGCTTTTTAAACTCCGTATGAAGTTTAGCGTTAAGAAATGTCACCTCATCTCGACTTTCAACGGTAGCAGGGAAGCTACCATACAACTCACACACAGAAACACCCAAATCAGCATCATGCCTGTTTCTGTTGTCAATCAAACTAAAACACGATAACGAATCCGTTCCCTCCCTATGCTCGTATGGAAACCACCCACTAGGGCATTGGTTGCAGATTTGCATAATTAATATGTGGTCGAAAAATAATTCTGGGATAGTCACAGCAGGGTCAAAGGTTTCCTGCATATTTTGGCTTCTGATGCCACCAATAATCAAAAGGTAAACTTTCACATCGCTGCCGTCAACTTCCACAAAGTGGGGAACGTGATTGCGTTCCACTTCCGGTATACTGAACCCATTTAAAAATACCACAGCGATATGGTCAACGTTGCCACGCACTCCACCCATCTCGGAAAATAAAAGCTGAACAAATTGTACTTTCAGACCTACAGTCTCTTCTATATTCTTGTACGGCTGTTTCACGTGAAATGAATCATCTTTTCCGTAAATCAATGACCCAAACACAGGATGAAACATCCAAGAGGTGACGTTAACGTTGTGGTTAGCGAGCGAGGAGAACCTGTCGTAGACACCGGCAAACATTAAGTTCGGAGATGCCTGGCCCAAGAACTCGTGAAGTCGATTAGCGAACAATAATGCTGCTGTTATCTGGTAGGTACTTACTGCTCTACCGCCGCTGTCACTGAATAGGAACAGGATGTCCAGTTTTCCCGTAGAGCAGTTCACCCGAGGCTCATTTCTTGCAGCCTCTGTTAAAGTAATGGTCATTTGTATTATATCTTCTCACAGATATTCACTTTCTTTCACTCCCATTCTCTCTTTCTGTCTATTTTAGCTAATTTCTCCCTTTTTTCTCTTTTTTCTGTTTTTCTTCCACTTTCTCTCTGTCATTCTCAATCTCGTTCTCTCTCTCTCTGTTTCTCTCATGTATCTCTATCTCTCACTTTCTCTCTTTTACTATTGCTCTCTCTTTATCTCTTTTCCTTTCTCTTTCTCTCTCTAATTTTATTTTTCTCTTTGTCTCACCTTCACATTTACAATTAATACATCTAAATATAGCTTTCCTATTTAACAAACGAACAAATTTGACGCATCCTAGAAATTGAATTACAACCGAAAATAAAGAGAAAGTAATGAGCAAAATTTAACACAATTAACAAGTTACTTATATGTAGTAGATATGAAGAAGAATGCTGAGAATACCTTAAACAGCTAAGAAGAAGAATACAAACATGAAATAGGCTTAAACAAAAAGAGAGCTAATTTACAATATTATGAAGAAACAATCATCGCTGTTTGTCCATATTATGAAAAGGGAACATCTATAATATATTGTGAGAACTGGGAAAGTTGTGAGACGAAGAGATAGAGGAAAACAAAGACAAAATTACCAGACAGTTTAAGAGAATGAATTATCTGAAGGTCAGCAACAGAAACGATAAGTAATTGTCGAGATCTAAAATTGTGGAGAGACATGATCACCTACGCCAGCAGGTATGGGACTTGATGATGATGGGTAGATATGAAAATAGTGCAGAGCTGCAACACGATTTGTGTCCTGCCTTATGCGCAATGCTTCTTCTTCCACCTTTCAGCTCCCTGTGGAGCATAGGTCTTCAACAAATACTCTCCAAGTCGCTCTGTTTCTTGCCATTCTTTTAAGATCATTCCATGCCTTCCCCATTATCTTCATCTCTGCTTCCATCTGTCTTCTCCAAGAATACTCTTGTCTTCCTCTTTGTCTTTTTCTCTGGGGATTCCAAAAAAGAGACTGCTGTGTAATATTTTTAGTTAGTTTCCACAGCGTGTGTCCTATCCAACGTCACCGTCTTCGCTGTATCTCTTTATCATCTTGTATCTCTTTATCATCTGGTATCTCTTTGTCATCTGGTATCTCTTTATCATCTGGTATCTCTTTATCATCTTGTATCTCTTTATCATCTTGTATCTCTTTATCATCTTGTATCTCTTTATCATCTGGTATCTCTTTATCATCTGGTATCTCTTTATCATCTTGTATCTCTTTATCATCTTGTATCTCTTTATCATCTTGTATCTCTTTATCATCTGGTATCTCTTTATCATCTGGTATCTCTTTATCATCTTGTATCTCTTTATCATCTGGTATCTCTTTATCATCTGGTATCTCTTTATCATCTTGTATCTCTTTATCATCTGGTATCTCTTTATCATCTTGTATCTCTTTATCATCTGGTATCTCTTTATCATCTTGTATCTCTTTATTATCTTGTATCTCTTTATCATCTGATATCTCTTTATCATCTTGTATCTCTTTATCATCTTGTATCTCTTTATCATCTGGTATCTCTTTATCATCTGGTATCTCTTTATCATCTGGTATCTCTTTATCATCTGGTATCTCTTTATCATCTGGTATCTCTTTATCATCTGGTATCTCTTTATCATCTTGTATCTCTTTATCATCTGGTATCTCTTTATCATCTTGTATCTCTTTATCATCTGGTATCTCTTTATCATCGTGTATCTCTTTATCATCTTGTATCTCTTTATCATCTGGTATCTCTTTATCATCTTGTATCTCTTTATCATCTGGTATCTCTTTATTCTCTTGTATATCTTTATCATCTGGTATCTCTGTATCCATCATTTCATGATGAAAGGGATACACACAAATAATCATAAAATGTAAGTCAAGCTATAAAATCTTAAAATATTCAGTGAAAAAAGCTATACAAACAAGGAACAAGGGAAGAGCAGTAGGAGCTGACAACATACAGACAGAGATGCTACAGGCATTATAAGATCTTGGCATTGTAGTGATCACAGACATATACTATGCAGGATATATAGGGAAAACATTAACTTTGTTTGCATTGCCTGAAAAGAATGGTGCAGTTTAAAGCAGTTGGCTACCGTAGTGTGTGTCCTATCCAGCACCATCGTCTTCGCTGTATCTCTTTATCCGCAATGCTGGCACCTCTTAATTCAATAGTTTGTTACTTTATTATCACTATTTTTAACTACTTAAGTTAATGTCAGAAATGTAACCGATTCTTCTACTTCTTCATATACTGCCACTGGTGCGTACACCATCAGACCACAGTCTCAATAAGTTCAAAGAAAGCATTGGCCACCTCAAAGCTGGTGATACCTCCATATAATTTGTCCAGCTGTGGTACTCGTGATGGTCGCCCATTCAGACATCACTATTCAAAAGTTCAAAGAAAGCATTGGCTACCTCAAGACCGGTATACCTCCATATATCGAGCTGAAGTCGGATGTGTTGGGCCGAAATTCGCAAATATAACAGTTATACTGCAAACCACAACACAACGCAGACACGTCCATTACGTCCTTATAAGGTCGGATGATGAAGAGGAATATTCTGGTCTACGACGATACTCTAGAATACTTTAGTCATCGGGCGAACGCAACCAACCAACCTCCATATATATTTTTCCGCCTGTGGCAGTACTGGTGATAGTCACACTTTCAGCCGTCAATCTCTACAAATTCAAACAAAGCATTGGCCACCTCAAAGCTGGTTAAATCTCCATACAATATGTCCACTTGTACTCGTGATGGCCACACATTTAGAAATCTATCTTTATTGGTTCAAAGAAAGCACTGGTCACCCCAAGTCTGGTAAAATTTCCATGTAATTTGTCCAGCTGTAGTAGTACTGGTGATAGTCACACTTTCAGACGTCAGTCTCTAGATGTTCAAAGAAAGCATTGGCCACCTCATTGTTGATAACATCTCGATTCAGCTTTCCGTCGGTATTGATACCGATGATGGCCACGAAAGCCATCACTGTCCATGATGGGCATGATTGTAGCAGATGTCCAGCAGACAATGTTTCCTTTCCACAGTCACATTCATCAGCGGTAACATCTATCATCATCATGTGCCATACCAGTTGGCGCAGGTGATCATGTCTCTCCACAATTCTCTGTGTACGTTTTAATTAATTCTGATGTTGACTGTGTTCCATACTATGACACACAAACACACACACACATACAAAAGTAAAGTACCCCCGTCACGTCAAGTGGCGTATAGGGAACATGGGGTTAGTGACCATACATTTTACAGACCTTCGACACATGATTTTTGGGGTAATGTGGTCGGTATTACGCCCGTGCCGCTTTACTTTCCCAAAAAAATATCCGGTACCCATTAAAGTCTGGGTGAACCGTAAGCCGTAGGTTGGGATCGAACCCTACCTCTTGTCCTTTCTTGTCCAGTTCACTAACCACTGAGCTATCGCGGCTCCCCTATGACTCAAAACTATATAATATTTTCTTTGTCTTCCGCGACCTCTCTGTCCCTATATTTTACCAGTTGTAACCAAGTATTCCGACTTTCCTCTTCTCCTAATGTGCCAGAAAATGTCGACTATTTCTTTCTGATATTTCTTAGAAGCCCTCTATTTGTGTTCTCATCTTTGAGAATGTTCTAGGTGGTCTTTTTAGCTGTCCATGGAAATCTCAACCGAGAATTCCCATCTATATGGTCTTTAATCATCTTTTAATTTCTTTGCCTACTATCCGTGATTCACTGCCATAGGTCATGATCCTGTGTGGGATTGGCGTTGGGAAGATGACACTTAAATCTGACATGGCCTGTATCTTCTATTCTTTTCTTTCGTTCGCCAGCTTTCACCTCTGGATATGTCCTTAACGATTATGAACTGAATTTTGCGTGTTAATCCCTTTCTTTCATGACAGCCGTGTATACATGCTTTCCTCGCCGCACAGGCAGATAACTCCGACCTCAGAGGTACTCATATTTTTTTCCGTCAATCAGTAATTGACGCTTCAAGCCGGGCATCGCTGCTGAGACCGGGGTGGTTGCCGCAGAGATAAATCATAAATATAAATCACAACTGGTGCAGCCGGGATTTGAACTCCCAACCTTTATGTCTCGAGAACGGCGTCTTGCCTCGAGACCAACCGGTCCCCCATGGCCTGTTTGATGTGTACAAATGGTTACTTGTTATCAAATAGTTCATTAGGTAACTGACAATTCTATTTATGAACTTAGTATCAAGCTCAATATTTATTGGACTCTGGACTTTTCTTATTAAACCTAAACAAGTTGTAGAGAAATTAAGTCACTAAACGTAAAAAAAAAAAAAAAAAATAAAATAGAATAGAATAAATTAACTCTTTCTGTACGGAAGCTTTTTATCGACGTAACGGAAGAGATTTCAGAGACAAAATTGTTCAAGGTTTTAAGAATCAATCTATATATTTATCTAACATATAACATATTATATATGAATGTTTAGATAATTACACGAGCTATTAGATTTCACCAATACCAAGATGATACAAGACATGTAAAAAGAATATGGTTTGATGGCGTTCACACTAATCAAATTGAGAGTGACGCACTATGCGGCGAAACGTACTGAAAGAGTTAAAGACGATATTACACTTAGAGGTTATTAACACCCATATTATAATGCTCATATATATCCATGCATGAAAAATAAACGCACATCAAAACAAATAACACCAGGGCTACAACAAAGAATACCAAAATATTATATCTTCTCATTATTCCTGTCTGTAAAAACACGGCCATTAGACAAGAAATTAC
Source organism: Megaustenia siamemsis (assembly GCA_032433765.1). Taxonomy (NCBI): domain Eukaryota; kingdom Metazoa; phylum Mollusca; class Gastropoda; order Stylommatophora; family Ariophantidae; genus Megaustenia; species Megaustenia siamemsis. The sequence goes on along the minus strand of JAVIAB010000159.1, from coordinate 44,437,625 downwards.
AACAGAAAATAGAAACCTTGTTGGTTTATAGAAGAATTGGAAGAATTGAATGGAAAGAAAAAAAAACAAAACAAAAAACGATGAATTCTTACAAGAATTGACCGAGAAAGAGATGGATAAATGGAATACTAGAGTCACTAGGAGGAATAACATCAGAAGATGCCAACAGAAGAGCAAAGAATCGCAGATTGTTTCTCCCCTCGACGCCAACGGCAACAGAGGAAGGATAGAAGAAGAAGTAGAGGAAGATTGAAAATGAAAAATTACCTAATTAATACAATTCAAAGAAGACAAATTAGATTGTTGGGGCATGTTAAAAGACACAGCAGCCTACTAAAAGTAATATTGGTGGGGAAAATAAGGTAAAAGAGTCAGAGGCAGACCAAGGCTAACATGGACGAGTAAAATCAAAAGATGGACAAGTCAACCTATGACAACCTGTGCTATCAAAGCAAGACAGAGTGGCAGATTAAGACTAATAAAGACGAGTAACATCAAAAGATTGACTTGTCAGTCTATCACAACCAGTATCATCAAAGCAAAAGACAGAGCGGAATTACGCTACATGGTAGCCAACCTTCGATAAGGATACGGCACTCAATGATGATGACAATCCATATAATACAAAAAATAGGTTGTGTTACAGAAATGTTACACTTACTGCAAGTAACAATTATTGTTATCAAAACCATTGACGATAACACACAGAAAGCCATAATGCGCTAATATAATCATAAAATAAAAATCCCTCGTAGTTGTCTATTCTGGTCAGATGAAGAAACAGTTTGCGTCGGTGAATAGAATGACATTTCTGGAAAATAATTTCAATTCTTTCTCTCTGAAATAGAATTCTACTTGCCGGTAAGACAACACTATTGTGAGCTGTAATATTTGAAATTATATCGAGGATTTCACAACAAAGGGATGTCTCTGATTTATAGTTTGTAATTCTGTTAGGTGCTCTTGTCTCGGTTCTTCAAACGGTAAACACAACTATTTTATATTTGATTGCAATGAAATATTGCAGGCAAGAAAAGGTTAAAATGCAAGTTGGTGGAAAAGCTGTGAAGTCTTCAGTCCTGTTTGGGTTGCAGTTGTTATGACGTTCCACTCGCGGAATAATGAGGAGAAAATAAAATAAAAGTGTTTGAAGAAGATTCCAAATAAAAAACAAAAACAAATCAATGTAATGACCTAAGATACGTTGGTGACACTTTATTGCTAGCAGAAAATTCTAAAGATCTACAACAATTACTTAATGAAATAAACATGATAAGCAAAATATATGGATTCGATCTAAAAGATCAAAGCATATCAAAAAGATTAAAACTATGATCATTAACAAACATAATACTGAAAACCTACAAGTGAATATCAACGTTGAAGGAATAGACCTGGAGAAAGTTCAGAACTAAAATAAAAAATAAAATAGGAGCCCTTGAAATGTGGATTTTCAAAAGAATATGAAGAATTTCATGGAAAGAAAATAATACATATAATGATGTCTTAAAACAAGTAAAAATGGATACAGAACTAGTAAACACAATTTAAATAAGACAAATAAGATTTTTGGGACATGTTAAAAGACACAGTAGCCTACTAAAAGTAATCTTGAAATGGAAAATACAAGGTAAAAGAGGCAGACCAAAACTAACATGGACGAGTAACATCAAAAGATGGACAAGTCAGCCCATGACAACCTGAACTATCAAAGCAAGAGACAGAGCAGAATGGTAGGCTCCATGGTAGCCAACCTTCGATGCCGAGACGGTAATCCATGATGATGATGAATTTGACGTAATTACGTTGCTTAGTAGCCAGCTGTGATTTAACTACATTTTCACGTCAATTAACACTCCATAAAGGACACTGTGTGTAACGGTTTCGTATATCCTCTTCAATCTCCTTTCCTCTGATTCTAGATTTTATTTTAGAAGAGCACTGGATGAACGGATTAGAATAGAATTTCTCAAACTGTGGTCAGCGGTGTCGTTACAGGGTGTTCGCGAAAGCTTAAAGAAGAGTAAAATATTTTGTAGCTAAGTGAAAAGAGAGAATGTTGAAGTTGAATCCTGGGGGTCCGCGACTACAAAATGTATTAAATGGGAGGTCCGCGACTACAAAAGATACGTTAATCTGGGTCCACGACTACTCAAAGCATTTAATGGTGGTCCACGACTACAAAATGTATCTTATTCGGGTCCACGGCTGCACAACGTATTTAGCGGTGGTCCACGACTACAAAATGTATTTAATTCGGGTCCACGACTGCACAAAGCATTTAATAGTGGTCCACGACTACAAAATGTATTTAATTCGGGTCCACGACTGCACAACGTATTTAGCGGTGGTCCACGACTACAAAATGTATTTAATTCGGGTCCACGACTGCACAAAGCATTTAATGGTGGTACACGACTACAAAATGTATTTAATTCGGGTCCACGACTGCACAAAGCATTTAATGGTGGTACACGACTACAAAATGTATTTAATTCGGGTCCACGACTGCACAACGTATTTAGCGGTGGTCCACTACTACAAAATGTATTTAATTCGGGTCCACGACTGCACAACGTATTTAGCGGTGGTCCACGACTACAAAATGTATTTAATTCGGGTCCACGACTGCACAACGTATTTAATGGTGGTACACGACTACAAAATGTATCTTATTCGGGTCCACGGCTAGCTACTCAACATATTTAATGGTGGTACACGACTACAAAATGTATCTTATTCGGGTCCACGGCTAGCTACTCAACATATTTAATGGTGGTCCACGACTACAAAACGTATTAAATGGGGGCCCGTGACTACAAAACGTTTAAAATGGGGGTCCGCGATAAAGAAAATTTGAGAACCACTGAATTAGAATCTTCATTTGTCCTAGTTCATTGAGTTATTGAGTTATTAGCGGGTCATCATCATTGCACTCCGAACATGTCCGTATGTGCCCAGATCCCTCCTCAGCAAGTCTCGAACTGTCCAGTGACTGACGACTCCAGTTCTGAATTGGTTGATAAGTCTTCTTACACGCCCACTAAGTTCTTGTTTAATTATTAAGAATTGAAAGCTCAATCTTTCAGCTATAAGTTGGAGACAGTTTATTTAGATCGTGTGTGTTGTCCGCACCTAGATATAATTTCACGTACATGAAAGGATTGTAATATAATCATTTCGTACACACGTAAAGCCCTGTTGCTATATGACAACGGTAAACAATGCAACACAATGGCAGCCCGACCGCTTTACGTTCATTGGTTGGTTTACTTAGTTGACCGGTGTTTGATTCGTCACAAGCGATTGTCCTGATTTTGTCAACTTGGCAAATCATTTATCGATTCCTAAACGCCTTGAAGGACATCCAAGTAGAAACAGGTCTGTAAATTTGTTTGGTTTCAGTTGTTTTATTTGATATTATATTTATCAGAATTATCCGTCTTTATCTGTCGGTGGTAATTTGGATGAAACAAATAAGCACATAATTTATCACAGATTTGTAAACTCTCAACTTTTCCTCATCGAGTGCCATCTCCGCAACGAAGGTTGGCTACAATGGAGCGCCATTCTGCCCTGTCTCTTACTTTGGTGGTGCAGGTTGTCGTAGGCTATTTTATCCATCTTTTGATGTTACTTGTCCATGTTAGTCTTGGTCTGCCTCTGCCTCTTTTACCTTGTATTTTCACCTCCAAGATTACTTTTAGTAGGCTGTTGTGTCTTTTAACATGACCCAAAAATAGCATTTGTCTTGTTTGAATTGTGTTGTTGAATTGCGTTCTCTTTTCACTTTTAGTTGTTTTAAAATTTCATAGTTTGTTCTCTTTTCTTTCCATCCAATTCTACTTATTCTTAACATTCCATGTGCTTATTTTTATATCTTTCCTCGGACATGAGTTCGAATTCCTCTCCATGGCATTCTCTGGACTAGTACGTGATGAGGCTCCAATCTCTTTCATGGTGGCCAGCCACATTCGTCTTTGAGCATTCGTCATAACTTTTAGTTGAATAAAATTAATTTTGTAAAATAATTCTGAGCACCTATGGACATGTTCGGAATACAATGATGATGACCCGCAAATAACTCAATAACTTCCTGTTTTTATATATTTTTTTTCACTAATTTTATTTTTCACAAAAGTTATCGTTATCCATTGACATATCACCAACATCGATATACATTGTGTAACTAAATATAATAAATGTATAACATAATACAAATATATAATAACATGAGGGTGCTTATTAATAAGTTTGATAAATTGTAAATTGCTAGTTGTCATCGTAGTTGTCGGTGTTATATTTGTTGTACATATCACGGTTACTAAAGAAAAGACATAAAATGGAAGTCTATCAGCTTAGAATTGAGGAAGTGAATTTGAAATATTACATAATAAACTCAATTGACAATCATCATCATCATCAAGTACCGGGACCACTGGCGTAGGTGATCATGTCTCTCCACAACTTTCGATTTCGGCAGCTATTTATCATTTCTCTTGTTGACCTTCTGTCAAGCCATTCTCTTAAGCTGTCTGTTATTTTCTCTCTTTGCTTTTCTCTATCTCTTCGTCCCTCAATTTTTCCAGTTGTTACAATATATTCCAGTTGTTCTTTTCTCATTACATGGCTAAAAAATGATGATTATTTCTTCCTAATATTGGAAATTAGCTCTCTTTTTGCTTTGACCTCTCTCAGAACCTCTTCATTTCACTTCTTAGCTGTCCATGGTACTCTCAACATTCTTCTGTAAAACCACGTCTCTACAGACTCCAGTGATTTTCTTGTCTGTTGTCCTATTGTCCATGATTCGCATCCATATGTTAAGACTTGCTCCATATAACAGTTAAGAAGTCTTTTTCTTGTTTCTATTGTCAAAAATGGATTGCATGGTATCTTCCTCATTTTTTGGAAAGCTGCTTTTGCCTGAGCCATTGTGCATCTCACCTCTTTTGTACATCTTCCGTCTGAGATTAACAAAGTTCCCAAATATTTAAATTCATTTACCTATTTTAATATTGTTCCACTTGTCTTTATTTTGCACTGAGGTGATGTCTTTTTCTTTGTTGTTACCATTACCTCAGTCTTTTTGCTATTAAGGCTGAATCCTTTATTTTTGCTTTCTTTCACTATAATGTCAAACATTTCTTGTAACTCATTTTCACTAATAACGATTAAGACTGTATCATCAGCATACCTTAGATTATTTATATTATGACATCCAACTGTTATTCCAGGCATGCCCCTTATGGATCTTAAAATAATCTCACTATAAATATTAAACAAATCTGGTGACCGCACACAACCTTGTCTAACACCCTGTTTTATTTGTTGAAACATTCCCAATTGGTTTCCAGTTCTTATGGCCGCTGTTTGTTGCCAGTACATGTTCTTCATTATTCTTAGATCTTTGCTGTCTACCTTTATGACATCAATTGACAATACCTGCTTCTAATTTTATTTTAATTTTTAAATTAATAATGGCATTTTGTGATCTCAATTTGAATTGTAAGATTTTTAAAAATATACTTTGAGGGGAAACAACTTCATCATCTATAGTTACGGATCGGCACAAAAATATATGGCCCGCTTGTCGTTTGCTTTTCCGAACTTTGTCTGTCTTTGGCCCTGTCTCAAAATAAAACATTCGCCTACGCACTGGCCACAATAGAATGAGAAACCACATGTTCACTAAATTCAAAATAGGTACAACCAGCCTATGCCACTGTACACTGGACAATATAACTACAAAACATGTTCTACAGGATTGCCCCCAGTACACAGACCTGAGAAAAGCAATGTGGTCCACACCCACCTCGATGGAAAGAGAAACTATACGGGGCAACCGAATCATTTAAACAGACAGCTGACTTCATGAGAGAGTCTAGAATCCTACTCTGATTGAGTATTGATCGGAGAGAGAGAGAGAGAGAGAGAGAGAGAGAAAAAAAAAACATGGTGAGAAATAATGCGATGCCTCCTCTAGCGTATAATAGAACAAAGAAGTATGTGTTAGCACTCGGAAAAATTGACAGACAAACAACAATAGAAAAAAACGAAGAACAATATATGGTCCGAAGTGGGATCGAACCCGTACTCAGTGGCACCGCGCCTTGCCACGAGAAGCCGAACGCTTGGCACACTGCCACGCAGCCAACTAAAAAATTGGCTATTGCAGCAGTGTCTTGCACGAAAGGCGTTCTCATAAGTTTACCCAATGCTATAGTCATTGAGAACGCCTTTCGTGCAAGACACTGCTGCAATAGTCAATTTTTTAGTTGGCTGCGTGGCAGTGTGCCAGGCTTTCGGCTTCTCGTGGCAAGGCGCGGTGCCACTGAGTACGGGTTCGATCCCACTTCAGACCATATATTGTTCTTCGTTTTTTTCTATTGTTGTTTGTCTGTCAATTTTTCCGAGTGCTAACACATACTTCTTTGTTCTATTATTCCCTATTATCGCCTCGGAAGTTCCCCATATAATAATATTTATGTATTATTATTTGTACCCAGTATACTCCTCTAGGGTAACAGTTTTATCAAACATAGAAGTGTTACTGCGTGGGTTTGTGCGTGGTATTCCAAGCCATAGTAACATGTTCAGTAATTCGAATGTTTCCACTGGCAAGGACGGTTCAGCAATTATGGATTTTAATTCGTTTGCAGTGATGCTGGGGCCTTCAATAATTATAATCATAATCATAACAATAATCATATTAACATGTTCCTGCTTTGTGCTTTCTAGTTTGTGTCTTCCCTCATTTACTTTTTGTTTTACCGATTAAAGTATTGTAAGCACGTACTTCAGCACCCTTGTTTTACGGAGTATTGTAATAACTCCTGAGGTAAAATGGGCCCTCTACAATACAATCTTCATCCCAACGTTGTGGTACCAATGCCAGTCCTGGACCCTGCAATACAATCTTCATCCCAACGTTGTGCTACCAATGCCAGTCCTGGACCCTACAATACAATCTTCATCCCAACATTGTGCTACCAATGCCAGTCCTGGACCCTACAATACAATCTTCATCCAAACATTGTGCTACCAATGCCAGTCCTGGACTCTACAATACAATCTTCATCCCGACATTGTGCTACCAATGCCAGTCCTGGACCCTACAATACAATCTTCATCCCAACGTTGTGCTACCAATGCCAGTCCTGGACCCTACAATACAATCTTCATCCAACATTGTGCTACCAATGCCAGTCCTGGACCCTACAATACAATCTTCATCCCGACATTGTGCTACCAATGCCAGTCCTGGACCCTACAATACAATCTTCATCCCGACATTGTGCTACCAATGCCAGTCCTGGACCCTACAATACAATCTTCATCCCAACGTTGTGCTACCAATGCCAGTCCTGGACCCTACAATACAATCTTCATCCCAACATTGTGCTACCAATGCCAGTCCTGGACCCTACAATACAATCTTCATCCCAACATTGTGCTACCAATGCCAGTCCTGGACCCTACAATACAATCTTCATCCCAACATTGTGCTACCAATGCCAGTCCTGGACCCTACAATACAATATTCATCCCAACGTTGTGCTACCAATGCCAGTCCTGGACCCTACAATACAATATTCATCCCAACGTTGTGCTACCAATGCCAGTCCTGGACCCTACAATACAATATTCATCCCAACGTTGTGCTACCAATGCCAGTCCTGGACCCTACAATACAATATTCATCCCAACATTGTGCTACCAATGCCAGTCCTGGACCCTTCAATACAATCTTCATCCCACCATTGTGCTACCAATGCCAGTCCTGGACCCTACAATACAATCTTCATCCCAACATTGTGCTACCAATGCCAGTCCTGGACCCTACAATACAATCTTCATCCCAACATTGTGCTACCAATGCCAGTCCTGGACCCTACAATACAATCTTCATCCCAACATTGTGCTACCAATGCCAGTCCTGGACCCTACAATACAATCTTCATCCCAACATTGTGCTACCAATGCCAGTCCTGGACCCTACAATACAATCTTCATCCCAACGTTGTGCTACCAATGCCAGTCCTGGACCCTACAATACAATCTTCATCCCAACATTGTGCTACCAATGCCAGTCCTGGACCCTACAATACAATCTTCATCCCAACGTTGTGCTACCAATGCCAGTCCTGGACCCTACAATACAATCTTCATCCCAACATTGTGCTACCAATGCCAGTCCTGGACCTACAATACAATCTTCATCCCAACGTTGTGCTACCAATGCCAGTCCTGGACCCTACAATACAATCTTCATCCCAACATTGTGCTACCAATGCCAGTCCTGGACCCTACAATACAATCTTCATCCCAACATTGTGCTACCAATGCCAGTCCTGGACCCTACAATGCAATCTTCATCCCAACGTCGTGCTACCAATGCCAGTCCTGGACCCTACAATACAATCTTCATCCAAACATTGTGCTACCAATGCCAGTCCTGGACGCTACAATACAATCCTCATCCCAACGTTGTGCTACCAATGCCAGTTCTGGACCCTACAATACAATCTTCATCCCAATGTTGTGCTACCAATGCCAGTTCTGGACCCTACAATACAATCTTCATCCCAACATTGTGCTACCAATGCTAGTCCTGGACCCTACAATACAATCTTCATCCCAACGTTGTGCTACCAATGCCAGTTCTGGACCCTACAATAAAATCTTCATCCCAACGTTGTGCTACCAATGCCAGTTCTGGACCCTACAATACAATCTTCATCCCAACATTGTGCTACCAATGGCAGTTCTGGACCCTACAATAAAATCTTCATCCCAACGTTGTGCTACCAATGCCAGTTCTGGACCCTACAATACAATCTTCATCCCAACATTGTGCTAACAATGCTAGTCCTGGACCCTACAATACAATCTTCATCCCAACGTTGTGCTACCAATGCCAGTTCTGGACCCTACAATAAAATCTTCATCCCAACGTTGTGCTACCAATGCCAGTTCTGGACCCTACAATACAATCTTCATCCCAACATTGTGCTACCAATGGCAGTTCTGGACCCTACAATAAAATCTTCATCCCAACGTTGTGCTACCAATGCCAGTTCTGGACCCTACAATACAATCTTCATCCCAACGTTGTGCTACCAATGCCAGTTCTGGACCCTAGATGCAAGAACAATAAGAGAAATACCCTCTACTGAGATTAAATGTGTTAAACGAAAGGGACAAATTAAGATCAGAAATGAAGAAATGAGAAAAATAGAAAGGAATAATGTACTCTATATAATACATAAAGCAACAACAGATATAATGATTTGGTCATGTGATAAGGAAAGAAAGACCAAAACTCAACACAACGAGCCTTCAATAAACGTTGCGAGATCAACGGGGGTCGACCACGAAAAGATAGACTGAGTGAATATTATAACAACTATAAAACGTGAAAGCAGTAGAGGCCATTAGAAGAGCAAAAGACCGCAAATTATATCTCTCCTCAACCCTGAAGGGCAAATGAGGAAGGAAAGAAGAAGAAATATAAACATGCACTTCGTGCGCATTATGTGAACCTGTTAAGTGGTGTAAGCACGAATGGGCATACCCCAACATTCACTAAGCTACGAAAGTCTCAAAATTAATAGCTCACCGATTGTTAAATTTTACAAGGTCCTGTCAATGTATCCCGCCGTCCCCCCTTCCAGATACCCCATACACACATACATACTTAAACTTAACACAGGGGTACAACTATTATACTACAGCACAGACCAGGATATGGCAGGTCGAAAGCGTGGCCCCTAACACATTAAAACCAACCCTAGTTCCGTGCTACATAATTGTTATCTGTTAAAGGGACATAACTTAAAAGAAAATACTGTCCTAGAGGCACGGAACAGGAAACAATCAGACAGCTACAACGACTTTCTGTTAATATTAGGGCAGTTCATGGCAGTGTTAAATATTTAAAAGAAAGAGAGAGATAGAGAGAGAAAGAAAAACAATAAAGGATGTAAGAAAAGAAAATAAAGAAAGTAGAGAGAGAACAAATAAGGTGGAACAGGAAAGAAAGAAAGAGCAAGATAGAAAAAGAACGAAAGAAAGAAGGAAAAGGAACAGCCAATCATGAAGGGAAGAAAGAAAGAAAGAAATAGAGAGAGAGAGAGAGAGAGAGAGAGAGAGAGAGAAAGGAAGAACAGAAAAAAAGAAAGAACATAAGATAAAGAAGGAAAAAGTAAACAAAGAAAGAAAGGCAGAAAAATTAAATAAGAAAAAAAGAAAGAAAAATAAATTAATTAAATAATGAAGAAAGAAAGAAAGAAAGAATTAAAGGAAAAAGAAAGAAAAAAATAAATAAACTGAAGCATTGAAGAAAGAAAGAAAAAAACGAAAGAAGAAAAGAAAGAAAAAAACATAACTGAAAGAAAGGACAAAAAAAAAAAAAAACAAGCAAATAACATAAAATAAAGAAAGAAAGAAAAAACCTCACCACCTCTCTAGTGTAAATGTAGTAAATGTAGTGTTAATCAGCGCACATGCTTATTCTACCATCCCCAATTTGTAGACTAACGTGGCCAGCACAACGTCAGTGCCGTCTTTCTTTTCCAGAAATTAAAAAAAAAAGAAAGAAAGAAAATCAACACCATTTTTGCCTGGGTGAACCTAGTAACCATAAATCTGGATCGAACCGAAACTCCTGCCCCCAGTGAACAAATGCACTGGCCACATCTAAATTTGAGCATTGGATAAATCAATGCTGATGCCACCACTCTGGTTTAATGATGTATTTTCAGTAAAGGACACGAGATGATTGTTGAGACTCGAGGCAGTTGTTAACTTAATTCTTTTTAATCTTCTTTTCCTTCAACTCATTTTCCTTCTTTATCTTAGTTGTTTTTTCTTGATATTCTTCTTCTTCAACTTTTTCTCCACATCATCATCTTCTGCTTTATTGTCATCATCTTCTCCTTCACATCGTTTTCTCCTTCACATCTTCTCTTTCATCATTATCTCCATCACTTCGTTTTCTCCTTCACATCTTCTCCATCCTCATCTTCTCCATCCTCATCTTCTCCTTCACATCTTCTCCTTCACATCTTCTCTTTCACATCTTCTCCTTCACATCTTCTCCTTCACATCTTCTCCTTCACATGTTCCCTTTCACATCTTCTCTTTCACATCTTCTCCGTCCTCATCTTCTCTTTAACATCTTCTTCTTCACATCTGCTCTTTCACATCTTCTCTTTCGCATCTTCTTCATCCTCATCCTCTCTTTAACATCTTCTCCTTCACATCTTCTCCTTCACATCTTCTCTTTCATCATCCTCTCCTTCACTTCGTTTTCTCTATCTATCATCTATTCTTTTATATCTTCTCCTACACACTTTTACTATTATCATCTTCTCCTTCACATCTTCTCCTTCACATCATCTCCTTCACATCTTCTCCTTCATACCTTCTCCTTCACATCTTCTCCTTCACATCTTCTCCTTCACATGTTCCCTTTCACATCTTCTTTCATATCTTCTCTTTCACATCTTCTCCATCCTCATCTTCTCTTTAACATCTTCTCATTCACATCTTCTCCTTCACATCTTCTCCTTCACATCTTCTCCTTCACATCTTCTCTTTCATCATCCTCTCATTCACTTCGTTTTCTCCGTCACATCTTCTCCATCCTCATCTTGTCCATCCTCATCTTCTCCATCCTCATCTTCTCCATCCTCATCTTCTCCATCCTCATCTTCTCCATCCTCATCTTCTCCTTCACATCTTCTCCTTCGCATCTTCTCATTCACACCTTCTCATTCACATCTTCTCTTTCACACCTTCTCCTTCACATCTTCTCCTTCACATCTTCTCTTTCACATCTTCTCCTTCAAACGTTCACCATTATCATCTATCATTTCATATCTTCTTCTTCACACTTTCACAATTATCAGCTATTCTTTCACATCTTCTCCACCACACTTTCACCGTTATCATCTATTCTTTCATATCTTCTCCTTCACATTTTCACCACTATCATCTATTCTTTCACATCTTCTCCACCACACTTTCACCATTATCATCTATTATTTCATATCTTCTCCTTCACACTTTCACCATTATCATCTATTCTTTCACATCTTCTCCACCACACTTTCACCATTATCATCTATTCTTTCATATCTTCTCCTTCACACTTTCACCATTATAATCTATTCTTTCATATCTTCACCACACTTTCACCATTATCATCTTCTCCTTCACACTTTCACCATTATTATCTATTCGTTCATATCTCCTCATTCACACTTTCACTATTATCATCTATTCTTTCATATCTTCTCCTTCACACCTTCTCCTTCCCATCTTCTCCTTTACATCTTTTCCTTCACATCTTCTCCTTCACACTTTCACCATTATCATCTATTCTTTCATATTTTCTCCACCATATTTTCACCATTATCATCTCTTCTTTCATATCCTCTTCTTCACACTTTCACCATTTCATCTTCTTCTTCACATCACCTTCTTCACATCTTTCCCTCCACACTTTCACCATTATAATCTTCTCTTTCACATCTTCTTCTTCACATTTTCTCCTTCACATTTTCACCATTAGCATCTATTCTTTCATATCTTCTCCACCACACTTTCACCATTTCATCTTCTCTTTCACATCTTCTTTTTCACATCTTTTCCCCCACACTTTCACCATTATCACCTTCTTCAGTATCTTCTTCTCCTTAACATCTTCTCCTTCAACTCTTGTTCCTTCTACTATTTCTTCTTCTATTTCTCTTTCACGTCTTCGCCATTATTTATTTTCTTCACATCCCCCGTGTCTTCTTTACCTTCCCATCTTCTCCTTTATCTTATTATTCTAGTTCCCATCTTCTCCTTTATATCTTCTTCTTCATCATTTTTCTCCATCGCATCGTCATCTCCTTCACACCTTCCCTTACATCTTCTTATCCTTTACATCTTCTACTTCATATTCTTACTCTAGTTTACATTTTCTTCTTTTTCTAGTTCACATCTTCTCCTTCATCTTCTTTGTCCTATTCACATCTTCTTCTTCACATCGTCTCCTTCATCTTCTTTGTCCAGTTCAAATCTTTTCCTTCACATCTTCACCTTCATCTTCTTTTTCTAGTTCACATCTTCTCCTTCATCTTATTTATCTAGTTCACACCTTCTCCTTCATCTTCTTTATCTAGTTCACATCTTCTCCTTCACATTTTCTCCTTCATCTTCTTTATCCAGTTCACATCTTCTCCTTCACACCTTCTCCTTCATCTTCTTTATCTAGTTCACATCTTCTCCTTCACACCTTCTCCTTCATCTTCTTTATCCAGTTCACATCTTCTCTTTCACATCTTCTCCTTCATCTTCTTTATCTAGTTCACATCTCCTTCATCTTTGAATTCTTCCTATTCTGTAAGGACTTCCCGGCGGTTGTTGACATATACAAAGTAATTGTAAACTTCCAGTTCTTGAAGTAGCTCGATACAAACACAACAGTTAAAAAAGCTAGAAAGACATCACGACCTCACATGAAATGATAATACCCGGGGAACCTGTAATCTCCCTTTTGAATTTTGGCACCGGCGTGTGAACTCGATATCGATTCTGTAATTGTTGTGCCCGGTTATTTGACACTTAGATCAGCTTCAGTGAGTTTTATTTAGTTAATAATCGATTATGTTTTTATTTTACACTGAAACTTTGGGTCAGGGCATTGCTTCATCGTGGGGAATTACAAGACGTGGGTTGGAATAAGTACAGAGCAGCGGTTCTAAAAATGTATTTCGTTTGTGGTACATTTATAGACATTATCTCAAAGAGCGAGGCAGAAAATTGATTAATTCGAAACAAAATGCAACAGAACAATCCATAATTCTTTCAGTCGTCATCATCAAGTACCGGGCTTGCAGGCGTAGGTGATCATGTCTCTCTACAACTTTCGATCTCGGCAGTTATATATCATTTCTGTTGTTGACCTTCTGCCAAGCCATTCTCTTAAGCTGTCCGGTATTTTTTTCCCTTTGCTTCCCTCTATCTCTTCGTCACTCAATTTTCCCAGTTGTTACAATATATTCCAGTTGTTCTCTTCTCATTACATGGCCAAAAAATGATGATTGTTTCTTTCTAGTATTGGAAATTAGCTATCTTTTTGCTTTGACCTCTTTCAGAACATCTTCATTACTCTTCTTAGCTGTCCATGGTATTCTCAACATTCTTCTGTAAAACCACATTTCTACAGACCAGTGATTTTCTTGTCTGTTGTCCTATTGTCCATAATTCACATCCATATGTTAAGACTCTCTCTACATAACATTTAAGAACTCTTTTTCTTGTTCCTATTGTCAAAAATGGATTGCATAGTATCTTCCTCATTTTTTAGAAAGCTACTTTTGCCTGAGCCATTCTGCATCTCACCTCTTTTGTACATCTTCCGTCTGAGGTTAACAAAGTTCCCAAATATTTAAATTCATTTACCTGTTTTAATATTGTTCCACTTGTCATTATTTTGCACTGAGGAGATGTCTTTTTCTTTCTTGTTACCATTACTTCTGTCTTTTTCTTTCATGTAACCATTACTTCTGTCTTTTTCTTTCTTGTTACCACTACTTTTGTCTTTTTCTTTCTTGTTACCACTACTTCTGTCTTTTTCTTTCTTGTTACCATTACTTCTGTCTTTTTCCTGTTAAGGCTGAGTCCTTTATTTTAACTCTTTCAGTACGGAAGGTTTTTATCAATTTAGTGGCAGAGATTTCAGAGACTTTTTTTCATGTTTTTAAATATTAATCTACATGTTTATATTTATTTAATACTGAACATATTACATATGAATTTTTAGATAATTAAACAAGGAATTAGATTTCACCAATACCAAGATGATACAAGACCTAGAAAAAAAAGAATGTGGTTTGATGACAGTTGACACTAATCAAATTGAGAGTGACGCACTGTGCGGCTAAACGTACATGACCGGAATCGGCATGGCACATGATGCGTCGAAAGGAAAGAAAAATGGAAAGAGTTAAAATAACTTTGATAAAGAAAAGGAACAATTTTCTTTCTCTTTCTCACTGTTACCGAAGAGGTGTCTTGGTTTATATCATTTGTCGTTCTTGAGGTGCTCAAACTGTCTGAATTAGTTATTTTCCTTTGTTGTTACATGCCTCTATCACTGCATCTATCCATCTTCTTCTTGGTCTTTTTCCATGCATTCTCGAAAAGAACGCCCATAATGGTGATTGGTGAGGATTCATTCTGACCAGGTGACCCAAGCATTTATTTTGTTGTTCTATATATTCTTGACAGGGTTTTATTCCTACCATTTTTCTTATGGTTTCATTTGATATTCTATCTCTTCTCGTGTTGTTTGTTACTTTTCTCAAGCATCGCATCTCACATGTATTGATCTTTCTTAAATGGGATTTAGAAAGGTTCCATGTTTGACTTTCATAGCACAAAGTTGGTATGAAAATGCTATTTAACATTTGTTGTTTAGCTGCTGTAGAAATGTTTAAAAAGGAAACAATAAGGACACTAAAAGACTAAAACATTAAAAACAACTGCTTTATAAGCACAATTTACAGAGGAAGTTAATGTACTAGGACCATGTCAAAAGACACAGCGGGCTGGAAAGAAAAATAATGGAAGTTATGATTCTTGGACGACGGATCAGGGGCAAACCAAGAAGAAGGTGGTTTAAAGACATCAATGAAAAAACCTGGAACATGGCAACAGAAGAAGTGGGAGGTCAGGCTACAGACATATATTCTTTCGGACAGGCTGTGGTGAATGTAACGTTCTGTGGGAGATGTGGCTAGAGACAGAGATTCTTTCAGACAGGCTGTGGTGAATGTAACATTCTGTGGGAGATGTGGCTAGAGACAGAGATTCTTTCAGACAGGCTGTGGTGAATGTAACATTCTGTGGGAGATGTGGCTAGAGACAGAGATTCTTTCAGACAGGCTGTGGTGAATGTAACGTTCTGTGGGAGATGTGGCTAGAGACAGAAATTCTTTCAGACAGGCTGTGGTGAATGCAACGTTCTGTGGGAGATTCATTCAGATAGGCCGTTGTGAATGCAACGTTCTACAAAAGGACACGCGACCTGATGATGATGATGATGATGACGATGACGATGGTAATGGGCTACACTTCGTTGTGATATGTACAGCGCGTCGCATTAGTCATCGAACCCAGCATTTGTGTCATGAGTTTTACCACAAATTACCCGCCCCTCCCGATTATACCAACACATTTTGCAGCTGTCCTGTGTGTGCTAACACGTACTAGGTACAATACATACACAGTCACAAGTAACATCAGTATTGCGTATGTACCATCAACCAAATATCGTTTATGTTTGGCAACATTTAATGTGGGGGTCAATAAATCAAGAGGATCACATATTGAATGCATGTTATGTGGTTCTGCTTAGCAAAGAAAATAGAGGGACTTCCGGTCAATATGACGGATAAGCGGCATGGACTATTCAGGCTCAGTTTGAAGAGTTTTACTTTGTTTCAGCTTCCTTATATTAAAAGTCTGGTTTGCTCCTGGAGCTACTGAGTTTAATGCTCTGTGCACACCGTGAACTGTGTTTTTCATCCGAATCGTGTTTAAATATTCCTAATGCCTACTATGAATGCTGGTATCGTACGACAATGGACTATTCAGCTGCGTTCACTTTCGGTACCGTTTGGCCTCATGTCTTTTTGGTGTGTGCTGTAGCTGCTATGATGGGGACTGCAGCTGCCTTTCTTTGTTTCGATCCTTCAATGAGATGAGTTTTAATTTGGATGATTTCACTGGCACGGGCGTTTGAGCAATTATGGATTTTAATTCGTTTGCAGTGATACCTGGGCCTTTGACAAACCATAACAGAAAAAATAGAAAGCAAACCAATCACGGAAACATTACATGTGTTTTTCCTGACGAATACATTTTTACCGATAGTGAAATTACTTGTTATTGTACTATGTTCAGGCGTAAAGATAGAGAATCACCTATATCTGTTTATATCGCGTGTTTTCCTTATTTTAACTAAATTCATGATTTCTTTCCTATCTTAGCTATGTGTCTGTGAGGATTAGCTAATCTCTAACTAAAGTATTTAAGACTAGTCACGTGTTGTAATCAGGTCACGTCAAACTAGACCCACGGAAGGCAAAAAGCGATCAGGGGGATCAATAGATCGATATGTTCAACCTGTGGTTCAATTATGTCGAACACGATCTCATATGTCTAATATTTAGGCTCTGTTAGCCATTATATTTTAGAAATAATATATGTAGTGGTTAAGTGAGTGTTATTTTTATGACGATTTGATTGCTTTCATGTAGCCTACTGGAATGAGAACTAGACCTTAACAAGGAATCAAATACAGGGACAGCAAAGTAGTTTACCATTTCTTCTTCTTCTGCTGCTATTTCTTCCTCTTCTTCTTCTTGTTCTATTTCATCTTATTCTTCTTCCACTCTTTCTATTCATCTTTTACTCATGCTCGTTCTTCTTCTTCTTCTTCTTGTTTTATTTCATCTTCTTCTTCTTCTTCTTATTTTATTTCATCTTCTTCTTCTTCTTCTCCTTCTTGTTTTATGTCATCTTCTTCTTCTTCTTCTTCTTGTTTTATGTCATCTTCTTCTTCTTCTTCTTCTTGTTTTATTTCATCTTCTTCTCCTTCTTGTTTTATGTCATCTTCTTCTTCTTCTCCTTCTTGTTTTATGTCATCTTCTTCTTCTTCTTCTTCTTGTTTTATTTCATCTTCTTCTTCTTCATCTTCTTGTTTTATTTCATCTTCTTCTTCTTCTTCTTATTTTATTTCATCCTCTTCTTCTTCTTCTCCTTCTTGTTTTATGTCATCTTCTTCTTCTTCTTCTTGTTTTATGTCATCTTCTTCTTCTTCTCCTTCTTGTTTTATTTCATCTTCTTCTTCTTCTACTTCTTGTTTTATTTCATCTTCTTCTTCTTCTTGTTTAATGTCATCTTCTTCTTCTCCTTCTTGTTTTATGTCATCTTCTTCTTCTTCTTCTTGTTTTATGTCATCATCTTCTTCTTCTCCTTCTTGTTTTATTTCATCTTCTTCTTCTTCTACTTCTTGTTTTATTTCATCTTCTTCTTCTTCTCCTTCTTGTTTTATGTCATCTTCTTCTTATTCTTCTTGTTTTATGTCATCTTCTTCTTCTTCTTCTTCTTCTTGTTTTATGTCATCTTCTTCTTCTTCTTCTTCTTCTTGTTTTATGTCATCTTCTTCTTCTTCTTCTTCTTGTTTTATTTCATCTTCTGCTTCTTCTTCTTCTTTTTTTATTTCATCTTCTTCTTCTTCTTCTTGTTTTATTTCATCTTCTTCTTCTTCTTCTTCTTGTTTTATTTCATCTTCTTCTTCTTCTACTTCTTGTTTTATTTCATCATCTTCTTCTTGTTTTATTTCATCTTCTTCTTCTTCTTCTTCTTCTTGTTTTATTTCATCATCTTCTTCTTGTTTTATTTCATCTTCTTCCTCTTCTTGTTTTATTTCATCTTCTACTTCTTCTTCTTGTTTTATTTCTTCTTCTTCTTCTTGTTTTATTTCATCCTCTTCTTCTTGTTTTATTTCCTCTTCTTCTTCTTGTTTTATTTCATCCTCTTCTTCTTGTTTTATTTCATCTTCTACTTCTTCTTCTTGTTTTATTTCCTCTTCTTCTTCTTGTTTTATTTCATCCTCTTCTTCTTGTTTTATTTCATCTTCTTCTTCTTCTTGTTTTATTTCTTCCTCTTCTTCTTGTTTTATTTCATCTTCTTCTTCTTCTTGTTTTATTTCATCCTCTTCTTCTTGTTTTATTTCATCTTCTTCTTCTTCTTCCTCTTCTTGTTTTATTTCATCTTCTTCTTCTTGTTTTATGTCTTTTCTTCTTTTTCTTCTTCTCTTGTTTTATTTCTTCTTCTTCTTCTACTCTTTCTTCTTCTTCTACTCTTTCTTCTTCTACTTCTTCTTATTCATGTTTATAACGTTAGAAATGACGCTACAAATGTCGCTACAAATAACGCTAGAATTAACGCTAAAAATCGCTAGAAATAACGCTAGAAATAATGCTAGAAATATCGCTAGAAATAACGCTAGAAATGTCGCTAGAATTGAAGATAGAAATAACGCGAGCAATAACGCTAAATATACCATAGCTTATAACGTAGAAATGACGCTAGAAATGTCGCTACAAATAACGCTAGAATTAACGCTAAAATATAGCTAGAAATAACGCTAGAAATATCGCTAGAAACATCGCTAGAAATGACGCTAGAATACACGCTAGAAATGTCGCTAGAAATAACGCTAGAATTAAAGCTAGAAATATCGCTATAAATATCGCTAGAAATAACGCTATAAAATAACGCTAGAAATGTCGCTAGAAATAACGCTAGAAATATCGCTAGAAATAACGCAAGCAATAATGCTAGAAATGTCGCTAGAAATAACGCTAGAATTAAAGCTAGAAATGACGCCAGCATTAACGCTAGAAATAACGCAAGAAATATCGCTAGAATTAAAGCTAGAAATTACGCTAGAATTAAAGCTAGAAATATCGCTAGAAATAACGCTATAAAATGACGCTATAAATGTCGCTAGAAATGACGCTAGAAATAACGCTAGAAATGTCGCTAAAATAACGCTAGAAATAACGTTAGATTTAACGCTAGAAATAACGCTAGAAATAACGCTAGAAATATCGCTAGAAATGTCGCTAGAAATAACGCTAGAATTAAAACTATAAATATCGCTATAAATATCGCTAGAAATAACGCTATAAAATAACGTTAGAAAAGACGCTAGAAATAACCATTGCAATACCGCAAGAAATAACGCTAAAAATATCGCTAAAAATATCGCTAGAAATAACACTAGAAATTCTCCGTTTCACTCTATCTTCATCCTGTCTTTGGGGCTCTGTCCATTCTTTTATGTTATCTTCCCACCTATTCCCCACGTTTTAAAGTTACTTGTAGAATCATCTCTATTAGACCAAACGATCTAGATAAGTGGCCAAACTATTTTATTTTCCGTTTCTCCATAATAGTCAAAAGATCATCATTCTCTCCAATTGTTTGTTATATCCTAGCGTGAAAAGTTTCGTAAAATGTTAAAGAAAGATTCAAGCATTTAGAACAACTGGATGAGTTTAAATCCACATATTTGCTAATTCTCCAATCTCTCCTCATTTGACAATATTTTTCTTCTACCTTTTAGCTCCCAGTGGAGCATAGGTCTTCAACAAACACTTTCAAGATCATTCCATGTCCTCCCCATCATCTTCATCTCTGCTTCTATCCGTCTTCTCCAAGAATTCCTTGGTCTTCCTCTTTGTCTTTTCCCCTGGGGATTCCAAAAAAGGGCCTGTTGTGTAATACTCTCAGTTGGCTTCCGTAGTGTGTGTCCTATCCATCGCCATCGTCTTCGCTGTATCTCTTTATCCACTGGTATTTGACCGGTACATTTCCATACTTCCACGTTAGTGACTTTGTCCTGCCATTTCCATCCCTTTATTCTGCGCAAGCATCCATTAATGAAAGTCTGTACCTTCGTGATTGTCAATTTTGTTATTCTCCATGTTTCACAGCCATATAATAGGACCGACTTAACATTTGAGTTGAAATTTTTATTTTTGTATTTAGCCTAATTTCTTTGGATTTCCATGTTTCCCAGTGCAATGAAAGCTCCTCTTGCTTTTGATATCATTTGGAACAATTGTCCATGTGATGAGTTTAAATTGACATATTTGCTAATTCTCCAATCTCTCCTCATTTGACAATATAGTCTTCATAAATGTGTACTCTCCAAGTTCAATTATTTGATACGTTATCTACACTGCTCTTCTGGCTTCACTCGTGTATCTTAAACGCATAAACTGGTTCAAGAAACGTATTCCTAACTGACTCGTTTCATTCATAAACTTATCTCTAACCACCTCATTTCATTCATAAACGTCTCTCTAACCACCTCTTTTCATTCATAAACTTCATTCTAACCACTTCCTTTCATTCGTAAACGTCTCTCTAACCACCTCCATTCATTCGTAAACTTCTCTCTAACCACCTCATTTAATTCATAAACGTCTCTCTAACCACCTCCATTCATTCATAAACGTCTCTCTAACCACCTCATTTCATTCATAAACGTCTCTCTAACCACCTCCATTCATTCATAAACTTCTCTCTAACCACCTCATTTCATTCATAAACTTCTCTCTAACCACCTCCATTCATTCATAAACTTCTCTCTAACCACCTCCATTCATTCATAAACTTCTCTCTAACCACCTCCATTCATTCATAAACTTCACTCTAACCACCTCCATTCATTCATAAACTTCTTTCCAACCACTTCCTTTGAACCAGTTCCTAACAACAAACAAACAAATCCTAACAACAAACAAACAAATCCTAACAACAAACAAACAAATTCTAACAACAAACAAACAAATTCTAACAACAAACAAACAAATTCTAACAACAAACAAACAAATTCTAACAACAAACAAACAAATTCTAACAACAAACAAACAAACAAATTCTAACAACAAACAAACAAATTCTAACAACAAACAAACAAATTCTAACAACAAACAAACAAATTCTAACAACAAACAAACAAATCCTAACAACAAACAAACAAATTCTAACAACAAACAAACAAATTCTAACAACAAACAAACAAATCCTAACAAAAAACAAACAAACAAATTCTAACAACAAACAAACAAATTCTAACAACAAACAAACAAATCCTAACAACAAACAAACAAATTCTAACAACAAACAAACAAATCCTAACAACAAACAAACAAATCCTAACAACAAACAAACAAATTCTAACAACAAACAAACAAATCCTAACAACAAACAAACAAATCCTAACAACAAACAAACAAATCCTAACAACAAACAAACAAATTCTAACAACAAAACAAACAAATCCAAACAACAAACAAACAAACAAATTCTAACAACAAACAAACAAATTCTAACAACAAACAAACAAATTCTAACAACAAATAAACAAACAAATTCTAACAACAAACAAACAAATTCTAACAACAAACAAACAAATTCTAACAACAAATAAACAAACAAATTCTAACAACAAACAAACAAATTCTAACAACAAACAAACAAATTCTAACAACAAATAAACAAACAAATTCTAACAACAAACAAACAAATTCTAACAACAAACAAACAAATTCTAACAACAAATAAACAAACAAATTCTAACAACAAACAAACAAATTCTAACAACAAACAAACAAATTCTAACAACAAACAAACAAACAAATTCTAACAACAAACAAACAAATTCTAACAACAAACAAACAAATTCTAACAACAAATAAACAAACAAATTCTAACAACAAACAAACAAATTCTAACAACAAACAAACAAATTCTAACAAGAAACAAACAAATTCTAACAACAAACAAACAAACAAATTCTAACAACAAACAAACAAATTCTAACAACAAACAAACAAATTCTAACAACAAATAAACAAACAAATTCTAACAACAAACAAACAAATTCTAACAACAAACAAACAAATCCTAACAACAAACAAACAAACAAGTTCTAACAACAAACAAACAAACAAATCCTAACAACAAACAAACAAACAAGTTCTAACAACAAACAAACAAATTCTAACAACAAACAAACAAATTCTAACAACAAACAAACACATTCTAACAACAAACAAACAAATCCTAACAACAAACAAACAAATTCTAACAACAAACAAACAAATCCTAACAACAAACAAACAAATCCTAACAACAAACAAACAAATCCTAACAACAAACAAACAAATTCTAACAACAAACAAACAAATCCTAACAACAAACAAACAAATTCTATCAACAAACAAACAAATCCAAACAACAAACAAACAAACAAATTCTAACAACAAACAAACAAATTCTAACAACAAACAAACAAATTCTAACAACAAACAAACAAATCCAAACAACAAACAAACAAACAAATTCTAACAACAAACAAACAAATTCTAACAACAAACAAATAAATCCTAACAACAAACAAACAAACAAGTTCTAACAACAAACAAACAAACAAATCCTAACAACAAACAAACAAACAAGTTCTAACAACAAACAAACAAATCCTAACAACAAACAAACACATTCTAACAACAAACAAACAAATCCTAACAACAAACAAACAAATTCTAACTACAAACAAACACATTCTAACAACAAACAAACAAATCCTAACAACAAACAAACACATTCTAACAACAAACAAACAAATCCTAACAACAAACAAACACATTCTAACAACAAACAAACAAATCCTAACAACAAACAAACAAATTCTAACAACAAACAAACAAATCCTAACAACAAACAAACAAATTCTAACAACAAACAAACAAATCCTAACAACAAACAAACACATTCTAACAACAAACAAACAAATCCTAACAACAAACAAACAAATCCTAACAACAAACAAACAAATCCTAACAACAAACAAACAAATTCTAACAACAAACAAACAAATTCTAACAACAAACAAACAAATCCTAACAACAAACAAACAAATTCTAACAACAAACAAACACATTCTAACAACAAACAAACAAATCCTAACAACAAACAAAGAAAAAAAAAACAAGAAACTTATCCTCTACCAACTCTTTGACTCCACCTTCAAGCTTCATAAATCCACAAAATTAATCAGAAATTAATCAGAAATTAATCAGAACAAACTCGTCTCTTGTCATGTCACATATCAGGTGTCATGGCTGACAAGAAGATCGTCGTGGTCTACAACGCTACGGGGCGACTCGGAGACTCAGTAACTAAAGCACTGGCCACATCTGGGAGTGTTATAGTCCGGGCTGTGACAAGAGGGGGGAAATCTGCGAGTCGCAGGGATTTCAGTGGAGAGAATATCGAATACCTGAATGTTGACCTTCAAGACAGGTGAGGGCAAAGGTCACGTTACTATAAATATCTTCTTACTTTTTCTGTGTTTTGTGTCTCAATCTCTCAACCTGTATCTGTGCTTCATTTCCCTGGTTCATTTTTTTTATAATTCTCTCTTCTTGACTATCAGAGTATTACTTTCTCACTATCTGTCTTTTCTTATCTCTATTTATCAGAGCCTCCCATTTTATATCCTCCTTAACCTTTATCAGTCGTCATTCATTTTATTGCGACACTTTTTCTCTCTGCCTCTCTCTCTCTCTCTCTCTATCTATCTGCTTAAACCTGACACTTTGTTAGCGTCTTTTACCTTTTACTTTTTTTTTTCTTTGCCGTTTCATCAAACGCCCCTTTCTGTCCATTTCCTCAAACCGCATTTTGCTTTTAGTCAATGTGCTACTTTCTCTACCTCTCTCTCTCTCTCTCTTTCTGCTATTTCATCAAATACTTCCCTCTCTTTGTGCCATTTCAGCAAATACTTCTCTCTCTTTCTGCTATTTCATCAAATACTTCTCTCTCTTTCTGCTATTTCATCAAATACTTCTCTCTCTTTCTGCCATTTCATCAAATACTTCTCTCTCTTTCTGCTATTTCATCAAATACTCCTCTCTCTTTCTGCCATTTCATCAAATACTTCTCTCTCTTTTTGCTATTTCATCAAATACTCCTATTTCTTTCTGCCATTTCATCAAATACTTTTCTCTTTTTCTGCCATTTCATCAAATACTTTTTTCTCTTTCTGCTATTTCATCAAATACTTCTCTCTCTTTCTGCCATTTCATCAAATACTCCTCTCTCTTTCTGCCATTTCATCAAATACTTTTCTCTTTTTCTGCCATTTCATCAAATACTTTTCTCTTTTTCTGCCATTTCATCAAATACTCCTCTCTTTTTCTGTCATTTCATCAAATACTCTTCTCTCTTTCTGCCATTTCATCAATTACTTCTCTCTCTTTCTGCTATTTCATCAAATACTTCTCTCTCTTTCTGTCATTTCATTAAATTCTTCTCTCTTTCTACCATTTCATCAAATACTTCTCTCTCGTTCTAATGATTCAACTAACATCATTCTCTCCCTCTGTCCCTGTTATCTCATGGAAAGCCTCTCTTTCAATGTCTTGTCCTTCTTTCCAATACATCTCCCCGCATCACTATCGTATACGCAATATGATTATGGACATAACCATTAAAATATTCCGTTATTATCTGGACAGTTATGACTTACTTCCCTTTATTTATTTACCAGATCGAAGTTACATGAGATTCTACAAAATGTGGATGTTTGTTTCGTTCACACTGAGACAGATTTTGACAACCCGAATTGCATGGAGTCAGAGATCACAGAAGGTTGTCTTCTTGCCGACGCTTGCAAGTCCGTAAGTGAAGAAAAGTTAAATACAAACGAGTGTAGTTTATATAATATACTAACATCAAGACAAATAACACTAAAGCTAAAACTAAGATCAACAAAATGTTACATCTTCTCAACATTCCTGTATGGCGCTGAAACATGGACATTAGACAGAAAAAAAGAACAGAAAATTGAAGCCTTTGAAATGTGGATTTATAGAAGAATAGAAAGAATTATATGAAAAAAAATGATGAAGTCATAAAACAAATAAAAAGCAAAGAGAACACATAATCAAATACCATGCCTGCTGGCGTAGGTGATCATGTCTCTCCACAACCTTCGATCTCGGTAGCTATTTATCATTTCTGTTGTTGACCTTCTGCCAAGCCATTCTCTTAAGTTGTCTGGTATCTTTTCTCTTTGCTTCCCTCTATCTCTTCGTCCCTCAATTATCCGACTTGTAACAATATATTCCAGCTGCTCAATTCTCATTACATGACCACAAAATGATGATTGTTTCTTCCTAATATTGGAAATAAGCACTCTTTTGCTTTGGCCTTTTTTTGAACGTTTTCATTACCTTTCTTAACTATCCATGGTACTCGCAACACTCTTTTGTATTCATTCAAAGAGAACTCATAAACAACATTCAAACAAGATAAATGAGGTTTATAGGACATGCTAAAATTCACAACAGCCTAATAAAATTAATCTTGGAAGGGAAAATACAAATTAAATGAGGCAGAGGCAGACCAAGACTAACATGGACGAGTAACATGAAATGATGCACAAGTCAGCCTATGAAAACATGCACTATCAAAGCAAGGGACATAGCAAAATGACGCCCCATGGTAACCAACCTTCGATGCGGCGACGGCACTGAATGAAAAAAAAAAAGTAAAGTACCCCCTCACGCCAAGTGACGTATAGGGAATATGATGTTAGTCACCATAAATTGTGCAGACCTTCGGCACATGATTTTTGGGGTAATGTGGTCGGTATTACGCCCGTGCCGCTTTACTTTCCGAGAAAAAAATCCGGTACCCATTAAAGGCTGGGTGAACCGGATGCCGTCGGTTAGGATCGAACCCTACCTCTTGTCCTTTGTAGTTCAGTTCACTAACCACTGAGCTATCGCTGCTGACGGTACTCAATGCTAATGATGATAAATGATGATGATATCGTTGACACATGGAGGGTTCTTAACGTTCATTTCCTGTTTCAATCAAAATCATTGTTTTTGGCTTGAGACAGATTCTTTCAGATGGACTGTCGTGAATGCAACTTTCTGTGGGAGATTTGGCTTGAGACAGAGATTCTCTCCAATGGACTGTGGTGAATGCAACTTTCTGTGGGAGATTTGGCTTGAGACAGAGATTATCTCCGATGAACTGTGGTGAAAGCAACTTTCTGTGGGAGATTTGGCTTGAGACAGAGATTCTCTCAGATGGACTGTGATGAATGTAACTTTCTGTGGAGATTTAGCTAGAGACAGAGATTATCTCCGATGGACTGTGGTGAATGCAACTTTCTGTGGGAGATTTGGCTTGAGACAGAGATTATCTCCGATGGACTGTGGTGAATGCAACTTTCTGTGGGAGATTTGGCTTGAGACAGGGATTCTCTCAGATGGACTGTGGTGAAAGCAACTTTCTATGGGAGATTTGGTTTGAGACAGAGATTATCTCAGATGGACTGTGGTGAATGCAACCTTCTGTGTGAGATTTGGCTGGTGACAGGGATTCTCTCAGACGGACTGTGGTGAATGCAACTTTCTGTGGGAGATTTGGCTGGAGACAGAGGTTATTTCAGACGAGTTGTGATGAATGCACCGTTCCGTGGGAGATCTGGCTAGAGAAGGATATTCATTCAGACGGGCTATGATGAATGCAACGTTCTGTGAAAGACATGCTACATAATGATCATGTTTAAATATTTTTAATGCTTTTTGTTATCTTTAACACTATTGTGTGTTAAATGTTACATTTATAACTTAAATTATTTTAGAATTTAGCTTACAACTTCCTCTAAATTAATTTGAATGTTCTAAAAAATATATCGCATGAATGTTTTATATCCAGTATCGCATGAATGTTCTATATAATATATCGCATGAATGTTCTATATAATATATCGCATGAATGTTCTATATAATATATCGCATGAATGTTCTATATAATATATCGCATGAATGTTCTATATAATATATCGCATGAATTTTTATATATCCAGTATCGCAAGAATGTTCTATATAATATATCGCATGAATGTTTTATATCCAGTATCATATGAATGTTCTATATAATATATCGCATGAATGTTTTATATCCAGTATCGTATGAATGTTCTATATAATATATCGCATGAATGTTCTATATAATATATCGTATGAATGTTCTATATAATATATCGCATGAATGTTTTATATCCAGTATCGTATGAATGTTCTATATAATATATCGCATGAATGTTCTATATAATATATCGTATGAATGTTCTATATAATCGTTGATAATTCAATATAATGTATCGCATTAATATTCTATATAAAGTATTGCATAAATGTTCTATATAAAGTATTGCTTGAATGTTCTATTTAATGTATCTCATTGATGTTCTATATAATTTATGTAATAAATTCTCTATTTACGACTCTTTTCTGACATTAGAATTGATGAAACAAAGCTGATAAAGATGCCATTAATCCTTGTAATTGTGGGCCCTGGAAAAGGCTATTAAGATTAGCAAAGCGAATGGAGACAAAATAATGAAAATTAAGCCCATGTGAAAATGGAACGATTGAACATCCAGAGGAGTTTATGCGGCGTTGAGAAAATAAAGATGAAAAAAAAATGTAATAAGGTGAGCTAAGTGTCAGGACAACTAAAGTATGACTGACAAACAACTGTGCTATACAAGGAAAACAATGAACTCCGTCAACAGCTATACATTTATTTAACCTTTTATAGCACTTACAATAATACACAGAAAATACAATTCTGCTGCTTCTTCCACTCCTCTTCTTTATCTTTTCTTATTCATCTTCTTCTCCTTTGTACTCCCAATCATTCTCATTCTCCTCTTCTTCCTAAACTATATCTTCATTCCTTTCTTCCTTTTCCTCCTCCTTCTCCTCCTCCATTGTCTCATCTTCTTATTGTTCTTCATCCCCCTCCTGTTGTTACAATCCTTTATCCTCCTCATTGTAATCCCATTCTTCATCCCCCTCCTGTTGTTTCAATTCTATATCCTCCTCATTGTAATCCCATTCTTCATCCCCCTCCTGTTGTTACAATCCTTTATCCTCCTCATTGTAATCCCATTCTTCATCCCCCTCCTGTTGTTACAATCCTTTATCCTCCTCCGTGTTATCCCATTCTTCATTATCCTCCGTGTTATCCCATTTTTTATCCTCCTACTTGTTATCCCATTCTTTATCCTCCTCATTGTTATCCCATTCTTTATCCTCCTCCGTGTTATCCCATTCTTTATCCTCCTCCGTGTTATCCCATTCTTTATCCTCCTCCGTGTTATCCCATTCTTTATCCTCCTCCGTGTTATCCCATTCTTTATCCTCCACCGTGTTATCCCATTCTTTATCCTCCTACTTGTTATCCCATTCTTCATTATCCTCCTTGTTATCCCATTCTTTATCCTCCTACTTGTTATCCCATTCTTCATTATCCTCCTTGTTATCCCATTCTTTATCCTCCTACTTGTTATCCCATTCTTTATCCTCCTCCTTGTTATCCCATTCTTTATCCTCCTCCTTGTTATCCCAATCTTTATCCTCCTCCGTGTTATCCCAATCTTTATCCTCCTCCGTGTTATCCCAATCTTTATCCTCCTCCTTGTTATCCCAATCTTTATCCTCCTCCTTGTTATCCCAATCTTTATCCTCCTCCTTGTTATCCCATTCTTTATCCTCCTCCGAGTTATCCCATTCTTTATCCTCCTCCTTGTTATCCCATTCTTTATCGTCCTCCGTGTTATCCCAATCTTTATCCTCCTCCTTGTTATCCCAATCTTTATCCTCCTCCGTGTTATCCCAATCTTTATCCTCCTCCTTGTTATCCCATTCTTCATTATCCTCCTTGTTATCCCATTCTTTATCCTCCTACTTGTTATCCCATTCTTTATCCTCCTCCTTGTTATCCCATTCTTTATCCTCCTCCTTGTTATCCCAATCTTCATCCTCATCCTTGATATCCTATTCTTCATCCTCCTCCTTTTTCTCTCAATCCACATCCTCTTCCTCTTTCACCCATTTTTAATCCTTCTTCCCCTATCACTTTCACCCATTTTAATCCTTCTTCCCCTTTCACTTTCACCCATTTTTAATCCTTCTTCCCCTATCACTTTCACCCATTTTTAATCCTTCTTCCCCATTCACTTTCACCCATTTTTAATCCTTCTTCCCCTATCACTTTCACCCATTTTTAATCCTTCTTCCCCTATCACTTTCACCCATTTTTAATCCTTCTTCCCCTATCACTTTCACCCATTTTTAATCCTTCTTCCCCTATCACTTTCACCCATTTTTCATTCACCTCCTCTTTTACTCATTCTTCACCATCTATTTATTTCTCCCATTTTTCAACCTCTTCCTTTTTCTCCCATTGTTCATTCTACTCCTCCTCTTCCTTCACTTAGTCTTCATCATTCTGCTCCATTTTCTCCCATTATTCATTCTACTCCTCCTCTTCCTTCACTTAGTCTTCATCATTCTGCTCCATTTTCTCCCATTATTCATTCTACTCCTCCTCTTCCTTCACTTAGTCTTCATCATTCTGCTCCATTTTCTCCCATTATTCATTCTACTCCTCCTCTTCCTTCACTTAGTCTTCATCATTCTGCTCCATTTTCTCCCATTATTCATTCTACTCCTCCTCTTCCTTCACTTAGTCTTCATCATTCTGCTCCATTTTCTCCCATTATGCACCCTCCTCCTCCTTCACCCATTCATCATCAACCTCCTCTTTCACCCATTCTTCACTTTCTCCCCTTTCATCCATTCTGCATTCTCATTTTTCTCAAATTCTTCCTCCTCATCCTTTTTCTCCCATTACTCATCCTCCCCCCTCTCTCTCTCCTATTCTTCTTCGTCTTCCGTTTTCTCCCATTCGTCAGCCTCTTCCTCTTTCGCTTTTTCTTCCTCCTTTTTCTTCCTCTCCCACTGTCTCTTCTTCATGTTCGACTTTCCTCTTCTATCTTTCACTCATCTCTACTTCTTTCTGAGCTTTGATTCGTGATACGCCATCAGTCTCTGGTGCTCTTGCCGTCTGCACTAACTAACACCCCCCACCTCCCCTGTGTACCTCCTTTCTCAGGCCAACGTGGGACACGTTATCTACTGCTCCCAGCTTCACTCTAACAACATCTGCAGCATTATGGCTCGCCATCTTGTTGCCAAAGCGGAAATTGAAAAATACATGCGTGACCTTGGCTTGCTCTTGACCTGCATAATTCTTCCTGTTTTCTACGAAGATCTGTGTGGTCTGTTTCTTCCAAGGTCGATTGATGGAAGAAATTTTGACATAGGTACAATGTTTGATGTTGTTGGCAATAAACATATCCTAGCATATATATGTGCAGTAAAATGTATACACACTTATACAATGGAGATATAGAAAGAGGAAATGATTATGGAGAGAAAGGTGAGAAGGTATGACGAGGAGGGTTAGAGATAGGGAGAGGCGGAGAAAGAGAAAAATGAACAGTGAGATAGGGTAAGAGAATGAGAGGGTTAAAGACGGATGGAGATACGAGAAGGAATAAGGGAGGGAGTGGGTTAGAGACGGAGTGGGTTAGAGACGGAGTGGGTTAGAGACAGAATGAGAGACGAGAAGGAGTAAGGTGGGAGAGGGTTAGAGGCGGAGTGAGAGACTAGAAGGAGTAAGGTGGGAGAGGGTTAGAGACGGAGTGAGAGACTAGAAGGAGTAAGGTGGGAGAGGGTTAGAGGCGGAGTGAGAGACTAGAAGGGGCAAGTGAGGGGGAGGGTTAGAGGCGGAGTGAGAGAGTCGAAGGAGTAAGGTGGGAGAGGGTTAGAGGCGGAGTGAGAGACTAGAAGGGGCTAGTGAGGGAGAGGGTTAGAGGCGGAGTGAGAGACTAGAAGGAGTAAGGTGGGAGAGGGTTAGAGTCGGAGTGAGAGACTAGAAGGAGTAAGGTGGGAGTGGGTTAGAGGCGGAGTGAGAGACTAGAAGGAGTAAGGTGGGAGAGGGTTAGAGGCGGAGTGAGAGACTAGAAGGAGTAAGGTGGGAGTGGGTTATAGGCGGAGTGAGAGACTAGAAGGAGTAAGGTGGGAGAGGGTTAGAGGCGGAGTGAGAGACTAGAAGGGGCAAGTGAGGGAGAGGGTTAGAGGCGGAGTGAGAGACTAGAAGGAGTAAGGTGGGAGAGGGTTAGAGGCGGAGTGAGAGACTAGAAGGAGTAAGGTGGGAGAGGGTTAGAGGCGGAGTGAGAGACTAGAAGGAGTAAGGTGGGAGAGGGTTAGAGGCGGAGTGAGAGACTAGAAGGAGTAAGGTGGGAGTGGGTTAGAGGCGGAGTGAGAGACTAGAAGGAGTAAGGTGGGATAGGGTTAGAGGCGGAGTGAGAGACTAGAAGGGGCAAGTGAGGGAGAGGGTTAGAGGCGGAGTGAGTGACTAGAAGGAGTAAGGTGGGAGAGGGTTAGAGGCGGAGTGAGAGACTAGAAGGAGTAAGGTGGGAGAGGGTTAGAGGCGGAGTGAGAGACTAGAAGGGGCAAGTGAGGGAGAGGGTTAGAGGCGGAGTGAGAGACTAGAAGGAGTAAGGTGGGAGAGGGTTAGAGGCGGAGTGAGAGACTAGAAGGAGTAAGGTGGGAGAGGGTTAGAGGCGGAGTGAGAGACTAGAAGGAGTAAGGTGGGAGAGGATTAGAGACGGAGTGAGAGACTAGAAGGAGTAAGGTGGGAGAGGGTTAGAGGCGGAGTGAGAGACGAGAAGGGGCAAGTGAGGGAGAGGGAGAGGGTTAGAGACGGAGTGGGTTAGAGGCGGAGTGAGAGACGAAAAGGAGTAAGAGAGTGGGAGAGTTAGAGACGGAGTGAGAGACGAGAAGGGGCAAGTGAGGGAGAGGGAGAGGGTTAGAGACGGAGTGAGAGACTAGAAGGAGTAAGGTGGGAGAGGGTTAGAGACGGAGTGAGAGACTAGAAGGAGTAAGGTGGGAGAGGGTTGGAGTGAGAGACTAGAAGGAGTAAGGTGGGAGAGGGTTGGAGTGAGAGACTAGAAGGAGTAAGGTGGGAGAGGGTTTGAGTGAGAGACTAGAAGGAGTAAGGTGGGAGAGGGTTAGAGACGGAGTGAGAGACTAGAAGGAGTAAGGTGGGAGAGGGTTAGAGACGGAGTGAGAGACTAGAAGGAGTAAGGTGGTAGAGGGTTAGAGGCGGAGTGAGAGACTAGAAGGAGTAAGGTGGGAGAGGGTTAGAGGCGGAGTGAGAGACTAGAAGGAGTAAGGTGGGAGAGGGTTAGAGGCGGAGTGAGAGACTAGAAGGAGTAAGGTGGGAGAGGGTTAGAGGCGGAGTGAGAGACTAGAAGGAGTAAGGTGGGAGAGGGTTAGAGGCGGAGTGAGAGACTAGAAGGAGTAAGGTGGGAGAGGGTTAGAGACGGAGTGAGAGACTAGAAGGAGTAAGGTGGGAGAGGGTTAGAGGCGGAGTGGGTTAGAGGCGGAGTGAGAGACGAAAAGGAGTAAGAGAGTGGGAGAGTTAGAGAAGGAGTGAGAGACGAGAAGGGGCAAGTGAGGGAGAGGGAGAGGGTTAGAGACGGAGTGGGTTAGAGGCGGAGTGAGAGACTAGAAGGAGTAAGGTGGGAGAGGGTTAGAGACGGAGTGAGAGACTAGAAGGAGTAAGGTGGGAGAGGGTTGGAGTGAGAGACTAGAAGGAGTAAGGTGGGAGAGGGTTGGAGTGAGAGACTAGAAGGAGTAAGGTGGGAGAGGGTTGGAGTGAGAGACTAGAAGGAGTAAGGTGGGAGAGGGTTAGAGACGGAGTGAGAGACTAGAAGGAGTAAGGTGGGAGAGGGTTAGAGACGGAGTGAGAGACTAGAAGGAGTAAGGTGGGAGAGGGTTAGAGGCGGAGTGAGAGACTAGAAGGAGTAAGGTGGGAGAGGGTTAGAGGCGGAGTGAGAGACTAGAAGGAGTAAGGTGGGAGAGGGTTAGAGGCGGAGTGAAAGACTAGAAGGAGTAAGGTGGGAGAGGGTTAGAGGCGGAGTGAGAGACTAGAAGGAGTAAGGTGGGAGAGGGTTAGAGGCGGAGTGAGAGACTAGAAGGAGTAAGGTGGGAGAGGGTTAGAGACGGAGTGAGAGACTAGAAGGAGTAAGGTGGGAGAGGGTTAGAGGCGGAGTGAGAGACGAGAAGGGGCAAGTGAGGGAGAGGGAGAGGGTTAGAGACGGAGTGAGAGACTAGAAGGAGTAAGGTGGGAGAGGGTTAGAGACGGAGTGAGAGACTAGAAGGAGTAAGGTGGGAGAGGGTTAGAGGCGGAGTGAGAGACTAGAAGGAGTAAGGTGGGAGAGGGTTAGAGGCGGAGTGAGAGACTAGAAGGAGTAAGGTGGGAGAGGGTTAGAGGCGGAGTGAGAGACTAGAAGGAGTAAGGTGGGAGAAGGTTAGAGGCGGAGTGAGAGACTAGAAGGAGTAAGGTGGGAGAGGGTTAGAGGCGGAGTGAGAGACTAGAAGGAGTAAGGTGGGAGAGGGTTAGAGGCGGAGTGAGAGACTAGAAGGAGTAAGGTGGGAGAGGGTTAGAGACGGAGTGAGAGACTAGAAGGAGTAAGGTGGGAGAGGGTTAGAGGCGGAGTGAGAGACGAGAAGGGGCAAGTGAGGGAGAGGGAGAGGGTTAGAGACGGAGTGAGAGACTAGAAGGAGTAAGGTGGGAGAGGGTTGGTGTGAGAGACTAGAAGGAGTAAGGTGGGAGAGGGTTAGAGACGGAGTGAGAGACTAGAAGGAGTAAGGTAGGAGAGGGTTAGAGACGGAGTGAGAGACTAGAAGGAGTAAGGTGGGAGAGGGTTAGAGGCGGAGTGAGAGACTAGAAGGAGTAAGGTGGGAGAGGGTTAGAGGCGGAGTGAGAGACTAGAAGGAGTAAGGTGGGAGAGGGTTAGAGGCGGAGTGAGAGACTAGAAGGAGTAAGGTGGGAGAGGGTTAGAGGCGGAGTGAGAGACTAGAAGGGGCAAGTGAGGGAGAGGGTTAGAGGCGGAGTGAGAGACTAGAAGGAGTAAGGTGGGAGAGGGTTAGAGGCGGAGTGAGAGACTAGAAGGGGCAAGTGAGGGAGAGGGTTAGAGGCTGAGTGAGAGACTAGAAGGAGTAAGGTGGGAGAGGGTTAGAGGCGGAGTGAGAGACTAGAAGGAGTAAGGTGGGAGTGGGTTAGAGGCGGAGTGAGAGACTAGAAGGAGTAAGGTGGGAGAGGGTTAGAGGCGGAGTGAGAGACTAGAAGGAGTAAGGTGGGAGTGGGTTATAGGCGGAGTGAGAGACTAGAAGGAGTAAGGTGGGAGAGGGTTAGAGGCGGAGTGAGAGACTATAAGGGGCAAGTGAGGGAGAGGGTTAGAGGCGGAGTGAGAGACTAGAAGGAGTAAGGTGGGAGAGGGTTAGAGGCGGAGTGAGAGACTAGAAGGAGTAAGGTGGGAGAGGGTTAGAGGCGGAGTGAGAGACTAGAAGGAGTAAGGTGGGAGAGGGTTAGAGGCGGAGTGAGAGACTAGAAGGAGTAAGGTGGGAGTGGGTTAGAGGCGGAGTGAGAGACTAGAAGGAGTAAGGTGGGATAGGGTTAGAGGCGGAGTGAGAGACTAGAAGGGGCAAGTGAGGGAGAGGGTTAGAGGCGGAGTGGGTTAGAGGCGGAGTGAGAGACGAAAAGGAGTAAGAGAGTGGGAGAGTTAGAGAAGGAGTGAGAGACGAGAAGGGGCAAGTGAGGGAGAGGGAGAGGGTTAGAGACGGAGTGGGTTAGAGGCGGAGTGAGAGACTAGAAGGAGTAAGGTGGGAGAGGGTTAGAGACGGAGTGAGAGACTAGAAGGAGTAAGGTGGGAGAGGGTTGGAGTGAGAGACTAGAAGGAGTAAGGTGGGAGAGGGTTGGAGTGAGAGACTAGAAGGAGTAAGGTGGGAGAGGGTTGGAGTGAGAGACTAGAAGGAGTAAGGTGGGAGAGGGTTAGAGACGGAGTGAGAGACTAGAAGGAGTAAGGTGGGAGAGGGTTAGAGACGGAGTGAGAGACTAGAAGGAGTAAGGTGGGAGAGGGTTAGAGGCGGAGTGAGAGACTAGAAGGAGTAAGGTGGGAGAGGGTTAGAGGCGGAGTGAGAGACTAGAAGGAGTAAGGTGGGAGAGGGTTAGAGGCGGAGTGAAAGACTAGAAGGAGTAAGGTGGGAGAGGGTTAGAGGCGGAGTGAGAGACTAGAAGGAGTAAGGTGGGAGAGGGTTAGAGGCGGAGTGAGAGACTAGAAGGAGTAAGGTGGGAGAGGGTTAGAGACGGAGTGAGAGACTAGAAGGAGTAAGGTGGGAGAGGGTTAGAGGCGGAGTGAGAGACGAGAAGGGGCAAGTGAGGGAGAGGGAGAGGGTTAGAGACGGAGTGAGAGACTAGAAGGAGTAAGGTGGGAGAGGGTTAGAGACGGAGTGAGAGACTAGAAGGAGTAAGGTGGGAGAGGGTTAGAGGCGGAGTGAGAGACTAGAAGGAGTAAGGTGGGAGAGGGTTAGAGGCGGAGTGAGAGACTAGAAGGAGTAAGGTGGGAGAGGGTTAGAGGCGGAGTGAGAGACTAGAAGGAGTAAGGTGGGAGAAGGTTAGAGGCGGAGTGAGAGACTAGAAGGAGTAAGGTGGGAGAGGGTTAGAGGCGGAGTGAGAGACTAGAAGGAGTAAGGTGGGAGAGGGTTAGAGGCGGAGTGAGAGACTAGAAGGAGTAAGGTGGGAGAGGGTTAGAGACGGAGTGAGAGACTAGAAGGAGTAAGGTGGGAGAGGGTTAGAGGCGGAGTGAGAGACGAGAAGGGGCAAGTGAGGGAGAGGGAGAGGGTTAGAGACGGAGTGAGAGACTAGAAGGAGTAAGGTGGGAGAGGGTTGGTGTGAGAGACTAGAAGGAGTAAGGTGGGAGAGGGTTAGAGACGGAGTGAGAGACTAGAAGGAGTAAGGTAGGAGAGGGTTAGAGACGGAGTGAGAGACTAGAAGGAGTAAGGTGGGAGAGGGTTAGAGGCGGAGTGAGAGACTAGAAGGAGTAAGGTGGGAGAGGGTTAGAGGCGGAGTGAGAGACTAGAAGGAGTAAGGTGGGAGAGGGTTAGAGGCGGAGTGAGAGACTAGAAGGAGTAAGGTGGGAGAGGGTTAGAGGCGGAGTGAGAGACTAGAAGGGGCAAGTGAGGGAGAGGGTTAGAGGCGGAGTGAGAGACTAGAAGGAGTAAGGTGGGAGAGGGTTAGAGGCGGAGTGAGAGACTAGAAGGGGCAAGTGAGGGAGAGGGTTAGAGGCTGAGTGAGAGACTAGAAGGAGTAAGGTGGGAGAGGGTTAGAGGCGGAGTGAGAGACTAGAAGGAGTAAGGTGGGAGTGGGTTAGAGGCGGAGTGAGAGACTAGAAGGAGTAAGGTGGGAGAGGGTTAGAGGCGGAGTGAGAGACTAGAAGGAGTAAGGTGGGAGTGGGTTATAGGCGGAGTGAGAGACTAGAAGGAGTAAGGTGGGAGAGGGTTAGAGGCGGAGTGAGAGACTATAAGGGGCAAGTGAGGGAGAGGGTTAGAGGCGGAGTGAGAGACTAGAAGGAGTAAGGTGGGAGAGGGTTAGAGGCGGAGTGAGAGACTAGAAGGAGTAAGGTGGGAGAGGGTTAGAGGCGGAGTGAGAGACTAGAAGGAGTAAGGTGGGAGAGGGTTAGAGGCGGAGTGAGAGACTAGAAGGAGTAAGGTGGGAGTGGGTTAGAGGCGGAGTGAGAGACTAGAAGGAGTAAGGTGGGATAGGGTTAGAGGCGGAGTGAGAGACTAGAAGGGGCAAGTGAGGGAGAGGGTTAGAGGCGGAGTGAGAGACTAGAAGGAGTAAGGTGGGAGAGGGTTAGAGGCGGAGTGAGAGACTAGAAGGAGTAAGGTGGGAGAGGGTTAGAGGCGGAGTGAGAGACTAGAAGGGGCAAGTGAGGGAGAGGGTTAGAGGCGGAGTGAGAGACTAGAAGGAGTAAGGTGGGAGAGGGTTAGAGGCGGAGTGAGAGACTAGAAGGAGTAAGGTGGGAGAGGGTTAGAGGCGGAGTGAGAGACTAGAAGGAGTAAGGTGGGAGAGGATTAGAGACGGAGTGAGAGACTAGAAGGAGTAAGGTGGGAGAGGGTTAGAGACGGAGTGGGTTAGAGGCGGAGTGAGAGACGAAAAGGAGTAAGAGAGTGGGAGAGTTAGAGACGGAGTGAGAGACGAGAAGGGGCAAGTGAGGGAGAGGGAGAGGGTTAGAGACGGAGTGGGTTAGAGGCGGAGTGAGAGACTAGAAGGAGTAAGGTGGGAGAGGGTTAGAGACGGAGTGAGAGACTAGAAGGAGTAAGGTGGGAGAGGGTTGGAGTGAGAGACTAGAAGGAGTAAGGTGGGAGAGGGTTGGAGTGAGAGACTAGAAGGAGTAAGGTGGGAGAGGGTTGGAGTGAGAGACTAGAAGGAGTAAGGTGGGAGAGGGTTAGAGACGGAGTGAGAGACTAGAAGGAGTAAGGTGGGAGAGGGTTAGCGACGGAGTGAGAGACTAGAAGGAGTAAGGTGGGAGAGGGTTAGAGGCGGAGTGAGAGACTAGAAGGAGTAAGGTGGGAGAGGGTTAGAGGCGGAGTGAGAGACTAGAAGGAGTAAGGTGGGAGAGGGTTAGAGGCGGAGTGAGAGACTAGAAGGAGTAAGGTGGGAGAGGGTTAGAGGCGGAGTGAGAGACTAGAAGGAGTAAGGTGGGAGAGGGTTAGAGGCGGAGTGAGAGACTAGAAGGAGTAAGGTGGGAGAGGGTTAGAGACGGAGTGAGAGACTAGAAGGAGTAAGGTGGGAGAGGGTTAGAGGCGGAGTGAGAGACGAGAAGGGGCAAGTGAGGGAGAGGGAGAGGGTTAGAGACGGAGTGAGAGACTAGAAGAAGTAAGGTGGGAGAGGGTTAGAGACGGAGTGAGAGACTAGAAGGAGTAAGGTGGGAGAGGGTTAGAGGCGGAGTGAGAGACTAGAAGGAGTAAGGTGGGAGAGGGTTAGAGGCGGAGTGAGAGACTAGAAGGAGTAAGGTGGGAGAGGGTTAGAGGCGGAGTGAGAGACTAGAAGGAGTAAGGTGGGAGAGGGTTAGAGGCGGAGTGAGAGACTAGAAGGAGTAAGGTGGGAGAGGGTTAGAGGCGGAGTGAGAGACTAGAAGGAGTAAGGTGGGAGAGGGTTAGAGGCGGAGTGAGAGACTAGAAGGAGTAAGGTGGGAGAGGGTTAGAGACGGAGTGAGAGACTAGAAGGAGTAAGGTGGGAGAGGGTTAGAGGCGGAGTGAGAGACGAGAAGGGGCAAGTGAGGGAGAGGGAGAGGGTTAGAGACGGAGTGAGAGACTAGAAGGAGTAAGGTGGGAGAGGGTTGGTGTGAGAGACTAGAAGGAGTAAGGTGGGAGAGGGTTAGAGACGGAGTGAGAGACTAGAAGGAGTAAGGTGGGAGAGGGTTAGAGACGGAGTGAGAGACTAGAAGGAGTAAGGTGGGAGAGGGTTAGAGGCGGAGTGAGAGACTAGAAGGAGTAAGGTGGGAGAGGGTTAGAGGCGGAGTGAGAGACTAGAAGGAGTAAGGTGGAAGAGGGTTAGAGGCGGAGTGAGAGACTAGAAGGAGTAAGGTGGGAGAGGGTTAGAGACGGAGTGAGAGACTAGAAGGAGTAAGTTGGGAGATGGTTAGAGGCGGAGTGAGAGACTAGAAGGAGTAAGGTGGGAGAGGTTAGAGGCGGAGTGAGAGACGAGAAGGGGCAAGTGAGGGAGAGGGAGAGGGTTAGAGACGGAGTGGGTTAGAGGAGGAGTGAGAGACGAAAAGGAGTAAGAGAGTGGGAGAGTTAGAGACGGAGTGAGAGACAAGACGGAGTAAGAGAGGGGGAGGGTTTGAAGACGGAGAGAGAGACGAGAAGGAGTAAGAGAGTGGGAGGGTTAGAGACGGAGTGAGAGACGGGAAGGAGTAAGAGAGGAATAGAGATATGATTAGGATGAGAGGTAGAAAAATAGATATATATATATAGAGAGAGATAAGAATATAGAGAGGAGAGAGCGAGAAAATGAAAGAAGAGAATGAGACAAAAGAAAAAAAAACAGAAGCGATTGCACAGGCAGGAGAAGTAGTGGACAAATTATGTTTTCTAACCAAATGGTCTAACATCCAAAAGTAAAGAAACAGCCAAACCTTGTAGTCTATCCAAATGAGCATGTCAATTTATTACTTTTCAGAATCATCATCATCATCATCATCATCATCATGTGCCATGGCGGTTGGGGTAGGAAATCATCACTCTTCACATGTCTCGGTCCTTAGTACATGTCATAGTTTCAGCCGATGATCTTTTTTTTTTTTTACATTTGGATTCATAATCATCATCATCGTGTGCCTTCTCCGCAATGAAGGTTGGCTTACCATGGATCGCCATTCTACTCTGTTTCTTGCTTTGATGGTGCAGGCTGACATAGATTGACTTTTCCATCTTTTGATGTTATTCGTCCATGTTAGTCTTGGTCTGCCTCTGCCTCTTTTACCTTGTATTTTCCCTTCCAATATTACTTTTAGTAGGCTGTTGTGTCTTTTAACATGACCCAAAAATGCCATTTGTCTTGTCTTAATTGTGTTTAGTAGTTCTCTTTTTATATTCAATTGCTTTAAAACTTTATCGTTTGTTCTCTTTTGTTTCCATCCAATTCTACCTATTCATCTATAAATCCACATTTCAAAGGCTTCAATTTTCTGTTCTGTTTTTTGTCTAATGTCCATGTTTCTGCACCATACAGGAATATTGAGAAGACGTAACATTTTGCCATTCTTAGTTTCAGTCCTACTGATATTTGTTTTGTTGTTAGTATATTTTTCATAGCATTAAACTTACTTTTTGCCATACATATTCTTTTGTTTATTTCAGTTTTGCATTTTCCATCATTGGTTATAGCATGTCCCAGGTACTTGTAACTCTGGACTGTCTCCAGATGTATTCCCTCAACTGTGATATTTAATTGTAGGTCTTGAGAATTTTCTTTGTTTATTATCATAGTTTTAGTCTTTTTGATATTCATTTCTAGTCCATATTTTTTGCTTGATATGTTTATCACATTAAGCAATTGTTGTAGGTCTTTAGGATTTTCTGCTTATAGAACAGTACCATCAGCATATCTCAGGTTATTGATTATCTTTCCATTAATGTTTAGGGCTGGTATCTCTGAGATGTTTTTAAAGATTTGCTCAGTGTATAGATTGAACAAGCTTGGTGATAGGATGCATCCTTGTCTTACTCCTCTTTTTATGTCCATGGGTGTAGAGTTCTCCTTGTTATATCTTATTATTGCTGTTTGCTCCCAGTACAAATTACATACTAGTCGTATGTCTGTGTCGTCTAGATTTATATCCTTTAGGCAGTCTATGAGTTGGTTATGGTGTATTCTATCGAAAGCTTTGGTGTAGTCTATAAAGCAGGCATATATTGGTTTGTTTACTTCTGTGTACTTTTCAATCAATGTTCTCATGCTGAATATAGCTTCTTTTGTCGCACTGTTTTTCCTGAATCCAAATTGTTGCTCATCTAATTCAGTATTGATTTTATTCTGAATCCTTCCCTGTATAACTTTTAGTAAAATTGTTGTTACCTGGCTCATTAGACTTATTGTTCTGAAATCACTGCATTCAACTGCACTGTTCTTTTTAGGCAATGCAATGAAAGTTGATGTTTTTAGATCGTTTGGTATGTATCCTGTATGGTATATGTCATTGCATATGTCTGTAATCACTTCGACACCAAACTCTTGTAGAGCCTGTATCATCTCTATCTGTATATTGTCTCCCATTTGCAAAATCTCATTTGGATTAGCTGCTCAATATTTTCTCGTTTGGATTTCCTTTGATCTTCTTTCCTTGAACTTGACTGTTGTTATAGCATTATCAATGCCTTCGTTTCCCATGTCATATCAAGTAAATCTTGATTGTCTCTTCATTATGATTTTAATTATATCTGGGAACAACGTTCTCCTCAGATGGTAGATGTACACCAGAGATGAGATGGTAGATGTATAACAGAGGTGAGATGGTAGATGTACAAGAGAGGTGAGATGATAGATGTACAAGAGAGGTTAGATGGTAGATGTACACCAGAGGTGAGATGGTAGATGTACAAGAGAGGTGAGATAGAAGATGTACAACAGGGGTGAGATGGTAGATGTACAAGAGAGGTGAGATAGTAGATGTACAACAGAGGTGAGATGGTAGATGTACACCAGAGGTGAGATGGTAGATGTACAACAGGGGTGAGATGGTAGATGTACAAGAGAGGTGAGATGGTAGATGTACAACAGAGGGGAGATGATAGATGTACAACAGAGGTGAGATGGTAGATGTACAAGAGAGGTGAGATGGTAG
The DNA here is from genome assembly GCA_032433765.1 of Megaustenia siamemsis. Lineage (NCBI taxonomy): Eukaryota > Metazoa > Mollusca > Gastropoda > Stylommatophora > Ariophantidae > Megaustenia > Megaustenia siamemsis. The sequence goes on along the minus strand of JAVIAB010000159.1, from coordinate 44,395,843 downwards.
ATGTACAACAGAGGTGAGATGATAGATGTACAACAGAGGTGAAATGGTAGATATACAAAATGGGGTGAGATTGTAGATGTACAACACAGGTGAGATGCATAATAGCTCAGACAAAAGCAGCTTTCCAAAAAATGATAGTGCAACCCATTTTTGACAATAGAAACATGAAAAAGGGTATTTAAATGTTATGTAGAGCCAGTCTTAACATATGGATGAGAATCACGACAGTAGGACAACATACAAGAAACTTACTGCAGGCTGTAGAAATGTAGTTCTACAGAAGAATGTTGAGAATACCATGAACAGTTAAAACATCAAAGAGAGGGACATAACAGACTCAAGATCTATACCAAATGCAACATTAGATACAGACCATAAGCCTGTTTTACTATGGCAGAAAAAATGGGTTAGGAAACTACAGATGACAAGACCTCAAGCACAAAGAATCGATCTAAAAGCAATAAAGAATGTAAACATACAAAAAGAAATAGAAGAATCCGTAACCAACAAATACCAAACCCGAATACAACCAACAAACATAGAAGAAGCATGGAAACAGTTTAAAGAAGGTTTAATAGAGTCAACACAAGAGAAATGCGGTCTGAAAAATATAGGAAAGAGCAGAAAGAAACTAACAAGATGGTGGAATGAAGTAGTAAAATCAGCAGTGAAACACAAGAAAGAAAAGTATAAAACGTGGCAGAAGACAAAAACAACAGAAGACTACAATCACTATAGACAAGCCAGAAATGATAGCAAAAAGATCCTAGAACAAACAAAAGCAGACTCATGGAAAGCATTTGGTGAAGAATTAGCAAAAACATGTAGAGAAGAACCAAGAGAATTTTTCAAAAGTGTAAAAGCAATGAGAGAAAAAAATAATGATTATAACCCAACCACTATAATAAACGACAAGAACGGTAGGCCAATCAGCAGCAGGGTAAACATAATAATCAGATGGAGAGAATACTTTAAGGAACTATTAAACCAGGGAAATACAAACGGAAATACAGAGTTTAAACATAGGCAGTATGATGAACAGGAACCGAATATACTAAAAGCAGAAGTGGAATGGGCATTGAAACAGAATAAAAAGAACAAAGCAGCTGGTATAGATGGAATAACAACAGAAATGCTACTAGTCTGTAAGGAAACAGCTATAGATTGGCTTACTATCATATTCAATATGACTTGGGAAGAAAGAAAAGTCCCAGACGACTGGCAAAAAGCTATCATTGTCCCATTTTGGAAGAAGAAGGGAAGTAAAAGGGAGTGTGAAATGTACAGAGGAATATCCCTATTGAGTCAAGTTGGTAAAATGTTTGCTAAAGTATTAGAGAGAAGAGTAAGATCAATAAAAGAACCTCAATTAAGTAATAATCAATTCGGATTCAGAAAAGGCAAAAGCTGTACTGATGCTATATTTACATTGAGACAACTATGTGAAAAAAACAATATAATATGACAGAAACCTAAATATAGTGTTTATAGATCAGGAAAAAGCGTTTGATCGTGTGGACAGGAACAAACTTTGGCAAACTTTAGAAACCTACGGGGTAGCAGGACAACTAATAGATACTATAATGGCATTATATAAACACAGTCAAAGTGCCGTCAGAACATCGGAAGGTCTGTCAGAATGGTTTCATGTTACAACAGGAGTAAGACAAGGATGTGTCCTCTCACCACTCCTCTTCATCATATATATGGACAAAATAAATCAGGAAACAACCAACAATAAGGAAAAATCAAATAATAACATAGAGGTAGAAAACTCCAACATAAATGAGCTACTCTTCGCAGATGACCAATGCCTAATATACGAGGATGAAAACCTGCTACAACAGCATTTAACATCTCTAGATAAAAGCTGCACAAACTACAGTATGAAAATTAACACAGCAAAAACAGAGGCTATAAGAATAAGCAAATTAAGGCACCCATTAAACATCAAGATTAAAGATAAAGAAATAAAACAATTAGAGGAATTCAAGTATTTAGGCACAATGTTCACAGAAGATGGAAAACTAGACAGAGAAATTGACATGAGAATACAAAAAGCAAATGCTGTTACATACCAGCTTTCACCATTGCTAAGACATCCAAACATTTCTATGCCAGCTAAACAACAAATGATAAATAGCATCTTCATACCAACTTTATGCTATGAAAGTCAAACATGGACCCTTTCTAAATCACATTTAAGAAAGATCAATACATGTGAGATGTGTTGCTTGAGAAAAGTAACAAACAACACAAGAAGAGATAGAATACCAAATGAAACCATAAGAAAAATGGTAGGAACAAAACCCTGCCAAGAATATATAGAACAACAACAACTTAAAAGGTTTGGTCACCTGGTCATAATGAATCCTCACCAATCACCATCAAGGGCGTTCTTCTCGAGAATGCATGGAAAAAGACCAAGAGGAAGACCCAGAAGAAGATGGATAGATGCAGTGACAGAGACATGTAACAACAAAGGAAAATCACTAATTCAAACAATTCGAGCAGCTCAAGAACGACACCTTTTAGGTACCAGTGAGAGAGAGGAAAGAAGAAGAAGATGGATAGATGCAGTGACAGAGAAATGTAACAACAAAGGAAAATCACTAATTCAGACAATTCGAGCAGCTCAAGAACGATAAATGATATAAACCACGACACATTTTAGGTATCAGTGAAAAGAGAAAAGAAGAGGAAGAAGTCAAGAAGAGTAATGAAAACGTTCTGAAAGAGGCCAAAGCAAAAAGGGAGCTAATTTCCAATATTAGGAAGAAACAATCATAATGTGTTGGCCATGAAATGAGAAGAGAACAACTGGAATATATTGTAAACAACTGGGGAAGTTGAGGGACGAAGAGATAGAGGAAAGCAAAGAGAAAAGATACCAGACAGCTTAAGAGAATGGCTTTGCAGAAAGTCAACAGCAGAAACGATAAACAACTGTCGAGATCGAAAACTGTGGAGAGACATTATAACCTAAGCCAGCAGGCATGGTACATGATGATGATAACAGTTTTGATATTTCTGATTTCTCTAGTTCGTTTTAAACATTCTTCATTTGTTATTTGTACATAGCAATACATCTATGTTTCAAGATCGCTTATATTCCACATCTCCTATGAGGCAGAGATTCCAATGGGAACAACGCCCCTGGATATGATCAGTATAGAGGACGTTGGTCAACTAGTTTTGGCTATCATAGGCCGGAGGTCATTTTACCTGGACAAGACAGTCAGTGTGTGTGGGGATAAGGTGACAGTCAGAGAGATGGCTCACGCTTTGACGCGGTGTCTTAGCCCAAAGATGTTCACAGACAAACAGGTAGTAGTTAAACATGAAAGTATTCGTTGTAGACAGAGCTCTTCTGTGTTAGGTAGATTTGTTTAGAGAAATAGGAGACTCTTTATACAGAGCTTCGCAGAAGGAGGAAATCTGATCATCAGAAGTGGAGACCCCGTCGCACACGTGTTGCTGCTCTTTAGTTTCTTGAGTCTCTAAGGAGGTGGGTCCTCCTGCTGCATTGCATTCTGCATTATTGCTGCATAATCTTAAGGTGACCATTCGTCCCGGATTGTCCGGGACAGTCCCGGAATTTGACATTTTTTGAACCTTTGTCCCGGATTAGCTGCCGTACCGGTTTTGTCCCGATTTTGGCATATTTTTTAGCTTTTGTCCCGGATTTGATAAAAAATAATTTGGGACACAAACGTTTACCAATTTTGCCATTTTGGTATACATTTCTTCAATTAAAAAAAATATTATTCCGTTGCTGTGTAGACAATTTTGTTTAATATCAAAACAGTAGAATGCGCTCCTAGTTTTAAATCTCGTATATATTCGTTGTGTTACTAACTTTCACTTTCACTTTCGCAAAAAATGGCACCGAAGCGTAATTGTAGTTTTAATCAAGATTTACAAAAGGAATACCCTTTTATAAAAAAGTCTACATCGTCATCAGACTTCACTGTAAGATGTAATATATGTTTATCCGGGTTTACTATTAACCATAGTGGACGTGGTGATATTAAGAGCCACATAAATAGTGATAAACATAAGAGAGCCGTCGCTACTGCTGCATCAAGCTCGTCGTTGACAAATGTTTTTCGAGCTGAACAGGTTGGTGACAAAGAAGAACAGTTAACTGCTACAGAAGGTGCCTCTGCATATCATACAGTGATGCACAATCACACGTTTAGATCTATGGACTGCACATCAAAATTGCTTCAGATAACTTTAGAACCAAAATTTGCTTGTGCACGTACGAAAACAGAAGCTATTATTCGGAATGTGTTCACACTCCATGCTCTAAACGAGTTGAGATGTGACCTAGAAAACGTAACATTTATCTCCATACTGACAGATGCCTCCAACCACAAAGAAATCAAGATTTTTCCTTTGCTTGTCAGATACTTTGATCGCAATAAGGGACTGAAAGTTAAAATATTAGAGTTGAAGTCATTGCCGGGTGAAACATCTGATATAGTAAGTAGTTTTCTTATTGACTGTCTAACTGAAAATGGTTTAGAACTGAAAGTAGTTGGATTATGTGCAGACAACACAAATTCTAATTTTGGGGGCGCTGAAAGAAAAGTACACAACAATGGTTTCACAAAACTGAAAGAAAACCTTGGACATAGTTTGATAGGTGTTGGGTGTGCTTGCCATATTTTCCACAACACTGTTCGAGCAGCTGCAGACGTATTGCCTGTTGATGTTGAAATGACTATTGCAAAAATGTATCTGTACTTCAAATCATACACAGTTAGAGTTGAAAGTCTCAAGGAGTTTTGTCAGTTTGTTGACACAGACTTCCAGATGATTTTAGGTTATGCACAAACTATGTGGCTTGCGCTCTTGCCTGCTGTTGAAAGGGTTCTTTACATGTTCCTGCCTCTAAAATCATATTTTCAATCTCAAGACAGATGCCCAGTTTTTATACAGGAATTCTTTGAAAACCCACTGTCTGAGGCATGGCTTATTTTGGTTCACAGTCAGGCATCCTCTTTCCACGAAGCAGTGCAGAAAGTAGAGGGACAGATGGTCACTGTATTTGAAGTCATTGACAACATCAATAGGTTGAAAGCTATCTTGGAGTCCAAGCTGGAAGACGGCTTCTTGCCATCAAGAGTTCAGATAATCCTTAAAAAGCTGGAAATGGAAGGATTTCCACGTGATGATGTGAAAAAGTTTAACGCCAGTGTTTCTTCATTTTATGAAACAGCTTTAAGTTATTTGAAGAAATGGGCTGCAAATAATTTTCAAAACCTAGAGTCTTACAGCTGGGTAATGCTGAACAGAACACCAAATTGGGAAGATATTGAGAAGTCTTCATCATTAGTGAGTCAAACAGTGCCTTCAGTCGACTTTCCAGAAAATGAAATGTATGACGAATATTGGTTATTGGTTATGGAAGGCCTCGGTATCACAGCAAACGAATTAAAATCCATAATTGCTCAACCGCCCGTGCCAGTGGAATCATCCGAATTACTAACACATCTCCCAAACAAAGAAAGGTAACTGTGGTCCCTATCGTAGCAGTCTTAGCACACGCCAAAAGACATAAGGCGAAACCGCGCAGAAAGTGAACACAGCCAACTGTTCCCCGTCATACGATATCATCATTCATCGTAAACAAGCGGGATATCGAAGTAGGATCAAAACGGATGAGACACACAGCTCACGGTGTGCACAGAGCACTTTAACTCAGTAGCTCCTGCAACAAGCCGGACTTGGAATATGAGGAAACTGCAAGAAGGAACACCTTTCAGACATAGCCTTCAATGGTTCCTGCCGCCTATCCACCATATACCATGGGAGTTCACGTCCTCCCGAAAATGATGATCGTCGTAGCACTTGATGATGTTAGGCCGTCATTGATGACTCCAATTCCAAACATATAGACACACAGTGGTGGTAAGTTATCATTTCCAATCCAACAGAAGCCACCTGACCTGTAGTTAGTAAAACCACAGAGAGAATTTGATTTTGTGACCTTCACTGATTCACTCTTAAATGTGAATGTGTAGTTTACACAAGAGGAGAAGTTTTCAACTACATTGATCCCATTTAAGGCAATTCTGGGATAGCAAGGCAAGTGTCCTTAATAGCAGCAGAACTTGATGTTCTCCGCTCCCATCTTGTAGCTGCCGCCACACGATTCTGATGTCTCATTAACTTGGACATCATTCAAGAACAATGTCAGATTAACAGTTCGTTACTTCACAAAAAATTAGTGAGTGGAGTCTTAATAAAACATGACCAGGGCAGCGTTGGGTTGAACTAGCTTCCCACTTCAGAAACAATCATATGCCCGTTTCACATATTCTGAAGTTGGCAGAGTTCTTTTTGTGTCTACCTGGAACAAATGCTGCAACAGAACGAGTGTTTTCTCTGATGAACAGTTTGTGGACAAATGATAAAACACAACTAGGTGTTGAAACTTTAAAAGCCATGTTGATCACCAAAGTGAACTATGAGGGAACATGTGTCGAATTTTATAAGATGCTGCATACAAAGAAGGACATTTTACAGAAAATTCACTCATCTGAAAAGTACAGCATCTCTGTTTCACCTTCAATTTAAGTGAGTATCACTGTTTTTTTTTATCTCCTGATTATCCTGATAGCGTATTGTAGGTCTATATTATTAGATGTTTTAAAATGTATTATTATTCACTTGAAAATGACAGCAAGAAGAAATGTAATTTTATTGGTGGAAAATTGAAGTAAAATTATTCCGTCCCGGAATTGGATTTCAAAAATATGGTCACCTTACATAATCTGGAGTCTAAACCACTGGGAACTACTATTCGTGCTGCTTCGTCCTAAATGTTTGTCTGCGACGCAAGTATTCAACATTACCCTATCCAGGAGATCTTTGTCTTAATAGGAAATACAGATACACAATTTATTCCCGAACTGTCATCGTAACTCTATGCTATAGTCACGGCGAAAGACATCGCCAATGGTAGATATCATTTTAGATAACTGAGTTCGCTGTGTGCACTGACGTTTGCTTGATCGTGACAAGGCACTGTGTTGAAGTGTACGGGTTCGATTCTATCTATTGTTCTTTGTTTATTGTCTGTTCTTGATTATTTGTGATATTGTTTCTATGAGCGTGGCCGTGCGGCTAAAACCACTGTTCCGCTGGCTGAAAAGCCGACGTACGGTGTTCGAAGCCAGCGGTAGATAGAAAGGATTTTTTCTATCGGGGGTGAAATAAAAATCCTGAGTCTCACACGTCGTGGCGACTGCTTGACCAAGCAGCCTTTATCCCTCTGGTTCATTCGTTGTCCCCCGTCATACACCAGCAATGGTACTATGTGACGTAAAGATAGTTTTTTAAGATAGTTTCCATGAGTTGTAAAAACACTTGCTCCCTTTAAATGATTCACTTGATTAGTGTCAGCATTGATGTATGGAAGTTAATCATAGAGAATCACAAAACCCTCAACTACCTTGTGGACTATATTCTAGTTACAATCAAATGTTATGAGAGAACACCCAGAGTCAAAATCCAGAGGGAGGGACCCTAAGACAGTAGACGGCGTTAACCGTCTGGCATCCGCTGCATCTTCTTTCAATTCTGAACGTTTGGACTTTGTCCCTCCTTCGGAAATCCTTGAAACGAAGTCGAGAGGCAGATAATGCGAATGGGTAAAGCACTGTCTCCATATTCCGTGTCCAGGCAGAGTAGGCAAAGTGAAATAAGAAAGAAACTACCAATGTTTAAAAATTGCAGGATAAAATAACCAACTTAACTGTCCCGCAACGTGCTAAGACCCCAACAATCATGTCGATGCTCAGATGTCGAAGACTAAGATGGTTTGGGTATGTCCAGCGAATGGAAGAAAAGCGCCCCCACAGACAGAACATCACAATTAGAGTCTGCCAGATCCACTCTGATTGAAAACCCGTTAAAACGTTGCACTGTGTTCTGCGCCAGTGGCCCAGTGCATCCGATTTCAGCCAGCATTTTATTCAGGTTTGCTTTCCTTAGCCTTTGATTGTCCCCAATCTTCCTGCAAAGCAGCAGATAATCTTTTCTGTAGGGGGATTCTGCCCTTAGATGGTCGGCCCTCCCAGGTTTACGAGCACCATCTGCCCGAGTCATTAGAGGTGACTAACACAGATAGGCACACACAAAAATATGAGATGTGACTAACACAGACATGCACACAGCGATACCAGGCATGACTAACACTGACACACATCAAGATATATGACACATGACTAACATAAACATGCACATAAAGTTATGAGATATGGCTGACAGAGACATGCACACACAAAGATATGACACATGCCTAACCTAGACATGCACACAAAGATATGAGATATGACCAAAATAGACATGCACACACAAAAATATGAGATGTGACTAACGTAGCCATGCACACACAAGGATATGAGATGTGACATACACAGACATGCACACACAAAGATATGAGATATGACTAACATAAACATGCGCACAAAGATATGAGATATCACTAACGCAGACATGCACACACAAAGATATGACACATGACTAACACAGATACACACTAAGATATGAGATATGACTAACATGACACACACCAAGATATGAGCCATGACCAGTACACACACACACACACACACACACACACACACACACACACACACACACACACACACACACACGCTAAGATATGAGCCCACGGCCGGCACAGAAACACATCAAGATATGAGCCATGGCTTCACGGAAAAACACCAAGAAATGAACCATGTCCAGCAAAGAAATACATTAAGGTATCCATATGCTTGGGTATGTTGTAGTCGGCAGACTCTTCTTAACGTGGCAATCATCGACATATGAGACGCAGGCCCCGATTAGCTGTTCACAGGTTTCGTTCACACAGTTGTCCGGACATTTGAGAGTGCAGTGTGGCCCGTAGAACGTTTCCTTGCATGCACATTTCTTGGTTGACTGTTCACAGGTGTCGTTGAAACAGTTGTCCGGACATTTGAGAGTGCAGTCTGACCCGTAGTACATTTCCTTGCACGTAGTCTGCACTTTCAGGGTCACATATGATGTCACAGTCATCAGAACATGTCTGTTGCACTGTAGCCCAAAATTACCATCGGGACAAGTGTCATTACAGGTGTAGCCAAGATGTTTACATTGTAGGCATTTTCCGGATTTTTCCTCACATAAAGAACAGACACTAAGACAAGATTGCACAAAACGACCAAGAATGCCGGTCCAGACAATTGGTGTTTATAAATGTTTGCACCTCACACACCGTCAGTGCACTGTCGGCCTGCGGAATGGTCGGTGAGAACTCATTCTTAATCTGTGCCATTGTCGCTTGTGTGGTGACAACAATAGTGTTCACAGAAATATTTGGGTATGACATATCATTATACTGGAACACTACGCCGCCACTGTCAGAGAAAGCCTTTAGAGTGGCATTCTTTACCCGAATCATAGTGCTAGCTCGATGATAGATTCGAATGGTGTGAGCCTTCTGTGGCGTGGCAACGTTCAGATACCAGTAAACATATTTGGTTCCTCTTCTTAATTGTGTGTGTGCAGTCATTGTCATAGAGATTGGTCTTTGCGTTGCCATTAACTGTGGCCTCTGGTCCACATCCGTCTCCTGTATAACAAGATCAAAAATCAAGGAAAAATTATAAGAAAAACTAACAGAGGAATTCAAGAAACTCCGTAATGAAGTATTCACAGTAGAAGAAGAGTGGAAACAGTTTAAGGAAACAGTAACCAACATTTCTAAAACAGTTTGTGGAAGGAAGCTAAGAACAAAAGAAGGGAAAAAGACCACCCCTCAGTGAAACGAAACAATCAGAGAAGCAATTAAAGAAAAGAAGAAACTGTTTAAAAATTGGAGGGAGAACAGAACCAAGAAAAATATGAAAAATATGCCTTAGTTCAAAAAAGAGTTAAAATGTTGATCAAAGAAGCTAAACAAAAGAATTGGACAGAATTCGGACAAAACATGAGCAGGGACTTCAAGACAACCACAAGTATTTCTACAAAGCAGTAAAAGCCATAAGAGGGAGAAAAGAAAACCATGATCCTAGTGAGCTCATAAATGACAAAGACGGACAGCCAATATCAAATAACCAATGTATGCAACAGAGATGGAAAGAATATTTTGAAGACCTGTTAAACATACCAACTACCAATAAGACAACAAAAACAAAGCTAGAACTCACAAATACTAAACCCAACATCATGGAAGAGGAAATTGAGGAAGTAATAAAATATGCACCAATAAATAAAGCGCCAGGGATAGATAACATATAAATAAAATTAATAGCAGCAGCAGGAGAAACAGGATTGCAATGGCTGCACAGAATATTTAATGCAGCATGGCACCAACAACAAGCCCCAGAAGACTGGCAACAGGCAATCATCATACCAATATGGAAAAAAGAAAGGTAGCAAAAGAGACTGCAGTCAATATAGAGGTATATCTCTTCTCGGCCATGTAGGAAAGCTATACGCCAAAATCTTGGAAAAACAGGCTGAGACCAATAATAGAACTACAGTTAAGTGATTCCCAACTGGGGTTCCGAAAAAAAACAGAGGATGTACAGAGGATGTACTATTCACATTAAAACAGCTTGCTGAAAAAAAAAACGATAGAACACAATTAAAATTTATATATAGCCTTCATTGACCAGGAAAAAGCATTCGCCAGAGTAAACAGAGAACTGTGGGAGATACTAACAACATACGGAGTAAGCCAACATCTAATTAACCTGGAGACAAAACGAGCACTATACAATACAATCTTCATCCCAACGTTGTGCTACCAATGCCAGACCTGGACCCTAGATGCAAGAACAATAAGAAAAATAACCTCTACAGAGATGAAATGTGTTAGACGAATGACAGGAAACAGTCTGAGAGATAAGATCAGAAATGAAGAACTGAGAAAAAAGCTAGGAATAGCCCCCGCCATAGAATTTATAAGGACACAACAGATAAAATGGTTTGGCCACGTGACAAGGCAGAAAGAACAAAACACAACACAACGAGCCTTCGACAAACATTTTGAGAACACCAGACCCAAGTGTCGACCACGAAAAAGATGGATAGACGGAATACTAGAAGCACTAGGAAATATAACAGCAGCAGTGACGAACAGAAGAGCAAAAGACCTCAAATTATATCTCCCCTTGACGCTGAAAGGCAGATGAGGAAGGAAAGAATAATAATAATAATTACTATTATTATTCATCGTTTTCATTTAACATTTCATTGAAAGGCCAATATAATACGCTACTTAACAAATCAAAAATTACATTTCTTGTATTAATTCTATTTTAAAAAATTTTATTTCCATTTGTTATCAGATAACTACTTATGAATTTCACCAGCGAAGATCACGTGATTTAAAGGGAAGCGCTGATTGGGCTAATATGTTTAGATTCTTCCAGAGAGTCGACCAACGCTACAATCTGTCGGTCACAAGGGAGATGCATCCACGTCTGATGTCCTTCCAAAACTGGGTCAGTGAACACACATCGCAGCTCAGTTCTGCTTTTGAAGAAAATGAACCCCAACAATTTTGAACACGCAAAGGGAGACAATGAGATACATGAAAGAGTTATCCCGCTTATGTGTACATAGACCCGACGTTGTTTTGGGCAATTCACATTTGATAATAGGACACTCGTTATACAGAGCTTCGCAACAAAGGCAAGCTGACCATCAGATGCGGGACCCATTGAGCAATTATTTCAGCCCTTTAGCTTCTTGACACTCTACGAGAGGATGGCCCTCCTGGTTCATGACTCCCAGGCGTCGAGCTCCTGCTGCATTGATATCAATGTAATAGTAATAGTGCATGAAAATACGGGGCAGGTAACACAGCCGGTACCCATTTCTTCATAGACAATGACAGTAACATAGAATAGCGGTCATTAGTATTAGTGACAGAACAACAAGTTTGGGGAATGGAAAGTTCATAGCGGGTAGTGGACAGCCCACGAGGACTAAGGTGAAGGAAAAAGTAAAGTAAAGTACCCCTGTCACGCCAAGTGGCGTATAGGGAATATGGTGTTAGTGACCATCAATTTTACAGACCTTCAGCACATGATTTTTGGGGTAATGTGGCCGGTATTATGCCCGTGCTGCTTTACTTTCCCAGAAAAAAAATCCGGTACCCATTTAAGGCTGGGTGAACCCGGAAGCCGTCGGTTGGGATCGAACCCCACCCCTTGTCCTTTGTAGTCCAGTTCACTAAACACTGAGCTATAGCGGCTAAGGTGAAGGAAGGGTGCAGAATAATATTCGGACAGAACAAGTTTGGGAAGAATGGAAATTTTCAAAACAGTTGTAGTGGAAGTGGGGATAACACATGGCTTAACCGTCAGGTAAATAGGTTGACAAACAACTTCCAGGACAGGTCAAAGTCATAAAGTAAATATTATTTTGAAACTCGGGAGAGGTCAAACTGACCAGAGGTTATACTGGAATCACGAAAACAGTCTGTTATTGTGAAGTCTTAGACATATGGGTTCAAATATGGGTCAGAATGATGATATCCGATTGGTTCAAGGGGTTGAAAGTTGTCACTTCGCAACAATTGCGATAAATTCATTCGCTGCAGATATTCCATGGTAGAGTTATGTTGGCGTATTTAAGCTTCGACAGAATAGGTTTCAAGTTACGATAGGAGTCCAGTAGTCAGAAATATAGACTAAGTGAGCTTAATCCGTCTTCGGGCGAACTGCCGAAGACAGTCAGTTAGACAGTACTTTTTTTTTAAAGATTTAATATAGTTGAAAAGTTATGAATAACAGACTAGAGAGTAGTTAAGAGATCAGTGACTTACAAATTATTTGAGCAGTAGACAGAACCAGAATAAGTGAATTAGATCATATGAATTTAGTTGTCAAAGTGTTTTTGAAAGTGTTTCCAAGTTGTGCTTCATATTTCTTATAAGGAATCGTAAGTAAGTTGTGAGAGAGTAATTTACAATATGCACTTATGGGCATTTCAATATTGATCGACGATAGTCTCTGAATGTCCAGAATTAAAGAACATTAATTCTAAGAGAGGTGCATCTACTATTATGTATCACGTGCCAAGATAGAGATCAATAAACATGATTATGAATTATGAAAATAGTCAGTGATGATTGTGTTGAATACGTTGTGATCACTGTGCTGTGCTCTGGCTCCAACTATAATATCCTCTTCTTCTTCTTCCTTTTTAGCACCCAGTGGAGCATAGGTCTTCAACAAACACTTTCCAAGTCGTTCTGTTTTTTACCATTCTTTTAAGATCATTCCATGTCTTCCCCATCATCTTCATCTCTGCTTCTATCTGTCTTCTCCAAGAATTCCTTGGTCTTTCTCTTTGTCTTTTCCCCTGGGGATTCCAAAAAGAACCTGTTGTGTAATACTCTCGTAGTGTGTGTCCTATCCAGTGCCATCGTCTTCACTGTATCTCTTTATCCACAGGTATTTGACTGGTACAATTCGATAATTCTATGTTAGTGATTTTGTCCTGCCATTTCCATCCTTTTATTCTGCGTAAGCATCCATTAATGAAAGTCTGTATCTTCATGATTGTCAATTTTGTGGTTCTCCATGTTTCACAGCCATATAATAGGACCGCCTTAACATTTGAGTTGAAAATTTGTATTTTAGTATTTAACCTAATTTCTTTGGATTTCCATATGTTTCCCAGTGCAATGAAAGCTCCTCTTGCTTTTAATATCCTTATTTTGGTATCATTTTTTGTTCCTCCCTCTTTATCTATATTATAGCCCAGATATATGTAAGAATGCACATCTAATAGAGGTATTTCTCCTAGTTTTATTTAGTTATTGCCAACTGTATTAATTCTCATAAGGTTGGTCTTATCTCTATTAATCTTCAGTCCTAGCTGTTGTGATCTCTCATCAAGTATGCCTATTTTATCCTGCATCTGTTGATGGCTGTGTGATAGGAGAGCTATGTCATCAGCAAAGTCTAAATCATCAAGTTGTTTGATCAGTGACCACTGGATAACAAACATGGACAAGTCGAGGACATACCTCAGAGTTATTTTTGATCGCAGCCTGTGTTTTCGGGACCACGTCGACCATGTGATAAGAAAATCCCAACAAAGGATTAGCGCCTTGAAGGTCATGGCAGCTGCCAACATCGAGCAGAGGCTACTTACTCTTCTGTTCCAGGGATTAGTCCTCGCACCAATCGAGTATACCATGGCAGTTCTTACTGTCAGTACGACTCAAATTGATAGGCTGGAGAAAATACAAAATGAAGCCATGCGCATTATCTTGGGATGTACAAAGGACACTCCCTATGTATCAATGAGGTATCTTCTTGACTTTCCAACCATGGATGACAGAATCAAGATTTGGAGAGCACGAGCATACCTGAAGATTAGGACAGATAAAGAGCATCGATTGCACCACACGCTCAACACAGGGAAAGGTGCCAGACTAAAAAGAGGCAAATCATGGGTGGGCCGAGCAGTAGATGTCATCAAACAGGTCTGTGGGCTTACCAATATCAGCGTTGGTGAGGAGTGGATACCGGTGCCTACGTCGTTCAAGGGGACTTTCTTGTGTATTGTCACACTCGACAGGAAAAGTAGGGAACAACCCGGTCGTGGTTAATGCTGAGGTCAACGGTCTCATCTGCGAACACACCGATGAGAAAGATGCAGTCATCTATACAGACGGATCTGTAATACGGCACCTAAGAAGTGCATGGGCATTTAAAGCACGCTCGGCAGGCAGAATAGTCAAAGAAGACAGTGGTGCATACGTCATGACCACGAATAGCATGACAATGGAGGTGATGGCAGTGACCAAGGGCACTCAACTGGTTAGAGTCACACGATTACACCCACGCATATATACTGAGTGATTCGATGAGCATGATAAAAAGTGGAGGCGGGCCCTGTACGCATGCAATGGGTAGAGTCGTTGCAGAAATCCAAAATACGTAAGGTCACCTTTGTCTATGTCGCTGGACATGCCAGAGTACGGGGAAATCAAAGAGCGGACTGGTTGACTAGCGGCGCTGTCGTTGAGGACGGGCAACCAATGGATCGGGCGGACATCATCAATGCCCTCCGAGATGTGGGAAGAGCACAGGACTTCGACAAACACAGATCAACGTCACTTCTCGGATGATGGAAATGGGAGTTTTGCACAGCCAGAAATGAGACACTTAGTGGCAGTGCAAGAAGACTTATCAACCAACACAGAACTGGAGTCGTCAGTCGCTGGACACTGCGGGAATTGCTGAGGGGATCTGAGCACCTATGGACAAGTTCGGAGTGCAATGATGATGACCCGCAAATAACTCAATAAACTGAATTAATTAATCAAATGTGTCACTCTCTTTACCTTGTTCCTATCAATTTCTCCAATGAATACAAAAAAATAATATAATTTACTGTAAAAAGTAAAAAGAAAGTAATGACCCCCGACACGCCAAGTGGCGTATATGGAATATTGTGTTAGTGAACATAAATTTTACAGACCTTCAGCACATGATTGGGAGCCGCGATAGCTCAGTGGTTAGTGAACTGGACTACCACGGACAAGGGGTAGGGTTCGATCCCAACCGACGGCTTCCGGGTTCACCCAGCCTTAAATGGGTACCGGATTTTTTTCTGGGAAAGTAAAGCAGCACGGGCGTAATACTGACCACATTACCCCAAAAAATCATGTGCTGAAGGTCTGTAAAATATAGGGTCACTAACACCATATTTCCCTATACGCCACTTGGCGTGACGGGGGCACTTTACCTTTTTTTTACTCAGCACATGATTTCTGGGGTAATGTGGTCGGTATTATGCCCGTGCCGCTTTACTTTTCCAAAAAAGAAATCCGGTACCCATTAAAGGATGGGTGAACCGGAAGCCGTCGGTTGGGATCAAACCCTAACTCTTGTACTTTGTAGTCCAATTTACTAACCACTGAGCTATCGCGGCTGAAGTAAAATAAGTTCAGATCAAAATAACATTTCTGAAAATGAAAAACGTCTAGTACAAGTCTGTGTCATTAGAAAGTGTGAAAGAGTGGTCATAGTTGCTATAAAGTGTCAACTCTAACATACGGAAGCGAATCATGCATGGATAGTACACAAGCAAATGCAAAGACAATTGGAGGCCACAGAGATGGGATTTCTCAGAAGAATTGAGGGAGTGCCCTGGACAGCTAAAATGACCAACGTGGAAGTTCTCAAAGTGGCCAACACAAAATGGAAACTCTTAAAAGACAGCAGAAAGGATTAATCGAAATTTTTTTAGCACATCGTGAAAAGAGGAAAGTTGTAGCGCAAATGCATATAGTGCTGGTACTGATAACATTTGTGTGAACATATGTAAAAGTTATGTTAAAATATGTTACATATATATATATATATATATATATATATATATATATATATATGTATATACAATTTTTTTGTCTATCTATTGACCTTTCGAGCCGTAGCCAGCCCATAGGACGTAGACCAAGATACTCCTTCTCTTACCTAAATTTGTATTCTTGCAGTTTTCAATTCTTTCTCTTATCTGAATTTTTTTTCTGGCAGTTTTCAATTCTTTTAAAGATATTTTATCAAATCTCGCCATTTGTCTCTGTTCTGTGCAAGCAGCTCTATCTAATTGAGGGAGCCGAATCCTGCTGCACTTGCCTCTCTCATCAATGTTCTTCTCAGTGTCTCTCTGTCTCTTCCACTTTTCCTCTTACATGTTGTTTCCCACATGAGGGCTTGCTTTGCTATTCGGTTATTATCTCTTCTCATCACATGTCCAACATATGACCATCGTCTTTTCTTTATTACTGAAGATATTAGTGGTTGATTGGCGATTTCTATAATTTCCTCGTTTGTTTTGAATTTTTTGTAGCAACAGAAGAAATGTTTGACTTTACGAGATTTATTCACATTCCCACGTAATGTGATCAAACAAAGAATAGCCTGAAGGTGAAGAAAGAATTGGGAGCCGCGATAGCTCAGTGGTTAGTGAACTGGACTACAAAGGACAAGATTGGTTCGATCCCAACCGACGGCTTCCGGTTCACCTTGCTTTTAATGGGTAGCGGATTTTTTTGGGGAAAGTAAACCGGCGCGGGCGTTATACAGTACCCCAAAAATCATGTGCCGATAGTATGTAAAATGTATGGTCACTAATACCATATTCCCTATACGCTACTTGATGTGACGGGGGTACTTTGCTTTACCATTTTACAGGGAGGAATTGATCGCTAGTTACAGCTAGCAAGTACAGTAAACAACCAACCCTGCCATGTCTACAACAACTATTCCATGCACATTATTTCCCATGAACGTAAAGATCAGAGAATTATAAAACAAATAAATGTCATGTTGAAGATAGCGCAAACCTTTATTGTCATGTGTCTGTGTGATGTATGTTCATCATTACAATGTACGTGTTGACTTGTGGTCACAAAGAAAGCGATTTCCTTCATTGTGGTTCTTGAATTGAACAAACAAATGTAGATATGATGACGTGTTAATCAGCTTCATCCTTCCTTCTAAATTATCAGTCTGATTACGTACATTCAGTGCTTGCTTCGAATGACATCCCCTTGAAGGCTTTAGTCGCCAGATGGCTGTTCTGTTGTTATATTTCTTTATCTTCACAGCTTCTGTCTGTGGTAAGTAAATTCTCTCTTAGTTCAAGCTCATTTGTTTGTTAAAATGGTTGTGATTTAGCATAGTATGAGAAGTTTAATGTGTGAACCACAATCCATGTTGGTACATTGTTTAGACGTTGCTCAGTGTTTTACCGTCGGTTATCTTTCCGTCCCTGAAGAATACCTCAGGTAATATTTCATTTTTAAATAGCAGAGTCTAGTGGAGGGCTTGGTTCGAACCTCGGTAGAGCGCATTAAAAGCGAACCAGCTATGATTTACCTATCTTGTCATGTGTAGTTTAACTTTACGGGAAACTTTAACTTTACAAAGAAAATTATCAAGACCAATAATTAAATATCAAAGTTGAGGGAATACACCTGGAGACAGTTCAGAGCTACAACTACCTGGGACATAATATAACCAGAGATGGAAAATGTAAAATTGAAATAAACAAAAGAATAGATATGGCCAAAGGTAATTTTAAGGCCATGAAAAATATATTAACATTATAACATCATGGCTAAAACTAAGAATAGCAAAATGTTAAGTCTTCTCACTATTCCTGTATGGTGCAGAAACATGGACATTAGACAAGAAAACAGAACAGAAAATTGAGCCTTTGAAATGTGGATATATAAAAAAATAAGTAGAATTGGATGGAAATGAAAGAAAACAAAAGATGCAGTTTTAAAACAACTAAACATGAAAAGACAACTACAAAACACAATTAGAACAAGACAAATGAATTTTTGGGGGCATGTTAAAAGACACAATAGCCTACTAAAAGTAATCTTGGAAGGGAAAATACAAGATAAAAGAGACAGTGGCATACCAAGACTAACATGGACGAGTAACATCAAAAGATGGACAGATCAACTTATGACAACCTGTACCATCAAAGCAAGAGACAGAGCAGAATGGCGCTCCATGGTAGCCAACCTTCGTTGCGGAGAAGGCACTCGATGATGATGATGATGATGTTGATGATGATGATGATGACATAGCTCTCCTATCACGCAGCCATCAACAGATGCTGGGAAAAATAGCATACTTGATGAAAGATCACAACAGCTAGGACTGAAATTTATTTTGAAAATTAATAGAGTAAAGGCTAACATTATGAGTATTAATGCAGTTGGCAATAACCAAATAAAATTAGGAGAAATACCTCTACTAGACGTACAATCTTACATATATCTGGGTAGTAATATAGATAAAGAGGGAGGAACAGAAAATGATAACAAAATAAGGATATCAAAAGCAAGAGGAGCTTTTGGCAATGGAAGTCCAAATAAATTATTTTAAATACAAAAATAAAAATTTTCAACTCAAATTTAAAGTCAGTCCTATTATATGGCTGTGAAACATGGAGAATAACAAAATTGACAATCGTGAAGATACAGACTTTCATTAATGTATGCTTACGCAGAAAAAAAGGTTGGAAATGGCAGGACAAAATCACTAATATAGAATTATGGAAATGTACCAGTCAAATACCAGTGCATAAAGAGATGCAGTGAAGACGATGGCGCTGGATAGGACACACGCCGCGGAAGCCAACTGAGAGTATTACACAACAGGCCCTATTTTGGAATCCCCAGGGGAAAAGACAAAGAGGAAGAATAAAGAATTCTTGGATAAGATAGATAGAAGCAGAGATGAAGATGATGGGGAAGACATGGAATGATTTTAAAAGAATGGCAAGAAACAGAACAACTTGGAAAGGGTTTGTTAAAGACATATGCTTCACAGGGAGCTTAACGAAGAAGAAGAAGACGACGAAGAAAGAGAAAAGATACCAGACAGCTTAAGAGATTGGCTTTGCAGAAGGTCAACAACAGAAATGATAAATAACTGTCGAGATCGAAAGTTGTGGTGAGACATGATCACCTTCGTCAAAACGAATGGTACTTGATTATGATTCTTTTGTTTATTTCAGTTTAAATTTCCCAGCATTGGCTATAGTTTGTCCAAGGTAGTTCTGAACTGTCTCTGTTCTTCCAACTTTGATATCCACTTGTCAGATTCAAATACAGATTGTATTCAAATACATTCCAATATTTTCAGATTGTACAGAAAATGAGTCTAAAACTTTCCCTTAAAAAGCTGCTCCACAGACGACATGGACTTACTCTGTCTGTACTCACAACTTAGAAGTGACACTGAACTTACAACTCAAGATGGTTGTTGTTTATCGTTTGTGAGGCAGCTTCTGTGGTCTCCTAGAAATAAAACAACTCCTCGAGTGATGTCCGCCTCTGTCTACGACAGGTATTAAATATAAGTACCTTAAAGTGAACGTCAGCTCCTGGCAGTTTGGTCCATCTCTTGAATTATCAACCTACGGCCGAGATAATCAAGAGCTGAAGCATAAATATTTTCTTATAGAAGATGTCATTACATTAAAGATACAGTTTGTTCAGCGTTTGTTTTCTGAAATGGGCGGAGTCAGGAAGAACGTGACCAAGATGGCTGTTGTATTTCTCGACGGGGCAGATTTCTCAATTCAAGAAACTAGAAGTATCTCAAAGATTGTAGCTCAGGAAATGACTGACATCAAGATATTTGTTGTGGTCTTTGGGGGTGAGCTTCAAACACAAACTGTTGTCATGGGCGATACACTTATTCTGCGAGATTATCTCAACAATAACTACAAACATATTCTCATTATGGCAATATGTAACCAGTGTATGGAGGGATGGTGGTCGCTACAACATAGCGAGGGTGCTGATTTCCTGTCTTGTTATAAAATGGTAGAATCTGATGTTCCAAGAAACTGGGGAGATTCCTGGGCTCTGTGTGACCAAAACTATTCAGCAGTTTTGGCTGGCATTGAAACAAAACAAGAGCTGCTCTTTCTACAGACACAAATGAGTTCATATTTTAAACAGCGTTGTATTCACAACACCGACGTCACATGTCGGCCATCATCTCAAGTGAGCAATGGTCTAGTCAGAGACTCATTGAGCGCTGAGAGACGTTTTCATTGGGACTTTTTAGATATATATATGGACCGTCCTCTGTTGGTAAATAACTGGCTTCCGGGTCAACCTTCTGGTGAATACAGCCAAGCTCAGGTCGTGTGGCAGTTTGTCTGGAGCGGTCATGACGTCACTAATGTCTCCATAAACGGAGCTCGTTTTGTTGATGGATGGACGGACGTTGATTGGAAGACAGCAATTAGATTCAGTTTATGTGAGCTGACTCTTCCTCGTAGAGTTGAAGACGCGATGAGAATGAGCATACAACCTGCCTCCAACAAAAGTCTCAGTCAAGCTTTATCACAAGGTCATTTTGTGAAATTCCATGACAACATTGTATCGGTCACGACCCACATTGCTAGCACCGATTTCTTGAAATTTCTGAAGGAAAGAAACGAATCATTTCCCATGTTTGAATGTGGACCGGATGGGTCTACCCCTCGATACATCTCATATTTGTATGTTTGTGACGACGTTATCCACTGTTCCAACAGACGAGATGAGGAGTGGTGTGTAAACAAACACGTTGGGTGCCTTATCAAAGAAACAAAACAATGCAATGGAGTTACCTGTTGTGACGGTTCATGCTTACCCTGGCAGTTTGTTAATGACGGACAGATCGACTGCTCTGTTTGTGTCAGTGATTCTAGTATTGATGTCAACGATGAGAGTGGGATTCTGAACAAGTTTCTACAGAGAAACGAGAGCTGCGCGTTTATTTGTAATGTTGATAAATGTGTGCACATCTCCCAGCTGAACGATGGACGTACACATTGTACTGGAGTAGATGACCGTTTGGATGAGACGATCGGAAATCTGGAAACAGCGAACACTTGTCGAAACGTACTGGGTCACGTGGTCTGGGCTCCCAGGTGTGTCTTTGTCAAAGATGTGTACGGAGGTGTTGTTGGGTGTAGAGATATGTCCCATCTAGAGAATTGTAAGGACTTTGTGTGTCCACCAGGCTATGTGAAATGTCCTAACACTTACTGTATTCAACGATATCTTGGGGACCGACATGCGGACTGTCCTACAGGAGAAGATGAACAAAGCGACTACATCGGTCTCTGTGTTGGAAACTTTGCATGCTGGGACAGTAGGATGTGCATCCATCCTGACCTAGTTTGTGACGGACATTCTGACTGTCCACACGGAGACGATGAAATGGATTGTGCTATAACTTGTCCTAGAGGTCTCCGCTGTGTTTCTGGAACAATCACTGTATCCGACTACAGCAAAGCCATCCCCCATATTGAATATGATCGTAGAAATGCATTACTTCGATACTTTGATTGGTCAGGAGTGAGAATACCTGGATTCTCATTCAGAAAATTAGGTGAGACAATTGTTATTATATTCTCAAACTGCAAGTTACACAATTTAAAGAACTTCATAACTGCGGGCTTAACACTTCTGCAAATATTGGATCTCAGCTACAACCTTATAACGTCAATAGATGACAGATACCATGAAAGTCTACGCTGCAGAAATTTATGTCACCTGAATCTCTCTTACAACACGAGGCTCGTCGAAATTCATTATGTGAAATTGCCATTACTGGAAGTGCTGGACCTCTCACACACCAGCTTAACGTATTTAGATCGATCTTTTACGAATACGTTCTTGAAGTTGAAAAACTTAAATCTGAGCTTCACTTATATCAATAGTTTTCTAGTAAATCAGTTTCCTTCGAACTTATTCTTACATACATTAGATTTACGTGGACTTCATGTAGATCATGTATATGGAGATTTCTTTTACGGCCTCACTGTTATTCAGCATTTGTATTCTGACAGCTTTGAGTTGTGCTGTCCACAAGTTAGAGGAACAAACATTCCATCTTACACATGCCACGCCCCCGACGACGCCCTTTCTTCTTGTTTTGATCTGGTAGGAGCCAATGTTCAGCGTGTTCTTCTGTGGGTGGTGGCTGTTCTTGCTGTTCTAGGGAACATGACGGTTATTGTCTATCGCGTGTTCTCGTACAGGTCAACTCTCATTACAGGTTACGGCCTGTTTGTAACAAACTTGGCTATGTCTGATATTGTTATGGGAGTCTATTTGTTCATTATTGCTGGAGCCGATTATTACTATCGTGACGTTTATGTTTTGTATGACAAGACCTGGAGAGGAAGTGATCTATACAAACTTGCAGGTTTCCTGGCTACTCTCTCTTGTGAAACATCGACCTTCTTTGCTTTCCTTATTACTCTGGACAGGTATTTAGTGATGAAGTATCCCTTTGGTCAAATCAAGTTAACAAAACTTGCTAAAGTTATTGCTGTGTTTTTGTCTTGGATCATTGGTTTCCTTCTTTCACTGACTCCAATTGTGTCTAAGTTTGAAATATATTCTTATAATGCTATGTGTCTGGGTTTACCTTTGACAACTAAACGACTCAACGGCTGGGAGTTCTCGTTTAGTGTATTCATCGTACTCAACTTTCTAATTTGTCTTGTTCTGACTTCCTGTCAAAGAGCTATCTTTGGAGCCATGTCAGAGAACAGAATCTCTGCAACATCGTCCAGCACGTCTCCCTGAAGGGTTGAAGACATTCTAGTGGCCAAACAACTGTCTCTGGTAGCTCTGTCCAATTTTCTCTGTTGGTTTCCTATTGGAGTTATGGGCTTCTTGTCTCTTGTCGGACGTGAGATCAGCAATGATGTTTACGCTTGGACAACGGTTATCGTCCTTCCCGTCAGCTCTGCAGCAAACCCACTTCTGTACATGATTCCAAACCTTTTAGTTAAATGGGATGCATTTAGACATAGTGTCAGTAGAAGGTACAGATAATCGTAGTTTCATGCAATAAATACGCGCATACATGCAACGATACATTCTGCTTGATTGCTTCACACTTAACTCTTGCTGTACGGAAGCTTTTTATCGACATAACGGAAGAGATTTCAGAGACAAAATTGTTCATGGTTTTAAGAATCAATCTATATATTTATATTTATCTAACATATAACACATTATATTTAAATTTTTATATAATTGAACAAGGTATAAGATTTCACCAATATCAAGATGATACAAGACATGTAAAATGAATATGGTTTGATGGCGTTCACACTAATCAAATTGAGAGTGGCGCACTATGCGACGAAACGTACACTGCCAAAATCGGCATGGCGCACAATGCGGCGAAACGTACGGAAAGAGTTACCTCTATCCTGTTATCTCGTCTGACCTCCGTCCAAACTCATGAATGATTTCCCACCAAACCCTTCACTTTCTATTGACATTCATTTTCGCTAGGAGCGGTCGAATGTTGCTACAAGTTAAGTCTCGCTTTTATTTCATAGATATTTTGGCTCATATATTTTCATATTGTATTATGTTTTACTAATATCTTCAGTAATAAAGAAAAGATGATGGTCATATGTTGGACATGTTATGAGAACAGATAATAACCGAGTAGCAAAGCAAGCCCTCATGTGGGAAACAACAGGTAAGAGGAAAAGAGGAAGACCCAGAGAGACACTGAGAAGAACATTGATGAGAGAGGCAAGAGCAGCAGGAATTGACTCCCTCAATTAGATAGAGCTGCTTGCACAGAATAGAGACAAATGTCGAGATTTGATAAAATATCTTTAAACGAATTGAAAACGGCAAGAATACAAATTTAGGTAAGAGAAGAAGTGTCTTGGTCTACGCCCTATGGGCCGGCTACGGCTCAAGAGGTCAATAGATAGATTATGTTTTTTAACCTCTAATATACAGCACATCTCTCTCCCTCGTTCCATTATTTCATCTCTGATCCCTATGTTTATTTATCCATAACTTACCAGTCCCGATCCTCCTAGATGTAGTAAAGTTTATCTATATTTTATTGTTTGTTGTTGTTTTCGTTTTCTGAAGAAGGCTACATGTAGACTGAGACGTCAGTATTTTGTTGTTTTCCTTTTACATAAACTTGTCGCCATATCTTGTAGGAGTGTTCGTCACATCGCTTACTAGCTCCTACATATATTATTTTTATTTGTTTTAATAATAAAAAGAAATTGGATAATGAAACGATTGTTTTTGTGTCAACTGGTGTGTTTTAACCTATTATTTTTGATTGCAGTTTTCTAGCTTTGTATTAATTTGTTTATGTTTCAAAATGTATGTTCGATGCCCTGGTTATTCAACATGACAAATGATATCTTTGGGGCATGTTAAAAGAAACATCAGCATACTAAAAGTAATCTTTGAAGCGAAAATACAACTTGAAAAAGGCAGACCAAGATTAACATGGACGAGTAACTTCAAAGGATGGGCAAGTCAGCCTATGACAACCTGCAATATCAAAGCAAGAGACCTGGCGGAATTGCACTTCTTGGCAGCCGATCTTCGACGCGGAGACGGCATTGAATGATGATGTTGTACAATCGTCATCATCATCATGTGCCTTACCGGTTGGCGTAGGTGATCATGTCCCTCCACAATCTTCTATCCACAGTGCATCTTATCAGTTCTGTTGTTGACTGTTTTCCATACCATGACACCAAGCTATCCAGTATTTTCTCTCTTTGTCGCCCGCGATCTCTCTTTCCTTCTATTTTGCCAGTTGTAACCAAGTATTCCAACTTTCCTCTTCTCATGATGTGCCCGAAAAATGTTGATTGCTTCTTTCTGATGTTTTTTAACAGCTCCCTTTTTGTGTTGGCCTCCTTGAGAACTTCCTCATTGGTCTTTTTATCTGTCCAGGGAACTTTCAACATTCTTCTGAGAAATCCCATCTCTGTGGCCTCCAATCGTCTTTTTATTTGTTTGTCTACTGTCCATGATTCGCTTCCATAGGTCAGAATTGGTTCTATATAGCACCGATGAACTCTCTTTCTCATTTCTATTGACATAGATTTGTTGAATAAGATATTTTTCATTTTCTGAAATGCTATTTTGGCCTGAGCTATTCTGCTTTTTATTTCTGTGGTGCATCTCCCATCTGATGTTATTATTGTGCCCAAGTAGTTGACGAGTTGCACTTGTTTCAGATTTGTCTTGTTTATTTTTATGCTGCATGATGGTGATGATTGTTTCTTCGATATAACCATTACTTCAGTTTTCTTGCTATTCAGACTGAGATCTTTCTTGTTGCTTTCTTCCACTATTATGTCTATAATTTCTTGTAGTTCGTTCTCTGTCTCTGCTATTAAGACTGTGTCATCCGCATAGCGCAAATTATTTATGTTGTGACCGTTCACTTCAATTCCTTTTTTGTCTACTATTGATCTCATAAAATGTCAATGGGACTCATTAATGTGGACTGCTCTGCCAAGTCAACCTAAATTTTCACTTTAGGGATTTTTGCACCGTATTTCGGTGGTTGTAGGCTGCATTCACTAGAGTAAGCGGGTATATATGGACGCAGCCATTGCTGTGTGTACTATGTCACCATAATGGCTCATAGTATATCCCTAGACCATTCGTACGCTAATGTTGAAAGGCGAAATGACGGAACTTTGTTCATGACTTTGCAGCACCGGGGTGACTCCCTGGGTTTCATATTAGTCAGGAAGGATGTTGTCTAGATTCAAGATGGCTACTGTGAGATCGAGGGGAGACGAGCATGCTGCTTGCTTGCTGCGTTTGACTGATGACTAAATGAGTACAAGTTTTTATCAGCCGCCCTTAAATGGGCGTTAAGTTGGTTGTGTTGTAGCTTGTACCATGTTGTCTTCCCTCTTCGACCCCTACTTGCCTGGCCAAACTAGACAGGTTACTCTGTTACTAGAGGCACCACGGAGAGGTGGAGCAGGGTCTGGATGATTCTGATTCACCGATCCTGGCGCAAGTCATCAGCTCTTTCAGCTCTGGTGCTGTGAGGTGCGCCTTCGCCTCCGGATAGACATGTGATTTTATAATTTAAATATGTGATTTTATAATTTCAATATGTGGTTTATAATTTCACAAATTTAAATTGCAGGAAGATCTTACGGTCTGTTTGATGTGCGACGGGGATGTTCCGACGACTAACTGTGTTTTATAAGTTCGGATTTGAAGTCAAAAACAATGTCCTTACATCATCAAGCGCTATACATTTTAAGAAAATATGACGATCATCATTTTCAGGAGTCCGTGAACTTCCGGTCAATATGGTGGATAGACGGCAGGAACCATTGAAGGCTATGTCTAAAAAGTGTTCCTTCTTGCAGTTTCCTCATATTCCAAGTCCGGCTTGTTGCAGGAGCTACTGAGTTAAGTGCTCTGTGCACACCGTGAGCTGTGTGTTTCATCCGTTGTGATCGTGTTTCGATATTGTTTACGACGAATGATTAAATCGTATGATATGGAACAGTTGGTTGTGTTCACTTTCTGTGCGGTTTCGCCTTATGTCTTTCGGCGTGTGCTGAGATTGCTATGATGGGGCCTACAACTACCTTTCTTTGTGTGGGAGATGAGTTAGTAATTCGGATGATTCCACTGGCACGGACGGTTGAGCAATTATGGATTTTAATTCGTTTGCAGTGATACCGGGGTCTTCCATAACAATAACAATAGGATTTAACTCAATGAGGTGGAATGTGACTATGCTATGTATTTTGATAAAATATTAGAACGAGTTGTGGACTCCGTTACCTTCTCTGAAAATTCTCCGCTGCCATATTCTTTACCTTAGAGGTACACCAGCTCTAGTTGTGTTGGAAATGACAACTCGCTTCTCAGCTTCTTATATATTGCTCATCGCCACCAACATGTAACAAGCCTGCCCGCTGAGGAGAATCACCCAGATCATGTGACGTTTTCAGAGGGTGGGCTGTTATAGGTAAAATGACCATCATCATCATCATGTGCCATACCGGTTGGCGTAGATGATCATGTCCCTCCACAATCTTCTATCTACAATG
Organism: Megaustenia siamemsis; assembly: GCA_032433765.1. Classification (NCBI taxonomy): domain Eukaryota; kingdom Metazoa; phylum Mollusca; class Gastropoda; order Stylommatophora; family Ariophantidae; genus Megaustenia; species Megaustenia siamemsis. The sequence continues at coordinate 44,368,390 of JAVIAB010000159.1, read as the reverse complement.
CATCGTTTCAGTTCTGTTGTTGACTGTTTTCCATGCCATGACACCAAGCCATCCAGTATTTTCCCTGTTTGTCGTCCGCAATCTCTCTTTCCTTTTATTTTGCCAGTTGTAACCAAGTATTCCAAATTTTCTCTTCTCCTGATTTGCCCGAAAAATGTTGATTCTTCTTCTTCTTCTTCTTTCCTTCCTCATTTGCCTTTCAGCGTCGAGGGGAGATATAATTTGCGGTCTTTTGCTCTTCTGTTCGCCTCTGTTGCTGTTATGTTTCCTAGTGCTTCTAATATTCCATCGATCCATCTTTTTCGTGGTCGACCCTTGGGTCTGTTGTTCTCACAACGTTTGTTGGAGGCTCGTTGTGTTGTGTTTTGTTCTTTCTGCCTTGTCACGTGGCCGAACCATTTTATCTGTTTTTTCCTTATATATTCTATGGCTGGGGCTATTCCTAGCTTTTTTCTCAGTTCTTCATTTCTGATCTTATCTCTCAGACTGTTTCCTGTCATTCGTCTAACACATTTCATCTCTGTAGAGGTTATTTTTTCTTATTGTTCTTGCATCTAGAGTCCAGGTCTGGCATTGGTAGCACAACGTTGGAATGAAGATTGTTTTAGTTGTCTGCCTTCTATAGTTATGTTGATGTTCTGTTTATTTTTGGCGACATTCATGACTTCTGTTTTGTTGATGTTGATTTTCATGTTGTATTTTGTTCCTAAGATGTTGAGTTTGTTTAAGTGTTCTTGTAGGTCTTCTATTGTTTCATGTATTTGTGCCTGGTCGTCTGCAAATAGAAGCTCGTTGATCTCCTCTGTCTCTGATGGGTTGGCTAGCTTGCATATATGGTCCATGTATGTAATAAACAGTAGGGGGGATAGTACGCACCCCTGTCTTACACCTGATCTAACTTCGAAGTGGTCTGTGTAGCCTGCTGCTGTTCTGACCCTGCTGCTGCTGTTGGCTTAGAGACTTTTAATAATGTTGGTTAGATGTTGGCTTACTCCGTATGTTGTTAATATCTCCCACAGTTGTTCTCTGTTTACTCTGTCGAATGCTTTTTCCTGGTCAATGAAGGCTATGTATAAGTTTTGGTTGTGTTCTGTCGTTTTTTCTGCAAGCTGTTTTAGTGTGAATAGTGCGTCGGTACATCCTCTGTTTTTTCGGAACCCATTTGAGAATCGCTTAACTGTAGTTCTATTATTGGTCTCAGTATTTTTTCCATGATTTTGGCGTATAGCTTTCCTACATGGCTGAGCAGAGATATACCTCTATATTGGTTGCAGTCTCTTTTGCTACCTTTCTTTTTCCATATTGGTATGATGATTGCCTGTTGCCAGTCTTCTGGGGCTTGTTGCTGGTGCCATGATGCATTAAATATTCTGTGCAGCCATTGCATTCCTGTTTCTCCCGCTGCTGCTATTATTTCTATTGGAATGTTATCTATCCCTGGTGCTTTGTTTCTTGGTGCATATTTGATTACTTCTTCTATTTCCTCTTTCATGATGTTGGGTTCAGTATTTGTGAGTTCTAGCGTGGTTTTTGTTGTCTTGTTGGTAGTTGGTATGTTTAACAGGTCTTCAAAATATTCTTTCCATCTCTGTTGCATACATTGGTTATTTGATATTGGTTGTCCGTCTTTGTCATTTATCAGCTCAGTAGGATCATGGTTTTCTTTTCTCGCTCTTGTGGCTTTTACTGCTTTGTAGAAATCTCTTGTGGCTGTCTTGAAGTCCCTGCTCATGTTTTGTCCGAATTCTGTCCAATTCCTTTGCTTAGCTTCTTTGATCAGCATTTTAACTCTTTTTCGAACTAAGGCATATCTTTCATATTTTTCTTGGTTCTGTTCTCCCTCCAATTTTTAAACAGTTTCTTCTTTTCTTTAATTGCTTCTCTGATTGTTTCGTTCCACCACGGGGTGCTCTTTTTCCCTTCTCTTGTTCTTAGCTTCGTTCCACAAACTGTTTTAGAGATGTTAGTTACTGTTTCCTTAAATTGTTTCCACTCTTCTTCTACTGTGCCTACTTCGTTAGGGAGTTTCTTGAATTCCTCTCTGAGTTTTTCTTCTAGGGTTTTCCTTGTTTCTTGATCGTTTAATTGTTTTATTTTTATTGTCTGTTCTTTTCGCTTCTTTTGTTTGTTTTCGTATATTCTCTTTATTTTTGGCTGTCTTAGTGTGATCATAACCATCTTGTGATCCGTATCGTCTGTAATATTTGGGATTGCTCTACTGTCGGTTACTCTTTTCTTGTTCTCTTTTCTTGTTAGTATAAAATCTATCTGGCTTCTGCATGTTGTGTCATTCCATTTGTACCAGGTGTATACTTGCGACTCTCTATGTAGCTTAAGAGAATGGCTTGGTCAACAACAGAAATGATAAATAACTGTCGTGATCGAAAGTTGTGGAGAGACATGATCACCTACGCCAGCAGGCCCGATACTTGATGATGATGATGATAATGACTGAATCACCATGATTGCTTGCTACCAACCATCTGTTAAAAAGCCAAAGGCTATATAAATACATATGAACTGATAGGATGGTGATTTCATGCATTGCTAATCAGCTTGTGTAATTATCACATGTGACGTCAGTGTTATAACACTCCCTCAACATAGGCCTGACACATATACGTAGGGACTGATGACGCAATAGCGCAAACACCACAAATAACCAGAACATTATCATCATCATCATCATCATCATCATCATCATCATCATCATCATCATCAGATGTACATCTGAAATAAAGAAACGAATAGGAATCGCAAAAAGTAATTTTAATGTCATGAAAAATATCATCATCATCAAGTACCGAGCCTGCTGGCATAGGTGATCATGTCTCTCCAAAACTTTCGATCACGAGTTATTTATCATGTCTGTTGTTGACCATGCCATTCTCTTAAGCTGTCTGGTATCTGTCCTCTTTGCTTCCCTCTATCTCTTCATCTCTCAATTTTCCCAGTTGTTACAATTTATTCCAGCTTTTCCCTTCTCATTACATGGCCAAAAAATGATGATTGTTTCTTTCTAATATTGGAAATTAGCTCTCTTTTTGCCTTGGTATCTTTCAGAACGTTTTCATTACTCTTCTTAGCTGTCCACGGTTTTCTCAACATTCTTCTGTAAAACCACATTTCTAAAGACTCCAGTGATTTTCTTGTCTGTTGTCCTATTGTCCATTATTTGCCTCCATATGTTAAGACTGGCTCTACATAACATTTAAGAACTCTTTTTCTTGTCTCTATTGTCAAAAATAGATTGCACAGTATCTTCCTCATTTTTTTTGGAAAGCTGATTTTGCCTGAGCCATTCTGCATCTCACCTCTGTTGTCCATCTTTCATCTGAGGTTAACAAAGTTCCCAGATATTTAAATTCATTTACCTGTTTTAATATTGTTCCACTTGTCTTTATTTGCACTGAGGTGATGTCTTTTGTTGAATTCTTGGTTACAGCGGGCAAGAAACAGTGAAAGAGAGATCGCGAACGACAGAGAGAGAAAATATTGGATAGAATGGTGTCATGGCATGGAACACAGTCAACAAAAGAACTGTTACGATGTACGGTAGATAGAAGATTGTGTAAGGTCATGATCGCCTACGGCAACCGGTGTGGCACATGCTGATGATGAGTAAAATGCAGAAAAAAACTTATTCTTAGTTTGAGCCGGTCTTTCGTTGCAGCATTTGAAATGTCGTTAGCTGAGATATGAAAGCATGTACGCTGCAGGTGATAACGTTAGAACCGCTGCATCTTCGTGTCCTGTAAATAACAATTTGTTATTTGAACTATCGCGATGCAACATCAGAGGAATAACTCGTTGCTTGAAGTGTTTTCTGCTACAGGCTACAACACTTTGATTATTGACATGCATTTCTCAACAAGTCTCGCGAACCGTCAATTATTGTCAAAGAAAGAAAAGATGTGTACCGAATCACCTTCACGGGAATTATTGTCTCATTTCAGCTGTTAAATTAACAAAAGAAGGCTATGTGAATGTCAGAAAAAGCAAAGTAAAGTACTCCCGTCACGCCAAGTGGCGTATAGGGAATATGGTGTTAATCATCATCAGGTACCGGGCCTGCTGGCGTAGGTGATCATGTCTCTCCACAACTTTCGATCACGGCAGCTATTTATCATTTCTGTTGTTGACCTTCTGCCAAGCCATTCTCTTAAGCCGTCTGTTATTTTTTCTCTTTGCTCCCTCTATCTTTTCGTCCTAACAATATGGTGTTAGTGACCATACATTTTACAGACCTTAAGAACATCATTTTTGGGGTAATGTGGTCGGTTTTACACCCGTGCCGCTTCCCAGAAAAAAATCCGGTACCCATTAAAGACTGGGTGAACCGGTAGCCGTCGGTTGAAATAGAACCCTACCTCTTGTCCTTTGTAGTCCAGTTAACTAACCACTGAGCTCTCGCGGCTCCCTTTGTGACTGTCACGTTCACAATAATTGTCTTCTTCACATTTAAATGCAACAAATGGAAACACTAGCGATGGTAAACAACGTGGACAGATCGCTTTGATGAGAATTTTATTAGAAGGTTACTGTGTTGTTTGTGTGACGTGACTATGTATCATTACAAGGGGCGTGTCCATATCGTTACGATGGGCGTGATCAAGATTAAATGTGCCGCGAGTTGTGTCCCATGATTTGTTTAAAAAAGCGATGTCGTAATCTCGTTTTAGCCGTCATAACAATACATTTGTTCCGTTGTTTTTTTTTGTGTGACAGCTTTTAGTGACTGTCTCCCTTAGGGCTGCTGTCACAACATGGCCTCTCTAAAGTTATCTGTTGTTGTTTTGGTAACAACTGTTTACCGTAAGTATAACCTCGATTTGTGTTACCATTTATTTGTTATCTAAATTATGTAAACAATGTTCTGTGTCGTCGCTACCAAGAAAGTCGAGTCTAAAGGAATTACAGTAGACACATGTTGTAGACTTCATTGCATAGTGGCTTGGCCCCTTTCACCTAATGAAAGATGGCCGCATACCAAAAGATATATTTTATGGACAACTATCTATCTATCTGTTGACCTTTCGAGCCATAGCCGGCCCATAGGGCGTAGACCAAGATACTCCTTCTCTTATATACATTTTTATTCTAGTAGTTTTCAATCCTTTTAAAGATATTTTATCAAATCTCGCCATTTGTCACTATTCTGTGTACGCAGCTCTATCTCATTGAGGGAGCCGATTGCTGCTGCTCTTGCCTCTCTCATCAATGTTCTTCTCAGTGTCTCTCTGGGTCTTATGGACAACTAGAAGATGGCGAAATTACTAGGGAGCGCTAAAAACTCCGATATATAGACGTGTATAAACGTGACATGAAGACTCAGATCATAAACCCTGCTGCCTGGGAAGACGTCGCTGCAGACCGCAATCTTTGGAAACACCTTATAAATCTCAAACTAAAAAAAGAAGCAGACAGATTCATAGAAAAAGAAAATACAGCGCGACAGGAAAGATAAAAAAAAATGAAGCTTGTAAAAATGCATAGTCCATTTTGACTGACAAAGGCTACAACTACAACAATTTCTGCTACTACTACTACTATTACTACTACTATTACTACTACTCTTACTACTACTACTACAACTACTACTACTACTATTACTACTCTTACTACTACTACTACTACAGCAACAACAACAACAACAACAACAACTACTACTACTACTACTACAACTACTACTACTACTACTACTACTACTTTTACTACTACTACTACTCTTACTACTACTACTACTACTACCACTACTACTACTCTTACTACTACTACTACTACTACTACTACTACAACTACTACTACTACTACTACTACTTTTACTACTACTACTACTACTCTTACTACTACAACTACTACTACTACTACAACAACAACTACTACTACTACTACTACTCTTACTACAACTACTACTACAACTACTACTACAACTACAACAACTACTACTACTACAACAACTACTACTACTACAACAACTACTACTACTACTACTCTTACTACTACTACCACTACTACTACTCTTACTACTCTTACTACTACTACTACTACTACAACTACTACTACTACTACCACTACTACTACCACTACTACTACTCTTACTACTACTACTACTACTACTACTACTACTACTACTACTACTATACTACTACTACTACTACTACACTACTACTACTCTTACTACTACTACTACTACTACTACTACTACTACTACTACTACTACTACTACTACTACTACTACTACTACTACTACTACTACTACTACTACTACTACTACTACTACTACTACCTACTACACTACTACTACTTACTACTACTCTTACTACTACTACTACTACTACTACCACTACAACTGCTACTACTACTACAACTAGTACTACTACAAATACTACTACTACTTTTACTATTACTATTACTATTACTACTACTACTACTTCTATTACTACTCATACGATAACTACTACTACTAATTATTTTAATACTAATTCTCCTACTAGTACTACTAATTATACACACTAAAAATACTACCACTACTACTACCGGTGCCACTACCAATACCACAATTTATATCACTGGCAATTTAAAAAAAAAAAAAAGAAGAAAAAAATGCTATGGTAACAACTTTACGTAGGTAAGTAACAAAATAAAAGTCGACGTTTCAGCCAAGTAGGCCTTCAGCTGGAACAACAAACAACAACAAATATTTAAAAGTATACATACACAAATCTAACTACATGGCGATAACATGTAAGATACGCAAGAAAGGAAATAAAAAATGGTCACTTCCCCGTGGTCCATAATTATCAAAATCATCAGCTTTACAGCAGCTTCGTATCTCTATGCATCCAGGTGTATCTTGATGCCTTTACTCCTTTACCATTATAACTACTACTACAACAATCACTACTATTACTACTTCTACCACAACCACTAGTATTACTGCTACTACCACAACCACTACTATTACTACTACTACCACAACCACAACGATTACTACTACTACCACAACCACTACTATTATTACTACTACCACAACCACTACTATTACTACTACTACCACCACCACTACTATTATTACTACTACAACAACCACTACTATTACTACTACTACCACAACCACTACTATTACTACTACTACTACCACAACCACTACTATTACTACTACTACCACAACCACTACTATTACTACTACTACCATTACAACCACTACTATTACTACTACTACCACAACCACTACTATTACTACTACTACCACAACCACTACTATTACTACTACTACCACAACCACTACTATTACTACTACTACCACAGCCACTACTATTACTACTACTACCACAACCACTACTATTACTACTACTACCACAGCCACTTCTATTACTACTACTACCACAGCCACTACTATTACTACTACTACCACAACCACTACTATTACTACTACTACCACAGCCACTACTATTACTACTACTACCACAACCACTACTATTACTACTACTACTACTACTACTACTACCACTACCACAACCACTACTATTACTACTACTACCACAACCACTACTATTACTACTACTACCACAACCACTACTATTACTACTACTACCACAACCACTACTATTACTACTACTACCACAACCACTTCTATTACTACTTCTACCACAACCACTAGTATTACTACTACTACCACAACCACTACTATTACTACTACTACCACAACCACTACTATTACTATTACTACTACTACTACCACAACCACTACTATTACTAATACTACCACAGCCACTACTATTACTACTACTACTACCACCACAACCACTACTATTACTAATACTACCACAACCACTACTATTACTACTACTGTGAAACGACAGGCAATTTATTAACTCTTTCCGCGCGGAATCTTTTTATCGACTCAACAGAAGAGATTTCAGAGACAAAATTGTTCATGGTTTTAAGAATCAATCTACATATTTATATTTATTTAACATATAACAGGGAGCTGCTATAATCAGTGGTTAGTGAACTGGACTACAAAGGACAAGGGGTAGGGTTCGATCTCAACCGACGGCTTCCGGGTTCACCCAGCCTTAAATGGGCACCGAATTTTTTTTTCTGGGAAAGTAAATCGGCACGGGCGTAATACCGACCACAAATACCCCAAAAATCATGTGTCGAAGGTCTGTAAAAGTCATGGTCACTAACACCATATTCCCTATACGCCACTTGGCGTGACGGGGGTACTTTAATTTTTCCCTTTGTAACATATAACATATGATATGAATGTTTAGATAATTAAACAAGGTATTAGATTTCACTAATATCAAGATGATACAAGACATGTAAATAGAATAAGGTTTAATGGCGGTTCACACTAATCAAATTGAGCGTGACGCACTATGCGGCGAAACGTACGTAATGAGTATCAAACGATGAATTTCAGGTTGAACAGAGATCTCAGATGAGACCAGTACTCAGATGAACGATGTTTCCAGGGCTACCCTGAGACGCTTCTTTCTGTCAACGGAAGATATCGTTACTTATGAATGCGAGAGCTGGAAAGCAACTAAAGAAATAGCAAATAAATTATCAAATCTTCGGACAATTATCACTACCTTTAGACAAGATAAAAAGGCTAGAGGTAAAATGGGCACACTACAATACAATCTTCACTGCAATCTTGTGCAGGCAATGTCAGACCTGGACCTTAGATTTAAGAACAATAAGTAAAATAACCATTACTGAGGTGAAATGTGTTAGACGAATGGCAGGAAGCAGACTGAGACATAAGAAAAGAAATTAAAACATTATCATCATTCAGTGCTGTCACCACATCGAAGGTTGTCTACCATGGAGCGCCATTCCACAAGTCTCTTGATTTAATGGTGAAGATTGTCATAGACTGATTTGTCCATCTTTTGATGTTACTTGTCCATGTTAGTCTTGGTCTGCCTCTGCCTCTATTACCTTGTATTTTCCTTTCTAATATTGCATTTATAAGGCTGTTGTGTCTTTTAACATGCCCACACATTTCATTTGTTTTGCTCAAGATGTAAATTCAAGTGTGAAGATAATAAATTAGAAACGGAGAAAAAAGCTAGGAATAATTCTTATAAATAACACTATATAATGCATAAAGAAACAACAGATACAATGATTTGGTTTCGTTATCAGACAGAAAGACCAAAACACAACATTACGAGCCTTTAATATACTTTATGAGAACACCAGACTCAAGGGGCGACGACGCAAAAGATGAAATTATGGAATGGAAGAAACATTAGAAAGCATAACAGCAGCAGAGGCGAACAGAAGAGAAACAGACGGACAATTATATCTCCCAGCAGCAGAGGCGAACAGAAGAGAAACAGACGGACAATTATATCTCCCAGCAGCAGAGGCGAACAGAAGAGAAACAGACGGACAATTATATCTCCCAGCAGCAGAGGCGAACAGAAGAGAAACAGACGGACAATTATATCTCCCAGCAGCAGAGGCGAACAGAAGAGAAAAAGACGGAAAATTATATCTCCCAGCAGCAGAGGCGAACAGAAGAGGAAAAGACGGAAAATTATATCTCCCTTCGACGCTGAAAGCAAATGAGGAAGGAAATAAGAAGAAAAAAAGAGAGAAGAGTGTTTTATATGAGTACAATGAGCTTAATTTTACATAATTACAGTGTAATGCTCGCCCATGCGCTGCCGGGGCCCGAAAGGGGAGTAAAGAATAGTGGCGCTGTACCTTACCAGGCATGTTTGTAAGAGGCGAGAAAGTGTACGACTTTGAAAGTGTTTGTTGAAGACCTATGCTCCACGGGGAGCTGAAATGTAGAAGAAGATGAAGAAGACAGTGTGATCCTATAAATAGAACTAATGATATTCCTATTGATGTTCTATTTACATAAAACGAACATTTCTGTGTTTGCAGGTTTTATTTGGGTGTCCGGTTAGCGCAATCGATAGGCGGTTGGCTTACCACGGCAACAGCCGGGGTTCGTACCCTGGCGAGGACACCTGGGTTTTACTAATTCCCTAAAAATTAGTGGGAGCCGCGATAGCTCAGTGGTTAGTGAACTGGACTACTACGGACAAGGGGTAGGGTTCGATCCCAACCGACGGCTCCGGGTTCACCCAGCCTTAAAATGGGTACCGGATTTTTTCTGGGAAAGTAAAGCAGCACGGGCGTAATACCGACCACATTACCCCAAAAATCATGTGCTGAAGGTCTGTAAAATATAGGGTCACTAACACCATATTTCCCTATACGCCACTTGGCGTGACGGGGGGTAAAGAGGAAGAAGGTTTTATTTCCTGTGAGCGTAGAGACCTTCCTCAACAAAACTGCTCCACTGATGACATCAACGTGCTGTTTCTATATTTAGCTCACAGAACTGACAACAACAATGTAAGATACAACGTCATTTCTGAATCTTTTGTTACAGATCTTCAAAACTTCCCTGACAACAAAGCGGGAACGAGAGTTCTGGTAGCTGCCGTCTACGACTCGTTTTCGGTCCTTCATCCTAATGTCAACGTGAGCTCTTGGCAGTTTGGTTCATCTCTTGCAGCATCCACCTACGGATTTGGTAATGAGTAAGCCGTAATGGGGAAGTACTATTCTATAGAAAATATCATCACTTTTAAGATACAGTTTGTTCAGCGTTTGTTTTCTGAGATGGGCGGAGTCAGGAAAGGCGTGACCAACATCGCTGTTGTATTCATCGACGCTTTTGATTTGTCAGTTACAGAAACAAGGAGTATCTCAAAGATTGTAGCGAAAAAAATGACTGATATTAAAATATTTGCTGTTGTCGTTGCAGGTGACAGCGAGGCACAAATTACTGTTATGAGTGATACAATTATTCTACGGGATGAACAAATCTTTGATAACAAACATATACTGACTATGGCGATATGTAACCGGTGTATGGAAGGATGGTGGTCGCTAGAACATAGCGACGGCGCTGATTACCTTTCTTGTTATAAAATGATGGAGTCTGATGTTCCTGAAAACTGGGACGATTCCAGGGTCACGTGCTACAACAGTCACTCGGGTAGTTTGATGGGGGTTGAAACATACCAAGAGTTGATCTTTCTACGGATACAACTAATAATGTATTTTGATGATCGTCGCTTCCGCAACAGCGCGTGTGACGTAACATGTCAGGCATCATACCACGTGATTATAGGTCCCTTTAAAATCTCAGTGTATCCTAACATTGGAGTTAAATGGGAGTTTCAAACTTTAGAATACAATGTTCGACCGATGGTGGTAAATAACTGGCTCCCCGGCAAACATTCTGGTGTGTATCGCACTGCCGTGGTCCTGTGGGAGTTTGCCAGGAGCGGACACCGTAATGACGTCACTAATGATTCCACAATCGATGGGCATTTTGTTGATGGTTGGACAGATGTTGATGTGACTACAAAAACTAGATTCACCTTGTGTGAGGTTATTCTTCCTCGCAGAATTGATGACATAGCCTCAATAAGAATAAACCCAGCCACGAATGAAAGTTTCAGTCGAGCTTTATCAAAGGGAGATTTCGTTAAATTCCGTGGAAACATTGTATCTCGCACAACCCACGTCGCTAGCGGAGATTTCCTAAAACATCAACTAGGTAATGAGTTGTTTCCCCTATTTGACTGTGGAGAAGATGCATCCAACCCTCGATATGTTTCCTACCTGTATGTCTGTGACGGGGACTACCACCACTGCTCTAACGATCAGGATGAAGCTTGGTGCGTTCCTGTTGTATCTCAGTGTCGGATTCGCGAGCCTAAACAATGTCAAGGACTAACTTCTTGTGACGGTTACTGTTTGCCCTGGCAGGGGGTTAATGATGGCCAGGTCGACTGTAAAGTTTGTATTAACGGGTCAAAGGTTGAAATCAACGACGAAAGTGGGATTCTTAACAAATTTTTACTGAGAAATGAGACTTGCGCATTTATTTGTGATGTTGATCAGTGTGTGCACTTCTCCCAACTTAACGACGGACATGTCGATTGTACTGGAGCAGATGGGACAGTGGACGAAACTCTAGGAAAGTTGGAAACAAGTGACACTTGCAAAAACATTTTGGGTCACGTGATGTGGGCTCCTAGGTGTGTCTTTATCAAAAACAACATGCGAGGTATAATGGGGTGTAGAGATATGTCCCATCTACAGGACTGTAAAGACTTTGAATGTCCAGAAAGTTATGTGAAATGTCCTAGCTCCTACTGTGTGCCTTTACTATATGTTCTTGATCGAATCGAGGATTGTCCTGCAGGAGAGGACGAACAAACCGACGCCGTGGGTCCTTGTATTGGAAACTTTTTATGTTGGAAAAGTAAAAAGTGTCTGCATCCTGACCTAGTTTGTGACGGACATCCGGACTGTTCAGACGGAGACGATGAAGTAGATTGTCTGAGATCGTGCCCTGAAGGTCTCCGCTGTGTTTCAGGAACAGTCATTGTACGAGACCTCAACATCCAGAGACCAGTAGTATTTACAGACCAAATGGTTCAGCAAATTCGATACCTGGATTTGTCCGGTGTGAATTTAACTGATTATTTCTTGCCCGATATAAAGAAACTTGTAGTCATTGTACTGTCCAACTGTAAACTACACAATTTAAATCTATTTTACCATGTTCGTTTTATAAACCTGCAAAACATGGACATTAGCTACAATCAGTTAACATCATTGGACGGCAGGGACATTGTTTTTCCTGGTTTCAAAAATGTCCGACATCTGAACTTTTCCCACAACAAAAACCTTGACAAGATTAATTATCTAAAACTGGAGCTGCTGCTCACACTTGATCTATCCCACACGAGTTTAACATATTTAGATAGATCATTTGTTTCTGGGTTTCCTAAACTTCAACATTTATATTTGAGTTTCACTCCTGTAGAGAATCTCATTTATCGTCGGTTTCCATCAAACTTGACATTACAGACACTAGATTTGCGGGGACTCCCAACAGGAAACATATTTGAAGACTTCTTCAACGGTCTCGTAATCAGTCAAAATATATACACAAGCGGCTTTGCGTTGTGCTGTTCACAGATTAGAGGACGATACATTCCATCACATACATGTCACGCCCCTGGCGCCACAATTTCTTCCTGTTTTGATCTGATAGGGGCTAATGTTCATCGTGTTCTTGTCTGGGTTGTCGGGGTTCTTGCTGTTCTTGGTAACACGACAGTTATTGTTTATCGAGTAATCTGGGACAGGTCAGTTCTCAGAACAGGTTACGGGCTGTTTGTAACAAACTTGGGTATATCTGACTTTATTATGGGAGTCTATCTGTTCATTATTGCTGGAGCCGATTATTACTATCGTGACGTTTATGTTCTGTATGACAAGACCTGGAGAGAAAGTGTTTTATGCAAATTGGCAGGTTTCCTCGCAACTCTCTCTAGTGAAACATCATCGTTCTTTGTTCTTCTTATCACCATGGACATGCATTTCGTCAAGAAATATCCCGTTGGTGAAAGAAAGATGACACAATTAATGAAAATGATTGTTGTGCTTTTATCTTGGATCATCGGTTGCTTTCTTGCTCTGACACCCATCGTGGTCAGATTAGAAATATATTCTTCTAATGCTATGTGTCTGGGTTTACCATTGGCAACACAACGTATCAAAGGTTGGGAGTTCTCATTCAGTGTGTTCAGCGTACTGAATGTTTTCCTTTGCCATGTTTATACTTTTGGCCAAAGATTCAACTTTTTATCTGAGACTGATAGCATCTACCTTGATACAGGGTCAAACACTTCGCCGCGATGTAATGATGACGTAGTAATGGCTAAACAACTTTCCCTGGTAGCTTTGTCCAACTTTCTCTGTTGGTTTCCTGTAGGAATCATGGGATTTTTGTCTCTTCGTGGACACGAGATCAGAAATGAAGTTCTCACTTGGACATCGGTTCTCATTTTCCCCGTACACTCTGCAGCCAACCCAATTCTGTACATGATCCCTGTACTTATGGACAAGTGGGACAGGTTCAAACATAGCGCTAGACGACACCGAACCTCGTAATTTAAACATATATATGTAAATCACATATATCACATAAACCACATTTATAAAATAGATCCCGTTATAAGATATAGAATCTGGGAGAAAAGAGAATCAAAATAGTCAAGGCAGCAATGACTTTCAGAAATATTAATAAAATATTGAAATCAGAATTACTAAGCACAAACACAGAGCTCAGATTTTCAAATGAAATCTATTATCAACCCTTACTTATGCAAGCAAGAGGTGGAAAGCATCTAAATAAATCGAAAAGAGCTTTATGTATTTGAAAACAAATGACTGAGGAAAATACTTCGTCTACCATGAAATGAGTTCAAGTCTAGTACAGAAACAAGATATATGGAAAGTGCCCCAAAATATCAACTGTAATCATGAGAAGAAGGTGGTCATATGTTGGCAATATGATGGGAAGGGACCACAAATCATATCAAAGCAGGATCTGATATGGAAACCAGAGGGTAAACGAAAAGGAGGCTGTCCTAGAGAAACACAAAAAATAACACTGAAGCGAGAAGCAATAACAGCAGGTATCCTCTCGCTAGCCGAGATTGAGCAACTCGCCCAGAATAGAGCCGTGTGGTGAGACATAATGTAGTTTCTTTGCTATATCTGGCAGATAGATAGATAGATAGATAGACAGACAGACAGACAGACAGACAGACAGACAGACAGACAGACAGACAGACAGACAGACAGACAGACAGACAGACAGACAGACAGACATACAGACAGACAGACAGACAGACAGACAGACAGACAGACTGATAGATAGATAGATAGATAGATAGATAGATAGATAGATAGATAGATAGATAGATAGATAGATAGATAGATAGATAGATAGATAGATAGATAGATAGATAGATAGATAGATAGATAGATAGATAGATAGATAGATAGATAGATAGATAGATAGATCGAAAGACAGACAGACAGACAGACAGACAGACAGACAGACAGACAGACAGACAGACAGATAGATAGATAGATAGATAGATAGATAGATAGATAGATAGATAGATAGATAGATAGATAGATAGATAGATAGATAGATAGATAGATAGATAGATAGATAGATAAATAGATATATAGATAAATAGATAGATAGATAGATAGATAGATAGATAGATAGATAGATAGATAGATAGATAGATAGATAGATAGATAGATAGATAGATAGATAGATAGATAGATAGATAGATAGATAGATAGATAGATAGATAGATAGATAGATAGATAGATAGATAGATAGATAGATAGATAGATAGATAGATAGGTAGATAGATAGGTAGGTAGGTAGGTAGGTAGGTAGGTAGGTAGGTAGATAGATAGATAGATAGATAGATAGATAGATAGATAGATAGATAGATAGATAGATAGATAGATAGATAGATAGATAGATAGATAGATAGATAGATAGATAGATAGATAGATAGATAGATATATAGATAGATAAATAGATAGATAGATAGATAGATAGATAGATAGATAGATAGATAGATAGATAGATAAATAGATATATAGATAAATAGATAGATAGATAGATAGATAGATAGATAGATAGATAGATAGATAGATAGATAGATAGATAGATAGATAGATAGATAGATAGATAGATAGATAGATAGATAGATAGATAGATAGATAGATAGATAGATAGATAGATAGGTAGATAGGTAGGTAGGTAGGTAGGTAGGTAGGTAGGTAGGTAGGTAGGTAGGTAGATAGATAGATAGATAGATAGATAGATAGATAGATAGATAGATAGATAGATAGATAGATAGATAGATAGATAGATAGATAGATAGATAGATAGATAGATAGATAGATAGATAGATAGATAGATAGATAGATAGATAGATAGATAGATAATCTTGTTCCTTCCTTCCTTCGATCCACATCCATCCAGCCATTTTCAGTTGTGTAATGACGTGTTAGTAACTTGAATGAAATACGGCTCATCAATATAACCTGCGCTGGACAGTTCCCTTCCTCGCTACCTCTCCTTCACAGAGCATTTATCTGGCATGCATTTATCGAGTCTGTGTTTGCATCAACTAACGATTGAGCCTCGAACCTTCAGGCTGGTAGATGAGTGCTCTAATCTCAACATTACCTCCAGATTGAGTTATTGAGTTATTTGCGGGTCATCATCATTGCACTCCGAACATGTCCATAGGTGCTCAGATCCCCTCCTCAGCAAGTCCCGCAGTGTCCAGCGACTGACAACCCCAATTCTATGTTGGTTGATAAGTCTTCTTACACGGCCACTAAGTTTCTCATTTCTGGCTGTGCCCATCTTAACTCCCATTTCTATCATCCGAAGAAGAGACATGGATCTGTGTTTGTCAAAGTCCTGTGCTTTTCCCACATTTCGGACTGCATTGATGATGGCCGCCCGATCCATTGGTTGACCGTCATCAACGACAGCGCAGCTAGCCAACCTGTCCGCTCTTTCATTTTCTCGTACTCCCGCGAGTCCAGGGACATACCTATATATATTTATCACTGTTACTTTAGTTTAGTTTCTATTTCACATATCTCAAGAATTATAATACACGCAAGCACCTACTATTATCCATTCATGTTGACTAGATGCAATTATATCTTAAGTTTAATACTTTCTTCCTTTATATTTTTATTTATTTATTTTATTTTTGATTTCGCCAGCTTTTACCGCTGACGAAGTCCCAAGAGACTATGAACTGAATTTTGTGTGTTTATCCATTTTTCCCTGGTAGCCGTACGCACAGGGGTTCATCGTAGCACAGGCAGATAACTCCGTCCTCGGAGCTACTCATATTTTTTTCCATCAATGAGTAATTGATGTTTCAAGTCGGGCCTCGCTGCTAAGACCAGGGGTGTTTTCTGCAGAGAGAAATCATAAATAAAAATCCTAACTACCCTGGATTTAAATCTACAACTTCTCTGTCTCGAGGCCGGCGTCTTACCTCGAGACTAACCATACCCCCAACTACTGTAGTTAAAGGAATACACCTGGAGACAGTTCAGAGATACAACTACTTGGGACACCTATAACCAGTGATCGAAAATGTAAAATTGAAATAAACAAAAGAATAGGTATGGTAAAAATGGATTTTTAATGCCATGAAAAGTATACTAACATCAAAACAAATAACACCAGGGCTAAAACTAAGAATATCAAAATGTTACCTAATCTTCTCAATATTCCTGTATGGTGCAGAAACATGGACATTAAACAAGAAAACAGAACAGAAAATTGAAGCCTTTGAAATGTGGATATGGAGAAGAATATGTAGAATTGAATGGAAACAAAAGAAAACAAACGATGAAGTTTTAAAACAACTAAAAATGAAAAGAGAACTACTAAACACAATTAGAACAAGACAAATGATATTTTTGGGACATGTTTGGAGACACAACAGCTTAATGAAAGTAATATTGGAAGGGAAACTACAAGGTAAAAGAGGCAGAGGCAGATCAAGTCTAACATGGACGAGTTACATCAAAAGATGGACAAGTCAACCCATGAAAACCTGCATCATCAAAGCAAGAAACAGAGTGGAATAGCACTCCATTGTAGCCAACCTTCGATGCGGAGTTCATGTAGATGTCCACTCAATGAATGAATGCATTTTTCGGCTTGTTTTAGGAGCTACTGAGTTCAGTGCTCTGTACACACTGTGAGCTGTGCTTTTCATCTGTTTTGATCGTGTTTCGATATTCCGATTGTTTACGATGAATGATGATATGGTATGTGGGAGAACAGATTGCTGTGTTCACTTTTTGAGCGGTTTCGCCTTATGTTTTTTTGGCGTGTGCCAAGACGGCTATGATAGGAACTACTGCTACTATTCTATGTTTGTAAGATGAAATAGTAATTCGGATGATTCCACTGGCATGGACGGTTGAGCAATTATGAATTTTAATTCGTTTGGAGTGATACCGAAGCCTTCCATAACCATGAATATTTTACTATTCCTCTTTTTTTCTTCTTTTCATCCTCATTTGTATTTCGCGTAGAAGAGAGATATAATTTGCGGTCTTTTTTCTCTACAATTTGTCTCTGCTGCTATTATGTTTCCTAGTGTTTCTAATGTATAATTAATTCATATTTTTCATGGTCGACCTCAGTTCTGTTGTTTAAGCGTTTATTGAAGGCTAATTGTGTTGTGTTTCGATCACTCTGCCTTGTCACGTGGGAAAACCATTTTCTCTGTTGTTTCTTTATATATTCTATGACGGGGGCTATCCTTAGCTTTTTTTTCTCAGTTCTTCATTTCTGATCTTGTCTCACAGGCTGTTTCATGTCACTTGTCCAACACACTTTATCTCAGCAGAGGTTTTTTTTCTTGTTTACTGTACTATAAATCCTATATATCCTATATAGGATATCCAATATATTTACATACATTTATCGGCCTCTATTATTCTAAACTAATGTTGCAATGGTTACAAATGTTTACAATCACAAATCACAAAATGTTGCAAACTAACAACATACGGAGTAAGCCAACATCTAACCAACCTAATTAAAAGTCTCTACATCAAAAGCAGCTGCAGGGTCAGAACAGCGGCAGGCTACACAGACCACTTCAAAGTTAGATCAGGTGTAAGACAGGGGTGCGTACTATAACCCCCCCCCCCCCCCCATTACTGTTTATTACACACATGGACCATATATGCAAGCTAGCCAACCCATCAGAGACAGAGGAGATCAACGAGCTTTTATTTGCAGACAATCAGGCACTAATACATGAAACAATAGAAGACCTACAAGAACACTTAGACAAACTCAACATCTCAGGCACAAAATACAACATGAAAATCAACATCAACAAAACTGAAGTCATGAATGCCGCCAAAATAAACAGAACATCAACATAACTATAGAAGGCAGACAACTAAAACAAGTAAAGGAATTCAAATACCTAGGAAGTCTAATGACAAACGATAATTCTCAAACGGCAGAGATAGAATCAAGATGCAACAAAGCTTGTCAAATCATCGGACAGTTATCACCACTATTGTCCAACAAGGAAATAACTCTGGAGGCAAAACGAGCACTCTACAATACAATCTTCATCCAAACGTTGTGCTACCAATGCCAGACCTGGACCCTAGATGCAAGAACAATAAGAAAAAATAACCTCTACAGAGATGAAATGTGTTAGACGAATGACAGGAAACAGTCTGAGAGACAAGATCAGAAATGAAGAACTGAGAAAAAAGCTAGGAATAGCCCCCGCCATGGAATATATAAGGAAACAACAGATAAAATGGATTGGCCACATGACAAGGCAGAAAGATCAAAACACAACACAACGAGCCTTCAACAAACGTTGTGAGAACACCAGACCCAAGGGTCGACCACGGAAAAGATGGGTCGACAGAATATTAGAAGCACTAGGAAACATAACAGCAGCAGAGGCGAACAGAAGAGCAAAAGACCGCAAATTATATCTCCCCTCGACGCTGAAAGGCAAATGAGGAAGGAAAGGAGAAGAAGAAGAAGAATGTTGCAATCTAGTCTAGTGCTGTATTTCTCACTATATTTTGTAACTTAATAAACATACCACAGAACATTATATCCTGGAAAATAATGCTGTTTATGTTTAATGTTTGTGACACGGTCAAAGGGATATAACCTACCTGTAAAATGTTTGCTTCATGACGACTACACATTACTTCCCTTTATCTAAACACTAATTACCAAAATACAGATAAAATTGAAAAGCATATTACGGTTAAATGTTTACGTAATTAACGGACGACACAAATTTGAACACGTTTCGGCTCAATAGGCTTTTAGCAGGAACACTATACAACACAAACACATAGATATGTAAGTAAGTAAAATTAACCTTACATAGCTAACTAATAATGGAGCATCTAAAACAAAAGAATTTCGAACTGGAATGAGAAATAGAATAACAATGTTTTTAGTGCGGAAAGCACAATGATCAGAAAGAAAATGAACGAAAACTATTCCGCGCAGGATACTCGGTGTAGCTTGACCAGCTAATGGGAGCGCCAAAACACTCTGGGATATTGTATAGGTTACCTAGACTATAACGTCACCGGCAATGTCTATACGTATCTACGTACATACAACCGTGCGAGACACACATATCTATATACATATATATATATACATACATATATATATATATATATATATATATATATATATATATATACATATATACCCATATACATATATATATATATATATATGTACCCATACATACACATACATGCAGTTATATATATATATATATGTATATATATATACGTACATATACATATGAGCCGCGGTAGCTCAGTGGTTAGTGCGTGGACTACAAAGGACAAGAGGTAGGGTTCGATCCCAACCGACGGGGCCGGTTCAACGAACCTTTAATGGGTACCGGATTTTTTTTTTTTTTTGGGGGGGGGGGAAGTAAAGTGGCACTGACGTAATACCGACCACATTACCCCAGAAATCATGTACTGAAGCTCTGTAAAATTTATGGTCACTAACACCATATTCCCTATACGCCATTTCATTTGGCGTGACGGAGGTTCTTTACTTTTTTTTTACTGTGGATATATAATTGTGGAAGGATATGACAGTCTACGCTAATTGGTATGCACATGATGATGATGATAATATTGATTGTCTTTTGTAACCAATTTTGCATTCTTTAAGACGAATTAATTATTTCTCGATATAAAATATAATGTTTCTTACGTCATACAAATAAAACGACATATTTGTTTTATTTTTTTGTCATTGCTTTGTTGATCAATATTTCTACATGGTTCAAACAATCTAATATTGAATTATCTAACTACTAACTATTGATTTTTAACATTTTAAAATATTATGATATGGTGATAATATCCTATTGACAGACGTTCGGAGAACTCGTGTTCGATTCCCGCTGGGAGCGGTGTGAATTGTACTCGTGGTTAGAAAAAAAAACTACCCCCACGGTCGACCCAGCCGTCGGTAGAAATGGGTACCAGGGTATTACTCTGGGAAGGTGAGGAATGTCGCTTCGCATCTGAGTTTCGATGCTTGAGGCGACACTATACAGAAATCTCCGAACATTTCTGGATAGGCGGCCGAGCACATATGGGTGTAAACTCGCGTGCTAAGACGCCGGTTCAAGTCCCGAATTTTACCTTTTCACCTTTACCTTTATCCTATTGATTATATATATATATATACACTTCGGATCATCGGTCTGCCAAGCTATCGATTATTCAATTGTACATGCTTTCATTAAATTATCCAACAAATAATCATTTTCCTTTTATTTAAAACTGTCGAGATATCGTTTTAGCAAATTATTTATTCATTGATCTGTCATGATGTTCGACTTATTGATTGAGCCACTTATCAATTTATTGATCTAACAAATAATCACTTTTCTTTGTTTAAAACTACCGAAATATATGTGCAGCAAATAAGTGATTTATTGATCGATCATGATTATCGATTTATTAATTGAACTACTTATGGCTTTTTTATTCTAACAATCTTATTATTATTGTAATCAATCGATTATTGATTTTTAAAAAAATCAATTATTAATTAGATATATAATCGATTTATTGATATTACAAATATCAATTTATTGATTTTTATGTGATTATCAGTCTCTCAACAAATAAATTGTAGAATTGTTTGGTTATCAAAATACCGATCCATTGATTTATCACACTATCAATTTATTGATCTGACAAAGAATCGAATTATTGATAGATTACACTGTTCATTTCCTTTGTTCTAGTAAATTATTACTTTATTTATCTTTCTAAAGGTCACTTTATTGATCAGTAAAAATATTGATTTATTGATAATTCAGCCTATCGATTTTTCCATACCTCAAAATTGTCGATTTATTGATTTACCAAGCAATCAATCTATTGTTCATTTTTCGAATGATATATTTATTGTTGTAGAAAAAAATTGATTAGATTTTATGATCTGTCATAATCTTAAAACTTGAATCTGCTAAAGATTAATCGATTTATTGAGCTAACAGCTTAATCTTTATTCGATCTCTCGAAAACGCGATTTATTTGTCTTTTCTTTTTAATTTTTAATTTGACATTTAATAGTCTTTCAATTTTCATTTATTTTGAACTATCGATTAATTGATTGATGTGGTCAAAATACACCGTTATTGATCTGTCAATTATGGAGTGATTTGTTTATAGAAGAAGTATTTATTATTATATAGGATTATTGATTATTGATCTTACAAAATATCGACTTAATCAATCATCGTTGTATTGATTTGTTAATGTTTTAAATTATGAAAATATTCAAAGGTCAAACTATCAATTGTTATTCAACTGTGAGACTATTGAATAATTATGATGATTTTCTTCTTTATTTCAGACTCTGAATCTATTCTTATATTGACTGTTGTTTTATTAAGCCCTTTCTTCCCTCTAAATGTTCGTATTTAGAACTGCTTGATTATTGATTTATTGAACTGTCTGATTGTCGATTTACTGAACCTTTCATATTTTAATCTATCTAACTGAACAGTATCAGTTTGTATAAATGTCAAAAGGCTATTTTTTTCTACTTTCAAACTATCGATTTATTGATTAATCAAATGATCGATTATTTTTCAAAACTGAGTACTGATTTATGACAACTCGTATCAATGTCTTGATATCATTAGTTGTGATAGTTTCATACAAAGATACACACAGAGAAATTGTTTAATTCATGTTCTTGCTGCTACCATCTACATGACCATATCCTAACTTCTTGTTAACAATTGTAAAATATAACATCGCTGAGACCCCAACATGAATATGTAACTTTACGAGATTTAATTTCCACAAAATATGTTAAAACAAACAATATGTTGGGTAAAAGGGAGAATGTGTTTCTAGAAGCTTCTATCCATTCTCGTAAACAAACTGTGTTGTCGTGTTGACAATAATTATCTTCTTCTCATTATTTCTCAAGAACATAATAGCGTTTTATGAAACAAATAAATGTCAGGCTGGAGAGATTTGATTCTCTGGTCATTTTGTGACGTGGCTTTGTCATGTGTACGTGTTGACTTGTTGTTAGGAAGATAACGCATTTCTGTATATGCTTTTTGATGTACAAAGAATATACGAGAATATCTCACTCAACTCTACCGTTAAATTGTCTCTGTTTTATTGCCTGCTTCTAGTTACTTCTCCTCTACTGCTCTGGTCACATAATGGCTATTCCAAGGTTATGTTTTATTGTATTCATAGCAACTATTTATGGTAAGTAAATTCTCACTTAGTGTAAACTCTATTTCTTGTTTATTAAAACGGTAATTATGTGTTTATAACGTTAATGTCAATAAGTTTAATGTAGAGGGCCCATAACTCACTTTGATACATCGTTTAGAGGTCAGTGTTCATTCCACGGTTGTCTTTCCTCCCCTTCATAACAAACCAGATATTTTTTTTTTAAATTTTAATTTGGTTCTACCGGAGAACATGATTCGCACCTTGGTGTAGCGCATTAAAGGCGAGCCAGACATTATTCTATTTCTCTCTCTCCTCTCTTTATTACAGTTAGTGTGTACATAAGACAGAAATCATAGCTCTTCTTATCTACCGGTTCACTGTACTAGCTTGTTGATCTTGTTTCACTTCTAATTCACCTTTGTTGAGTCTTCTGTGTTAATTGTTCATCAGAGTTTATGTTGGTTGTCCGTGTTTTCTTTAACGAAAGGTCTGGAGTGAGTTTTATTTCATCATTTCTCAGCACATGATCTATGTTACGACTATTACCACTACAATAACTACCAATCACTGGCACTTGTACCACTAAGTCTACCGCTATTCCGAGATATACTGTTACCAAAAACTACTAATACAGCTACTACCATTACTGTGATCATCATTCTAACGACAACCACAACTTCTACTACTACTGCAACTACTACTACTACAACTACTACTACTACCACAACTACTACTACTACCACAACTACTACTACTACTACAACTACTACTACTATACACAGCAGCCTAATAAAAGTAATATTTGAAGGGAAAATGCACGGTGAAAGAGGCAGAGACAGACCAAGACTAACATGGACGAGTAACATCAAAAGGTGGACAAGTCAACCTATGACAATCTGCACCATCAAAGCACGAGCTTGAGTGTAATGGCGCTCCATGGTAACCAACCTTTGATGCGAAAACGGCACTCAATGATGACTACTACTACTACTACTACTACTACTACTACTACTACTACTACTACTACAATATCTGCTAAAAACATCAATACTATGGCTACCACTATTACGAATACCACTGCTTCGAAAACTACTAAACCAACTACTACTACCACTACTAATGCATTACCAAATATCACCAGCAAAATTAAAATAAGATTACCACTACCGTGTACTGTGACGACAACTGTTACCACTATCACCACTAAGACATGCTTCCTTGCGACTACCACTTGTATCACTACATAGACACGTTAACTGCTGCTACAACTATTATTACTACGAATACAACTAAATTAAGAAGACCAAATGCGCAGGAGAAAGGAGACGAGACCATACACCACGAATGCATCTTTTTCATTCTGCCATCGGATCTGACTAACATATATTGGCAGATTCAGACACGACACGAGAGAAATTGGTAAGCAAAAACATCCAGCATAGGACACTTATATGTTATCAAACTAGGGACTTATCATGATTGTTTGCTACCAACCGTCTGTCAAGACGTCAAACGCCATATACATATGCACTACTACAACCGCTGTCACACTAAGATTACCATTTTCAAGCCACCACTATTATCACTCCCACTACTAAACTAATACACTTAACACTACTACTATTACAACTACTATTACAGCTACTTCTATTAACACTACTACTATTACTAATATTGTCACTACTACGATCACCACCACTACTACTATTACTAATATTGCCACTACTACGATCATCACCACCACTACTACTACTACTACTACTATCACCGCTACTACTATTACTACTATTACCACTACTACTATTTACACTACTACTATTACTACTATCACCACTACTGCTATTACTACTATTACCACTACTACTATTTACACTACTACTATTACTAATATTGTCACTACTACGATCACTACTGCTACTACTACTACTATCAGCGCTACTACTATTACTACTAAAGACTTCCAGCAACGCCGACTCATCTATTTCTACTACATCGACCACCGTTATTAGATGACCCAGCAACTCCGACTCCATCTATTTCCACTACATCGACCACCGTTACTAGATGACCAAGCAACTCCGACTCCATCTATTTCCACTACATCGACCACCGTTATTAGATGACCAAGCAACTCCGACTCCATCTATTTCCACTACATCGACCACCGTTACTAGATGACCACGCCTGAGACTACCACTGCTACGTATATTACAGCTACATCAACAACCATCACGAATACAACTTTTATTATTACACAGTTACCATAGAAAACGAAACATATGGAAGTCCAAAGAAATTAGGTTAAATACAAAAATACAAATGTTCAACTCAAATATTAAGGCGGTCCTATTATATGGCTGTGAAACATGGAGAACAACAAAATTGACAATCACGAAGATACAGAATTTCATTAATGGATGCTTACGCAGAATAAAAGGATGGAAATGGCAGGACAAAATCACTAACATAGAATTATGAAAATGTACCAGTCAAACACCATTGGATAAAGAGATACAGCGAAGACGATCTCTTTCGGATAGGACACACACTACGGAAGCCAATTTAGAGTATTACACAACAGGCCCTTTTTTGGAATCCCCAGGGGAAAAGACAAAGAGGAAGACCAAGGAATTCTTGCAGAAGACAGATAGAAGCAGAGATGAAGATGATGGGGAAGACATGGAATGATCTTATAAGAATGGCAAGAACAGAACGACTTGGAAAGTGTTAGTTAAAGACCTATGCTCCACAGGGAGCTGAAGGTAGAAGAAGAGAGATGGTTGCTGGTCGACGCTTCAGAGGCAGACCATGATAAGGTAGTTTGAAGACATCAAGGAATTAACATGTACATGACAGCAGAAAACAAAATGGGAGACTGGCTAGAGACAGAGATTATTTCAGACTGACTGTGATTAATTCAACGTTCTATGGGAGATCTGCCAGAGATTCTTTCAGACGAGCTGTGGTGAATGCAACGTTCTATGGGAGATCTGCCAGAGATTCTTTCAGACGAGCTGTGGTGAATGCAACGTTCTATGGGAGATCTGCCAGAGATTCTTTCAGACGAGCTGTGGTGAATGCAACGTTCTATGGGAGATCTGCCAGAGATTCTTTCAGACGAGCTGTGGTGAATGCAACGTTCTATGGGAGATCTGCCAGAGATTCTTTCAGACGAGCTGTGGTGAATGCAACGTTCTATGGGAGATCTGCCAGAGATTCTTTCAGACGAGCTGTGGTGAATGCAACGTTCTATGGGAGATCTGCCAGAGATTCTTTCAGACGAGCTGTGGTGAATGCAACGTTCTATGGGAGATCTGCCAGAGATTCTTTCAGACGAGCTGTGGTGAATGCAACTTTCTATGGGAGATCTGCCAGAGATTCTTTCAGACGAGCTGTGGTGAATGCAACGTTCTATGGGAGATCTGCCAGAGATTCTTTCAGACGAGCTGTGGTGAATGCAACGTTCTATGGGAGATCTGCCAGAGATTCTTTCAGACGAGCTGTGGTGAATGCAACGTTCTATGGGAGATCTGCCAGAGATTCTTTCAGACGAGCTGTGGTGAATGCAACGTTCTATGGGAGATCTGCCAGAGATTCTTTCAGACGAGCTGTGGTAAATGCAACGTTCTATGGGAGATCTGCCAGAGATTCTTTCAGACGAGCTGTGGTGAATGCAATGTTCTGCTAAAGACGAGCGATC
This sequence comes from Megaustenia siamemsis, assembly GCA_032433765.1. NCBI lineage: Eukaryota > Metazoa > Mollusca > Gastropoda > Stylommatophora > Ariophantidae > Megaustenia > Megaustenia siamemsis. Next base: position 44,341,443 of record JAVIAB010000159.1, on the reverse strand, counting down.
TGTTGATGGCCTTCTTCTTCTACATCTCTAAGCTCCCTGTGGAGCATAGGTCTTCAACAAACACTTTCAGCTCCCTGTGGAGCATAGGTCTTCAACAAACACTTTCAGCTCCCTGTGGAGCATAGGTCTTCAACAAACACTTTCAGCTCCCTGTGGAGCATAGGTCTTCAACAAACACTTTCAGCTCCCTGTGGAGCATAGGTCTTCAACAAACACTTTCAGCTTCCCTGTGGAGCAAAGGTCTTCAACAAACACTTTCAGCTCCCTGTGGAGCATAGGTCTTCAACAAACACTTTCAGCTCCCTGTGGAGCATAGGTCTTCAACAAACACTTTCAGCTCCCTGTGGAGCATAGGTCTTCAACAAACACTTTCAGCTCCCTGTGGAGCATAGGTCTTCAACAAACACTTTCAGCTCCCTGTGGAGCATAGGTCTTCAACAAACACTTTCAGCTTCCTGTGGAGCATAGGTCTTCAACAAACACTTTCAGCTTCCTGTGGAGCATAGGTCTTCAACAAACACTTCAGCTCCCTGTGGAGCATAGGTCTTCAACAAACACTTTCAGCTTCCTGTGGAGCATAGGTCTTCAACAAACACTTTCAGCTCCCTGTGGAGCATAGGTCTTCAACAAACACTTTAAGCTTCCCTGTGGAGCATAGGTCTTCAACAAACACTTTCAGCTCCCTGTGGAGCATAGGTCTTCAACAAACACTTTCAGCTCCCTGTGGAGCATAGGTCTTCAACAAACACTTTCAGCTCCCTGTGGAGCATAGGTCTTCAACAAACACTTTCAGCTCCCTGTGGAGCATAGGTCTACAATAAACACTTTCAGCTCCCTGTGGAGCATAGGTCTACAATAAACACTTTCAGCCCCCTGTGGAGCATAGGTCTTCAACAAACACTTTCAGCTCCCTGTGGAGCATAGGTCTTCAACAAACACTTTCAGCTTCCTGTGGAGCATAGGTCTTCAACAAACACTTTCAGCTTCCTGTGGAGCATAGGTCTTCAACAAACACTTTCAGCTCCCTGTGGAGCATAGGTCTTCAACAAACACTTTCAGCTTCCTGTGGAGCATAGGTCTTCAACAAACACTTTCAGCTCCCTGTGGAGCATAGGTCTACAATAAACACTTTCAGCTCCCTGTGGAGCATAGGTCTACAATAAACACTTTCAGCTCCCTGTGGAGCATAGGTCTACAATAAACACTTTCAGCCCCCTGTGGAGCATAGGTCTTCAACAAACACTTTCAGCTCCTGAAGCATAGGTCTTCAACAAACACTTTCAGCTTCCTGTGTAGCATAGGTCTTCAACAAACACTTTCAGCTTCCTGTGGAGCATAGGTCTTCAACAAACACTTTCAGCTCCCTGTGGAGCATAGGTCTTCAACAAACACTTTCAGCTTCCTGTGGAGCATAGGTCTTCAACAAACACTTTCAGCTCCCTGTGGAGCATAGGTCTACAATAAACACTTTCAGCTCCCTGTGGAGCATAGGTCTACAATAAACACTTTCAGCTCCCTGTGGAGCATAGGTCTTCAACAAACACTTTCAGCTCCCTGTGGAGCATAGGTCTACAATAAACACTTTCAGCTCCCTGTGGAGCATAGGTCTACAACAAACACTTTCAGCTCCCTGTGGAGCATAGGTCTACAATAAACACTTTCAGCCCCCTGTGGAGCATAGGTCTTCAACAAACACTTTCAGCTCCCTGTGGAGCATAGGTCTTCAACAAACACTTTCAGCTTCCTGTGGAGCATAGGTCTTCAACAAACACTTTCAGCTTCCTGTGGAGCATAGGTCTTCAACAAACACTTTCAGCTCCCTGTGGAGCATAGGTCTTCAACAAACACTTTCAGCTCCCTGTGGAGCATAGGTCTTCAACAAACACTTTCAGCTCCCTGTAGAGCATAGGTCTTCAACAAACACTTTCAGCTCCCTGTGGAACATAGGTCTTCAACAAACACTTTCAGCTCCCTGTGGAGCATAGGTCTTCAACAAACACTTTCAGCTCCCTGTGGAGCATAGGTCTTCAACAAACACTTTCAGCTCCCTGTGGAGCATAGGTCTTCAACAAACACTTTCAGCTCCCTGTGGAGCATAGGTCTTCAACAAACACTTTCAGCTCCCTGTGGAGCATAGGTCTTCAACAAACACTTTCAGCTCCAGTGGAGCATAGGTCTTCAACAAACACTTTCAGCTCCCTGTGGAGCATAGGTCTTCAACAAACACTTTCAGCTCCCTGTGGAGCATAGGTCTTCAACAAACACTTTCAGCTCCTGTGGAGCATACGTCTTCAACAAACACTTTCAGCTCCCTGTGGAGCATAGGTCTTCAACAAACACTTTCAGCTCCCTGTGGAGCATAGGTCTTCAACAAACACTTTCAGCTCCCTGTGGAGCATAGGTCTTCAACAAACACTTTCAGCTCCCTGTGGAGCATAGGTCTTCAACAAACACTTTCAGCTCCCTGTGGAGCATAGGTCTTCAACAAACACTTTCAGCTCCCAGTGGAGCATAGGTCTTCAACAAACACTTTCAGCTCCCTGTGGAGCATAGGTCTTCAACAAACACTTTCAGCTCCCTGTGGAGCATAGGTCTTCAACAAACACTTTCAGCTCCCTGTGGAGCATAGGTCTTCAACAAACACTTTCAGCTCCCTGTGGAGCATAGGTCTTCAACAAACACTTTCAGCTCCCAGTGGAGCATATGTCTTCAACAAACACTTTCAGCTCCCAGTGGAGCATAGGTCTTCAACAAAAACTTTCAGCTCCCTGTGGAGCATAGGTCTTCAACAAACACTTTCAGCTCCCAGTGGAGCATAGGTCTTCAACAAACACTTTCAGCTCCCTGTGGAGCATAGGTCTTCAACAAACACTTTCAGCTCCAGTGGAGCATAGGTCTTCATCAATCACTTTCAGCTCCCTGTGGAGCATAGGTCTTCAACAAACACTTTCAGCTCCCTGTGGAGCATAGGTCTTCAACAAACACTTTCAGCTCCCTGTGGAGCATAGGTCTTCAACAAACACTTTCAGCTCCCTGTGGAGCATAGGTCTTCAATAAACACTTTCAGCTCCTGTGGAGCATAGGTCTTCAACAAACACTTTCAGCTCCCTGTGGAGCATAGGTCTTCAACAAACACTTTCAGCTCCCAGTGGAGCATAGGTCTTCAACAAACACTTTCAACTCCCAGTGGAGCATAGGTCTTCAACAAACACTTTCAGCTCCCTGTGGAGCATAGGTCTTCAACAAACACTTTCAGCCCCCTGTGGAGCATAGGTCTTCAACAAACACTTTCAGCTCCCTGTGGAGCATAGGTCTTCAACAAACACTTTCAGCTCCCTGTGGAGCATAGGTCTTCAACAAACACTTTCAGCTCCCAGTGGAGCATAGGTCTTCAACAAACACTTTCAGCTCCCAGTGGAGCATAGGTCTTCAACAAACACTTTCAGCTCCCAGTGGAGCATAGGTCTTCAACAAACACTTTCAGCTCCCTGTGGAGCATACGTCTTCAACAAACACTTTCAACTCCCTGTGTAGCATAGGTCTTCAGCAAACACTTTCAGCTCCCTGTGGAGCATAGGTCTTCAGCAAACACTTTCAGCTCCTTGTGGAGCATAGGTCTTCAGCAAACACTTTCAGCTCCCTGTGGAGCATAGGTCTTCAGCAAACACTTTCAGCTCCCTGTGGAGCATAGGTTTTCAACAAACACTTTCAGCTCCCTGTGGAGCATAGGTCTTCAACAAACACTTTCAGCTCCCAGTGGAGCATAGGTCTTCAACAAACACTTTCAGCTCCCAGTGGAGCATAGGTCTTCAACAAACACTTTCAGCTCCCAGTGGAGCATAGGTCTTCAACAAACACTTTCAGCTCCCTGTGGAGCATACGTCTTCAACAAACACTTTCAACTCCCTGTGGAGCATAGGTCTTCAGCAAACACTTTCAGCTCCCTGTGGAGCATAGGTCTTCAGCAAACACTTTCAGCTCCCTGTGGAGCATAGGTCTTCAGCAAACACTTTCAGCTCCCTGTGGAGCATAGGTCTTCAGCAAACACTTTCAGCTCCCTGTGGAGCATAGGTCTTCAACAAACACTTTCAGCTCCCTGTGGAGCATAGGTCTTCAACAAACACTTTCAGCTCCCTGTGGAGCATAGGTCTTCAGCAAACACTTTCAGCTCCCTGTGGAGCATAGGTCTTCAGCAAACACTTTCAGCTCCCTGTGGAGCATAGGTCTTCAGCAAACACTTTCAGCTCCCTGTGGAGCATAGGTCTTCAGCAAACACTTTCAGCTCCCTGTGGAGCATAGGTCTTCAGCAAACACTTTCAGCTCCCTGTGGAGCATAGGTCTTCAGCAAACACTTTCAGCTCCCTGTGGAGCATAGGTCTTCAACAAACACTTTCAGCTCCCTGTGGAGCATAGGTCTTCAACAAACACTTTCAGCTCCCTGTGGAGCATAGGTCTTCAACAAACACTTTCAGCTCCCAGTAGAGCATAGGTCTTCAACAAACACTTTCAGCTCCCAGTAGAGCATAGGTCTTCAACAAACACTTTCAGCTCCCAGTAGAGCATAGGTCTTCAACAAACACTTTCAGCTCCCAGTAGAGCATAGGTCTTCAACAAACACTTTCAGCTCCCAGTAGAGCATAGGTCTTCAACAAACACTTCCAGCTCCCAGTAGAGCATAGGTCTTCAACAAACACTTTCAGCTCCCAGTAGAGCATAGGTCTTCAACAAACACTTTCAGCTCCCAGTAGAGCATAGGTCTTCAACAAACACTTTCAGCTCCCAGTAGAGCATAGGTCTTCAACAAACACTTTCAGCTCCCAGTAGAGCATAGGTCTTCAACAAACACTTTCAGCTCCCAGTAGAGCATAGGTCTTCAACAAACACTTTCAGCTTCCCAGTGGCGCATAGGTCTTTAACAACCACTTTCAGCTTCCCAGTGGCGCATAGGTCTTCAACAAACACTTTCAGCTTCCCAGTGGCGCATAGGTCTTCAACAAACACTTTCAGCTTCCCAGTGGCGCATAGGTCTTCAACAAACACTTTCAGCTCCCTGTGGAGCATAGGTCTTCAACAAACACTTTCAGCTCCCTGGGGAGCATAGGTCTTCAACAAACACTTTCAGCTCCCTGTGGAGCATAGGTCTTCAACAAACACTTTCAGCTCCCTGTGGAGCATAGGTCTTCAACAAACACTTTCAGCCCCCTGTGGAGCATAGGTCTTCAACAAACACTTTCAGCTCCCTGTGGAGCATAGGTCTTCAACAAACACTTTCAGCTCCCTGTGGAGCATAGGTCTTCAACAAACACTTTCAGCTCCCTGTGGAGCATAGGTCTTCAACAAACACTTTCAGCTCCCTGTGGAGCATAGGTCTTCAACAAACACTTTCAGCTCCCTGTGGAGCATAGGTCTTCAACAAACACTTTCAGTTCCCTGTGGAGCAAAGGTCTTCAACAAACACTTTCAGTTCCCTGTGGAGCATAGGTCTTCAACAAACACTTTCAGCTCCCTGTGGAGCATAGGTCTTCGACAAACACTTTCAGTTCCCTGTGGAGCATAGGTCTTCAACAAACACTTTCAGCTCCCTGTGGAGCATAGGTCTTCAACAAACACTTTCAGCTCCCTGTGGAGCATAGGTCTTCAACAAACATTTTCCATGTCGTTCTGGTTTTTGCCATTCCTGCTAATGGTGAATTGTATAAATGTTTGTTTCTTAGGTTTCGCTGATTTTCTTATTTATAGTTTCCCATGGAATTTCTCTTTGGGTGTTCTGCTCTTGCTTGTTCTCCTAACATATCCAAGAAACCATAAATATTCAGTTCTGCTCCTGATGTACTACATAACAGACAGAAGCCTAAAACATTATCAGAAATGTGAATTAATTTGGTACAGACTGGCTGACATTGTTTATCTCTGTTTCTACTGATCTCCGGCATGTTGTCCCTTGTCTGTCTCTCTCTTTATGTTATATTCAAAATTGCAGGAGAGAGTTCTTGAGATTGTTTCTGGAACTCTCCTGCTCAAATGGTTGCTTAGCTGGCCGTGTGTTCTATCGTTTTTTATTCTCTTGGGTAGGTGCTATGTCGAAGAGTACGGTTTTGATCATGCTTCAGTCTGTCTATTGCTATTTGTTTATTTTTATTTTCTGTTGTTGATTATTTGTGATTCTTTTTTCAGAATGTTGTAAATTTCCCGCTTCAGGGGAAACGAACCAATGTTGAAAGTCTCTTTGATGTCTTGAAAACACCTTCTTTGTTTGTCGTTGATGAGTCGTCCAAGCACCATGCGATCCATTTTCTTTTTTTCCATCCCGCTATGTCACTTGATGTCCCGAGTTAATATTCTAAAACATTTCAATATTTTCAGATTGTGCTGGTCAAGAGTCTAAAAACTTTCCCTAAAAAGCTGCTCCAAGGACGATATGGAGATACTCTTTCTGTACTCAGATCTTAGAAGTGATACCGACCTGAAGACTCAAGAGGTTTCTTCTTTACTCTTTATCCAGCACCTTCATAGTTTCCATAGCAACAAAACAACCCGTCGAGTGATGGCGGCTGCTGTCTACGACAGGTTCTGGAACCAGTATCTTAACTGGGACGTCAATTCTTGGAAGTTTGGTCCGTCTCTTGAATCATCAACATTTGGCTTTGTAAACGAGCAAACCTCGGCTCAAACATTCTATTCTGTGGAAGATGTCATTGCGTTTAAGATAAAAGTTGTCCAACGTTTGTTCTCTGAGATGGGCGGAGTCAGAAAGAACGTGACCAAGTTGGCTGTTGTATTTCTCGACGGTGCAGATTTCTCAATTCAAGAAACTAGAAGTATCTCAAAGATTGTAGCTCAGGAAACGACTGACATCAAGATATTTGTTGTGGTGTTTGGGGGTGAGCTTCAAACACAAACTGTTGTCATGGGCGATACACTTATTCTGCGAGATTATCTCAACAATAACTACAAACATATTCTCATTATGGCAATATGTAACCAGTGTATGGAGGGATGGTGGTCGTTAGAACATAGCGACGGCGCTGATTTCATGTCTTGTTATAAAATGGTAGAATCTGATGTTCCCAGAAACTGGGGAGACTCCTGGACTCTGTGCCATCAAAACTATTCAGCAGTTCTGGCTGGCATTGAAACAAAACAAGAGCTGCTCTTTCTACAGACACAAATGAGTTCATATTTTAAACAGCGTTGTATTCACAACACCGACGTCACATGTCGGCCATCATCTCAAGTGAGCATTGGTCTAGTCAGAGACTCATTGAGCGCTGAGAGACGTTTTCATTGGGACTTTTTAGATATATATATGGACCGTCCTCTGTTGGTAAATAACTGGCTTCCGGGTCAACCTTCTGGTGAGTACAGCCAAGCTCAGGTCGTGTGGCAGTTTGTCTGGAGCGGTCATGACGTCACTAATGTCTCCATAAACGGAGCTCCTTTTGTTGATGGATGGACGGACGTTGATTGGAAGACAGCAATTAGATTCAGTTTATGTGAGGTGATTCTTCCTCGTAGAGTTGAAGACGCGATGAGAATGAGCATACAACCTGCCTCCAACAAAAGTCTCAGTCAAGCTTTATCACAAGGTCATTTTGTGAAATTCCATGACAACATTGTATCGGTCACGACCCACATTGCTAGCACCGATTTCGTTAAAAATCTGAAGGAAAGAAACGAATCATTTCCCATGTTTGAATGTGGACCGGATGGGTCTACCCCTCGATACATCTCATATTTGTATGTTTGTGACGACGTTATCCACTGTTCCAACAGACGAGATGAGGAGTGGTGTGTAAACAAACACGTTGGGTGCCTTATCAAAGAAACAAAACAATGCAATGGAGTTACCTGTTGTGACGGTTCTTGCTTGCCCTGGCAGTTTGTTAATGACGGACAGATCGACTGCTCTGTTTGTGTCAGTGACTCTAGTATTGATGTCAACGATGAGAGTGGGATTCTGAACAAGTTTCTACAGAGAAACGAGAGCTGCGCGTTTATTTGTAATGTTGATAAATGTGTGCACTTCTCCCAGCTGAACGATGGACGTACACATTGTACTGGAGTAGATGACAGTTTGGATGAGACGATCGGAAATCTGGAAACAGCGAACACTTGTCGAAACGTACTGGGTCACGTGGTCTGGGCTCCCAGGTGTGTCTTTGTCAAAGATGTGTACGGAGGTGTTGTTGGGTGTAGAGATATGTCCCATCTAGAGAATTGTAAGGACTTTGTGTGTCCACCAGGCTATGTGAAATGTCCTAACACTTACTGTATCCCTCAACGATATCTTGGGGACCGACATGCGGACTGTCCTACAGGCGAAGATGAACAAAGCGACTACATCGGTCTCTGTGTTGGAAACTTTGCATGCTGGGACAGTAAAGTGTGCATCCATCCTGACCTAGTTTGTGACGGACATTCTGACTGTCCACAGGGAGACGACGAAGCTGACTGTACCACACAATGTTCTAGTGGTCTCCGCTGTGTTTCTGGAACAGTCACTGTAGCCGACTTGAATGAAGTGACAAGCAACTTTTATTTTCCCCTTAGAGATCAACGAATTCGATATTTGGATTTTTCTGGCATCAAGTTCTTGATTTTCTTATCTAGTTCACGACGTGACTTACTTGTCCTTATATTATCCAACTGTGCGTTACAAGATTTAAGATTGTTAACACTTGGCAAGCTTATTCTTCTACAACAACTGGATCTTAGCCACAATCTTTTAACTTCAATAAATTACGACTTTTTCACATTTTTCGGGCAGTTACGATTTCAAAACATCCGACAATTTAATCTCTCGTACAACAGAAGGTTTATTGAATTCCATCACGTGGACATGCCATTACTAGAAATACTGGACCTGTCACACACTGGGCTAGCATTTTTAGATCGATCTTTCTTTAATTATTTAAAATTTCTTAAGCATTTAAATTTGAGTTTTACATTTATCGACAGGTTTCTTATAAATCAGTTTCCTTCAAACTTATTCTTACATACATTAGATTTACGTGGACTTCATGTATTTCATGTATTTGGAGATTTCTTTTACGGCCTTACCGTCAGTCAACATTTGTATTCTGACAGCTTTGAGTTGTGCTGTCCACAAATTAGAGGAACAAACATTCCATCTTACACATGCCACGCCCCTGACGACGCCCTTTCTTCTTGTTTTGATCTGGTAGGAGCCAATGTTCAGCGTGTTCTTCTGTGGGTGGTGGCTGTTCTTGCTGTTCTAGGGAACATGACGGTTATTGTCTATCGCGTGTTCTCGTACAGGTCAACTCTCATTACAGGTTACGGCCTGTTTGTAACAAACTTGGCTATGTCTGACTTTGTTATGGGAGTCTATCTGTTCATTATTGCTGGAGCCGATTATTACTATCGTGACGTTTATGTTTTGTATGACAAGACCTGGCGAGGAAGTGATCTATGCAAACTTGCAGGTTTCCTGGCAACTCTGTCTTGTGAAACATCGACCTTCTTTGCTTTCCTTATTACTCTCGACAGGTATTTAGTGATGAAATATCCCTTTGGTCAAATCAAGTTAACAAAACTTGCTCAAGTTATTGCTGTGTTTTTGTCTTGGCTCATTGGTTTCCTTCTTTCACTGACTCCAATTGTGTTCAGGTTTGAAATATATTCTTCTAATGCTATGTGTCTGGGTTTACCTTTGACAACTAAACGACTCAACGGCTGGGAGTTCTCGTTTAGTGTATTCATCGTACTCAACTTTCTACTTTGTCTTGTTCTGACTTTCTGTCAAAGAGCCATCTTTGACGCCATGTCAGAGAACAGAATCTCTGCAACATCGTCCAGCACTTCTACTCGACGGGTTGAAGACATTCTAGTGGCCAAACAACTGTCTATGGTAGCTCTGTCCAACTTTCTCTGTTGGTTTCCTATTGGAGTTATGGGCTTCTTGTCTCTTGTCGGACGTGAGATTAGCAATGATGTTTACGCTTGGACAACGGTTATCGTCCTTCCCGTCAGCTCTGCAGCAAACCCACTTCTCTACACCATCCCTGTTCTTTTAGATAAGTGGGATAAGTTTAGACATGGCAATGGAAGACACACACAACCGTAATTTATGTTATTAGTTTACTTTTGCTTTTCTCTTACCTTATGAAGCCATTATCATACCGGTTTACTAAAGACTATTTTCGCAGAGCTCTAGAAGGGCGGACCAGGAGGTTATTTGTTCTCATTTAGGTCAATTGATACTGAGCTCGTTTTGTTGATATGGGAGCCGCAATAGCTCAGTGGTTAGTGAACTGGACTACAAAGGACAGTGGGTGGGGTTCGATCCCAACCGATGGTTCCGGTCTCACCCAGCCTTAAATGGGTACCAGATTTTTTTCTGGGAAAGTAAAGCAGCACGGGCGTAATACCGACCACATTACCCCAAAAATCATGTGCTGAAGGTCTGTAAAATATAGGGTCACTAACACCATATTTCCCTATACGCCACTTGGCGTGACGGGGGTACTTTACTTTTTTTACTCGTTTTATTGATGGATGGATGTACGTTGATTGGAAGACAGCAATTAGATTCAGTTTGTGTGAGCTGATTCTTCCTCGTAGAGTTGAAGACGCGATGAGAATGAGCACACAACCTGCCTCCAACAAAAGTCTCAGTTGAGCTTTATGATAAAAACAAAAACTTTTTAGTAAATTCAGTTTGTGATTGTGTGTTTTCTTTCATATTGAGCTTGTAGAAGGCTCATCTCTATGAGCAGGCCTGCGCGCTAACCACTTCAGTTTTTAACTCTTTTAGTAAATAAACACAATGTAATGACACGAACGTTGTATTCTCATTTAAATATACAGTGTACACATTTTGGTGTTGTTATTGTTGTTGTTGGTATTGTTAGTGTTGTTGTTGGTGTTGTTGGTGTTTCTAGTTTTGTTGGTTTTGATGGTGTTGTTGCCGTTGATGTTGTTGTTGGTGTTGCTGGTTTTGTTAGTGTTGTTGTTGTTGTTGTTGCTGTTGGTGTTGTTCTTGATGTTATTGGTGTTGTTGGTGTTGTTGGTGTTCCTGGTGTTGTTGCTGCTGTTGTTGGTATTGATGGTTTTTCTGGTGTTGTTGCTTTTTTGCTGGTGTTATTGTTTTTATTGGTGGTGTTGGTTTTGTTGTTGATGTTGCTGGTGTTGTTGTTGGTGTTGCTGGTATTGTTCGTGTTGTTGGTGTTGTTAGTGTTGTTTGTGTGGTTGGTGTTGCATGTTTTGTTTTCTTTGTTGGTGTTGTTGATGTTGTTGTTGGTGTTGCTGGTTTTGTTGGTATTGTTGATGTTGTTGTTTGTGTTGTTGATGTTGTTGTTGTTGTTGATGTTGTTGGTGTTGTTGATGTTATTGTTGATGTTGTTCTTTGTGTTGTTGATGTTGTTGTTGATGTTGTTGTTTGAGTTGTTGTTGGTGTTGTTGATGTTGTTGTTGATTTTGTTGCTGGTGTTGTTGGTGTTGTTGTTTGTGTCGTTGTTGGTGTTGCTGTATTGTTGGTGTTTTAGATTGTTTTTCTTGTTTTTTTTTGCTGTTGCTGGTTTTTTTGTGCTGTTTTTGTTGCTGTTGGTGTTGCTGGTTGATTTTGCTGGTGTTGCAGGTGTTGCTGGTGTTGTTGGTGTTTTTGCTGTTGGTGTTGCTGGTTTTGTTGGTGATGTTGGTGATGTTGGTGTTGTTGGTGATATTGGTGTTTGTTGGTGTTGTTGGTGATATTAGTGTTTGTTGGTGTTGCTGATGATGTTGGTGTTATTGTTGTTGCTAGTTATGCTGGCTTTGTTGGTTGTCATGGTTTTGTTGGTGTTGTTGGCGTTGTTGCTTTTAATGGTGTTGTCTGTGTTGTTGGTGCTGTTGCTGGTTTTGTTATTTGCACTGCTGATGTTGGTGTTGCTAGTGTTTTTGGTGTTATTGGTGTTGCTGGTGTTGTTGGTGTTGCTGGTGTTGATGGTGTTATTAGTATTGTTTGTGTTGTTGGTGTTGTTGGCATTGTTGGTGTTGTTGGTGTTGCATGTTTTGTATGTGTTTTTTTGGTGTTTTTTTGGTGTTGTTGCATGTTTTGTTGGTGTTGTTGTTGGTGTTGTTTTTGGTGTTGTTGGTGTTGCTGCTGTTGTTTGTTGTTGCTGGTGTTGTTGCTGTTGTTGATGTTTCTGGTGTTGTTGGTGTTGTTTGTTGTTTACTGATGTTATTGGTGATTTTAGTGTTTTTGGTGTTGTTTTTTGGGGAGGGTGGGTGTCCAGATCGACAACATGTCGGGCTCACAACCAGGAGAACACTGGTTCGATTCTCGGTAGGGTCAAAAGTTATTTCCTATCAATGTTGATGTAAACACTCTTATTAATAGAATACAACGAAACCATACCCAGTATGTCCACTCTGTAATCATCCACATGAAACTGTAGAACATCACCTGTTTCAATGCCCAAAGCTCACTGACATCAGAACAAGACTATTTCCTCAAAGACCCAATGGAACATTCTGTACGGAACAACAGCAGAACTTAGAAATACCTACATATATTGCTGCATGGCATTGGGCCGAAGGGCATCAGCTCAAAGGTCGATAATTCCATAACAACAACAAGTAAACACTCAGATCCGAACACCTAGCGTCGACTGCACCAAAGATGTGGCCTTTATTCTCCGGGTCTATTAGTACCTCCGTAGACCCCAGTAATCGGAAAATGCCGTAAAGATTGGTCATCTTCCCCCAGGTAATGTAGAGCCAATCATCTTATATTGAAATAAGTCATGGACAATCAAACAAGGGTCACTATTAGATCGTTCGGTCGCCTTATACATTTAGTTTTACAGAAGAATGTGCAGAGAACCATGGGCAGGTAAAACAAGTAACAGAGACTAACTAAAACAGGCACAAGTAAAGAATATTACGAACTCACGGAAGAAGCAGTCTTAACTTTTATTAGACACAGTTAAAGTGAGACAGCTGAAATATATCACAATGACTGCAAATAAATCAATTTTAAAAAGACATACAGGAAAACAGTGAGAAATGCGAAAGGCAGTTTCAGGGAATGGTGAAAAGTAAAGTAAAAGTAAAGGTACGAGACTTGAATCGGCGTCTTAACAGGAGGGAATAGCCATATGTGCTGGACCTCTTATTCATAAGTGTTCGGAGACTCATGTCTAGTGTCGCCTCAAGCATCGTAACTCACACGCGATGTGCTATTTCATATTTTTTCCACATTGCTGCCCCGGCACCCATTTCTGCCAGCGGCTGGGTGGATCGTGGAAATATTTTTTTCAACATGAATACAACTCAAACAACTTCCAGCGGGAATCGGTCAAGCTGTCCGAACGTTGGTAGCTAATGGTGTGGTTTTCCTAACTAAGCTATAGAGGACTCCTTTCCCCACTTTACACAAGAGGTTGGACTAAGAAAAGCAAAATGTTACATGTCTTTTCAAAATTCATATATGGTGCAGAAACATAGACAGTAGACAACAAAACAGAAGAGAAAATTGAAGCCTTTGATATGTGAATTTACAGAAGAATAGGAAGAATTGGATAGAAAAAAACGAAACCAAAGGAGGAAGTCTTAAACAACTAAAAATGATAAGAGAACTACTAAACAAATAATATAAGAAAAAATGAAGCTTTTGAGGCATGTTAAAAGACACTACAAGGTAAATGAGATAGAGGTAGACCATAACCAACATGGACGAGTAACATCAAAAGAAGGACAAGTCAACCTGTGACAACATGCACCACCTAAGCAAGAGACAGAGTGAATTGGAGATCCATGGTAGCCAACCTACGATGCGGAAACGGCACTCAATGATGAAATACAAGGTAATGAAGAGGTTTCGTCTTTAACGGAAGGCAGGGCGGTACTTGATGATGATGGTGGTTGATTACATGTACATAACCTGAGTAACCAGCAATAGTTTTTGTGTCAGAAATGAAGTTAACAACCGATATATAACGTTCTTTACAAGACAGTTAAGAAGCTCACTAGTGAAATAGCTGATAACTCAATCTTTGTAGTAGGATTATCATCATCTCACATATAGCAACTGTTTATAACCGCTCAGATTCTTCCCCAGCAAATCCCGCAGTGTGAAACGATAAACTGGTTCACATTTTCTAGCCCGTTCTCTCGTAGCTCCCCTGAATGTAAGCTACATCCTTCTTGACTAACATGAAGACTTGTGAGTCGTACCAGGGATGCAGATTCACGAACAGTCATCATCAGGTCCAATGATTCTGTGCAGAGCGTCGCATTCACCACATCACTGTCTATAGCCAGATCTCCCACAGAACGTTGCCTTCATCAAAGCCCAACAGAAAGAATCCCTGTCTCTAGCCAGATCTTCCACAGAACATCACATTCACTACAGCCCGTCTGAAAGAATCTCAGTCTCTAGCCAGATCTCCCACAGAACGTTACATTCACCACAGCCTGTCTGAAATAATCCCCGTCTCTAGCCAGCCAGATCTTCCACAGAACGTTACATTCACTACAGCCCGTCTGAAAGAATCCCTGTCTCTAGCCAGATCTTCCACAGAACGTTACATTCACTACAGCCCGTCTGAAAGAATCCCTGTTTCTAGCCAGATCTTCCACAGAACGTTACGTTCACTACAGCCCGTCTGAAAGAATCCCTGTTTCTAGCCAGATCTTCCACAGAACGTCACATTCACCACAGTCTTTTACAATGTTCATTTATAAATGCATGCCGACGCCACTATTCGGAACCAGTTCTTCTACATGCTCTCCAACGTGTTCTCCACACTTCCCGTTGGACTGCCCTTACCTCTTCTAATATAGTGGTACTTGCTCTCAACTACAACACCCACCGCTCTCTGGTGATCAGAAGCAGTCACCGCTACCTCCATACCCTCTGACTCTACCACCCGTCTACTTTACCCCGTCAATCCTCTGGTTGCCTCCAAGCTTGATCGTAACCTGCGTGACATGCTTGACTGGAGCCGCCTTCCTCTTAACGTACACAACATGCCGTGGCACTATCCGGCATGAGAAGGGCGAAGGACTTAAAAAAACATGTGTCGGAAGACAGTGGTGCATAAGTTATGACCACAAGTAGAATGACGATGGAGGTGACGGCTGTGACGAAGGCATCCATCTGATTAGAGTCACAAGACTACACCCACGCCTGTATAATGGGTGATTCGATGAGCATGATAAGAATAAAATGGAGGCGTTATCTGTACGTACGCAATGGGTAGAGTCATTGCAGAAGTCAAAAATACGTAGGGTCATCTTTGCCTACGTCACTGGACATGTGGAAGTACGGAGAAATGAAAGAGCGGACAGGTTGGCTAAGACGCTGTTGTTGAGGACGGTCAACCAATGGATCGTATGACATCATCAATGCCCTATGCAAAGTAAGAAGGACACAGGACTTCGACAACAATGAGCCCACGTTACTCCTTCGGATGTAAGAGATGATAGTTAAGATGGGCACAGCCAGAAACGAGAAACTTAGTGGCCGTGTAAGAAGACTTATCAACCAACATAGAACTGGAGTCGTCAGTCGCTAGGCACTGCGAGACTTGCTGACGTGGGGATCTGATCACCTATGGACATGTTCGCAGTGCAATGATGATGACCCGCAAATAACTCAATAATTAAATAATTTAATATCCGGTGCGAACGTCATCAGTGTAAAACCTTCAACCACGTTCTCCGGACGGATACGGTTCTATTCTCCAATGGTCCTTTCGAGATCAGGGGGGCTCACATGTACATCGTGTAATATGAGTTATGCCATCACATGTACATCGCGTAATATGATCTATGCCATCACATGTACATCGTGTAATATGATCTATACCATCACATGTACATCGGGTAATATGAGTTATGCCATTACATGTACATCGCGTAATATGATCTATGCCATCACATGTACATCGTGTAATATGATCTATGCCATCACATGTACATCGTGTAATATGATCTATGCCATCACATGTACATCAAATAATATGATCAATGCCATCACATGTATAGCTCGTAATATGATCTATGCCATCACATGTACATCGAATAATATGATCTATGCCATCACATGTATAACTCGTAATATGATCTATGCCATCACATGATTGTGATTCCTTACCCCACGCGGGATTAACACATCCCTCATTTTCGAGCAACCAGTTACCTTCCCCTTTTACTTGATTGCCGCCCTCTCCTTCTTCGGTCTCTTCTTATCCTGATACGTTTTGTCCATACATCATTCAGGGATGACATTTATATGACAATTTCTCACCATATTTATGACATAAGCAAACGTGCACACATACATTCCAGTGTACATGCACAGTCTCCGATACATAGTACATATTTATAGGAGCCGTGATATTTGTACATTGGCCGGTTTTTTAGTCCATATTAATTTATACTTCTCCTTCTGCTTTCCTTCCTTTTTTGCCTTTAAGCGTCAAGGGGAGATTTAATATGCGGTCTTTCTTTTCTCTTCTGTTCACCTCTGCTGCTGTTATGTTATGTTTATTTTTCACTTTTTAATTTTTTTATTTCTTTTTACGTTTTATGTAATTAATGAACAACATAATTGAACCTTTGACGGCATATTAAGCCGAAACTTCGTTCAGTTGTGTCTTCCATAAATTACGTAACTTTATCCATTCCATTGTTTCCTCTTTTTTTACCACTTCTCCTATATTTTGTATTACGTTGGTCTATTTGTGTTGTCACTGGTTTCTAAAAAAGGCCGCATGTAGACCGAAATGTCAAATATTTGTATTGTCCTGTTTAGTAAAGCTTTCACCATAGTTTATCGGGGTGTACGTTTCACCACTTGTTCCCTGATACAAACTTTACCGCAGCATTACTTTTTTTTCCTGTTCCATTTCTCAACAAGCCACGCATACCGTCATTTATTGTCAGAAAAATAAAAATGTGTACCGAAACACATTTCTGCTGTTAAATTAACAAAAAAAAAAAAAAAAAAAAACCGCTTTGTGACTGTCACGTTCACAATAATTGTCTTCTTCACATTTAGCTTCAACAATAAGAAACACTATCGGTGTTACAAAACGTGAACGCTTTGATAATAATTATACTAGAAAGTTCTAGAACCGTTTTTCTTACTTTGATACAATGCTACAATGGGCGTGTTCTTATCGTTTAGATGGGCGCGTCAATTTCGTTATAAAGCGCGTATTTACATAGATTAAATGTTCCACGAGTTGCGATATATTTCATTATTCTTGACCATCAATCATAACAATAATTTTGTTCTTTTGACGGTTTGTTTTTGTGACAGCTTTTGGTGACTGTCTCTCTCGGGGCTGTTATCACAACATGGTCTCTCTAAAGTTATATGTTGTTGTTTTGATAACAACTGTTTACTGTAAGTATAACCTCGATTTGTGTTACAATTTATTTGTTATCTAAATTATATAAACAATATTCTGTGTGTTGACTTCCAAGTAGAGTCTAAGGGAATAATGGTCAACACATGTGAAGAGTTCAGAGTCAGGAGTAAAACAGGAGTAAAGGCATCAAGATGCACCAAGATGCATAGAGATGCGAAACTGTTGTAAAGCTCATGATAATGATAATTTAAAGAAAAAAAAATAATTAAGAAAAAAAGTGGTATGGTAAAAGCTTTACGAGGTAATTAACTCAGTAGCTCCGTCAAAACAATTAAAACCAGTGCTAAAACTAAGAGTAGAAAAATGTTATATCTTCATAACATTCCTTTATGGTGCAGAAACATGGACAGTAGACATGAAAGCCGAACAGAAAATTGAAGCCATTGAAATGTGGATTTATAGAAGAATATGAAGAAATGGATGGAAAGAGAAGAAAACAAATGATGAAGCCTTAAAACAACTGAAATGGAAAAGAGAACTACTAAACACAATTGAAAAAAAGACAAATGAAACATTTGGGGCATATTAAAAGCAGCCTATTAAAATTAATCTCGAAAGGGAAAATACAAGGTAAAAGAGACAGATACCGACAAGGAATGACATGGACGAGTTATATTCAAAAGATGGACAAGTCAGCCTATGACAACCTGCACTATCAAAGCAAGAGACTGAGAGGAATGGCGCTCCATGGTAGCCAACCTTCGATGTGGAGACGGCACTCAAAAATGATGACAATGATGCCCGTTTTATTTTTCAAGAAATTCTCAAATTATGGAATTAACTAAAGTATCATTGACAAACATATGTGCTGGCAGAGGGAGGGATGGGGATACATTCATTTCTGATATGAATATGTAAACTAGTGCTATATATAAACTGGTGTAGGTGATCATGTCTCTCCACAACTTTCGATTTCGACAGTTATTTGCCATTTCTGTTGTTGACCTTCTGCCAAGCCATTCTCTTAAGCTGTCTGGTATCTTTTCTCTTTGCTTCCCTCTATCTCTTTGTCCATCAGATTTCCTAGTTGTTACAATATACTCCAGCTGTTCGTACACATTACATGCCTAAATAAAGATGATTGTTTCTTCCTATTATTGGAAATTAGCTCTCTTTTTGCTTTGGCCTCTTTCAGAACTTTTTCATTACTCTTCTTAGCTGCCTATTATATTCTCAAGATTCTTCTGTAAAACCACATTTCTACAGACTCCAGTGATGTTCTTTCCTTTTGTCCTATTTTCCATAATTCACATCCATATGTTAAGCCTGGCTCTACGTAAACTATATAAGAACTCGTTTCATGTTTCTATTGTCAAAAATGAACTTTGCAGTATCTTCCTCATTGTTTTTTTGGAAAACTGCTTTTGCCTTAACCATTCTTCATCTTACCTCTGTTGTATCTCTGTATTACGCCAATGTAAAATATTTAAAAAAAGCTTTTCTTTCATTTTGTAAGAATAATATTTGATGATGTTTTAACAATAAATATGTTCCTTCAAAGCTTAGTTAACATAAAACACACATTGCTATATTTCCAGGTATTACCGCATTTGAGTGCAGAAACTTTCCATTAAAAAACTGCCCCACTGATGACATCAACGTGTTGTTTCTATATTCAACTGGCAGAAATGATAACAAAAATGAGGTTTATAAAGTCATGTGTAAATCATTTGTTGAGAATCTTCAAAGCTTATCTGGCAACAAGACAACACTTAGAGTGATGGCGGCTGCCGTGTATGACTGGTTCTCATCCCAGTTCCCTAACGAGAACGTCAGCTCTTGGCAGTTTAGTCCATCTGTTGAATCATCAACCTACGGACTTAATACCGAACATGATATAGTTTATAGATACTATTCTATAGATGACGTCATTCAATTTAAGATACAATTTGTACAACGTTTATTCTCTGAGATGGGCGGAGTCAGGAGGAACGCGACCAACGTGGCTGTTGTGTTTCTAGACGCCTCTGATTTGCCATTAGCGGAGACTAGAAGTATCTCAAAAATTATAGCTAACAAAATTACTGAGATAAAAATATTTCTTGTTGTTATGGCGAGTAAAAGTGAGGAAAAACCTGTCGTTATAGGCGATACGGTTATTCTGCATGATAGCGATATCTTTGGTAACAGACATATTCTGATTATGGCAATATGTAACCAGTGTATGGAAGGATGGTGGTCGTTAGAACATAGTGACGGCGCTTATTACCTTTCTTGTTATAAAATGATGGAGTCTGATGTTCCAGTAAACGTGGAGCAGTCCTGGTCTAACTGCTATAGTGCCCATTCAGCAGGTTTAGTTGGTATTGAAACAGATCAGGAGTTGATCTTTCTACAAGCTAAACTAATTTCATACTTTGAGAACCGCCGTATTCACAACAGCGATAGTGACCTAAAGTATCAGTCACCATATCACGTGACTATAGGTCTTATTAAGAAATCAGCTTTTCCCGACATTGGCTTTACATGGGAACATCTAGCTGTAGATTACAGTCGACGATTGGTGGTAAATAAATGGCTTAATGGTAAACCGTCTGGTCTGTATCGTCGCTCCTATGGTCTGTGGGAATTTGTCTGGAGCGGTAATGACGTCAATGACTCCAAAAGCAATTTTGTTGATGGTTGGAGGGACGTCGATTGGAATGCTAAAAATCGATTCAGTTTGTGCGAAACGATTCTTTCTCGTAATATTGAAGACATGGTCTTGATGAGAATAAAACCAGCCACGAGAGAAAGATTCAATACCGCTTTAGCAAAAGGAGATTTTGTGGCATTCAGTGGCAATATAGTGTCTGTCACGACTCACATTGCTAGTACAGATTTCGTAAAACATCTACCAGAATTTGAATTGTTTCCTTTATTTGACTGCGGAGTAGATGAGTCATACCCTCGATTTATTTCCTACGTCTATGTCTGTGACGATAATAAAGATTGTTTTAACGGACAGGATGAATCCTGGTGTGGCTACGAATTATCACCGTGTTATGTGGCAATGCCTAAACAATGTCACGGACTAACCTGTTGTGACGGTTATTGTTTGCCTTGGCAATGGGTTAATGATGGCCAGATCGACTGTACTGTTTGTATTGGTGGGTCAACAGTTAAAATCAACGACGAAAGTGGGATTCGTAACAAATTTCTTGCAAGAAACGAGACTTGTGCATTTATTTGTGGTATTGACCAGTGCGTTCATTTCTCCCAACTTAACGACGGACATGTCGATTGTCATGGATCGGAGGGGCCGCTAGACGAAATTCTAGGGAAACTAGAAACAACACAGACTTGTCAAAATATATTGGGTCATGTGATCTGGACTCCCAGATGTGTCCTTGTTAAAGATAAACAGGAAAATCTAATGGGGTGTAGAGATATGTCCCACCTTCAGGACTGTAAGGATTTCGAGTGTCCAGAAGGTTATGTGAAATGTCCTAGCTCCTATTGCATACCTTTACATTACCTCCTTGATTCATATGTGGACTGTCCTACAGGGGAAGACGAACAAAGCGACTCTGTTGACGCCTGTTTTGGAAACTTTGTTTGCGGGAATTCTCACACGTGCATTCATCCTGACCTAGTTTGTGATGGACATTCTGATTGTAGAATAAAAGATGATGAAGTAGATTGTCTGAAATCGTGCCCTGAAGGTCTGCGCTGTGTTTCAGGAACAGTCACTGTACGAGACCTCAACATCCAGAGACCAGTATTATTTACAGACCAAATGGTTCAGCAAATTCGATACCTGGATTTGTCCGGTGTGAATTTAACCGATTATTTCTTGCCCGATATAAAGAAACTTGTAGTCATTGTACTGTCCAACTGTAAACTACACAATTTAAATTTATTTTACCATGTTCGTTTTGTAAACCTGCAAAACATGGACATTAGCTACAATCAGTTAACAACATTGGATGGCAGGGACATTGTTTTTCCTGGTTTCAAAAATGTCCGACATCTGAACCTTTCCCACAACAAAAACCTTGACAAGATTAATTATCTAAAACTGGAGCTGCTGCTCACACTTGATCTATCTCACACGAGTTTAACATATTTAGATAGATCATTTGTTTCTGGGTTTCCTAAACTTCAACATTTATATTTGAGTTTCACTCCTGTAGAGAATCTCATTTATCGTCGGTTTCCATCAAACTTGACATTACAGACACTAGATTTGCGGGGACTCCCAACAGGAAACATATTTGAAGACTTCTTCAACGGTCTCGTAATCAGTCAACATATATACACAAGCGGCTTTGCGTTGTGCTGTCCACAGATTAGAGGATCATACATTCCATCACATACGTGTCACGCCCCTGGCGCCACAATTTCTTCCTGTTTTGATCTGATAGGGGTTAATGTTCATCGTGTTCTTGTCTGGGTTGTCGGGGTTCTTGCTGTTCTTGAGAACATGACAGTTATTGTCTGTCATATATTCTGGGACAGGTCAATTCTCAGAACAACTTATGGGCTGTTTGTAATAAACTTGGCTATATCTGACTTTATTATGGGAGTCTATCTGTTCATTATTGCTGGAGCGGATTATTACTATCGTGACATTTATGTTTTTTATGACAAGACTTGGAGAGAGAGCAAAGTATGCGACCTTGCAGGTTTCCTGGCTACTCTCTCTAGTGAAACATCGACCTTCTTTGTTTTCCTTATTACTCTGGACAGGTATTTAGTGATGAAGTATCCCTTTGGTCAAATCAAGTTAACAAACCTTGCTAATGTTATTGCTGTGTTTTTGTCTTGGCTCATTGGTTTCCTTCTTTCCTTGACACCAGTTGTGCTCAGGTTTGAGATATATTCTTCTAATGCTATGTGTCTGGGTTTACGTCTTACAACAAAACGTGTCAAAGGTTGGGAGTTCTCATTTGGTGTGTTCACTGTGCTCAATTTCTTCCTTTCTCATGTTTTTGCTGTGGGTCAAACACTCATTTATCGATCTGCCACTCATAACATCCACATTGATAAATCAACAAACACGCGCCCTCGACGTACTGATGACGTAATAATGGCTAAACAACTTTCCCTGGTAGCTTTGTCCAACTTTCTTTGTTGGTTTCCTGTAGGAATCATGGGATTATTGTCTCTTCGTGGACACGAGATCAGCAATGAAGTTCTCACTTGGACATCGGTTCTCATTTTCCCCGTACACTCTGCGGCAAACCCAATTATGTACACGATCCCTGTACTTATGGACAAGTGGGACAGGTTCAAACATAGCGCTAGACGACACCGAGGATCGTAATGTAAGAGGGCAGAGATTAGTCACATGTTTACGCTACAATTTTAATTACATGTTTATACTACAATTATAATCATATGTTTATACTATAGTTATAATCACATGTTTATACTATAGTTATAATCACATGTTTATACTACAGTTATACGTATATGCATATACTACAACTATTATCAGATGATTAAATGACAATTATCAACTTTATAGAAGTTACTGTCTCCACTATTTGTTAGTACCAATTTATTCTTGTTGATTTCTAACATAATGAGATTGCAACATTGTATCTAGTGATATCTATAAATGTTTAACATCTGACTGCTCTATATCCCCTTTGGATTGTAAAAATGGAAACAAATGGCACTCTAATAAGTTATCTCCTCTTTGTTTGCAATGCAATTATAGTAAAAAATGTAAAGTACCCCCGTCACGCTAAGTGGCGTATAGGGAAATATGGTGTTAGTGACCATAAATTTTACAGACCTTCAGCACATGATTTTTGGGGTAATGTGGTCGGTATTACGCCCGTGCTGCTTTACTTTCCCAGAAAAAAATCCCTTACCCATTTTAAGGCTGGGTGAACCCGGAAGCAGTCGGTTGGGATCGAACCCTACCCCTTGTCCTTTCAATTCACTAACCACTGAGCTATCGCGGCTCAATGCAATTATAGTGGCTCATTACAAATCAAAGAAGAGAAACAACTGACTCTGTTGAGACATCGCAATGATTAAGACACAACTCTGGTTGCTAGAAACAGAAATACTTTACAATTACTGATCAAAGTATTGGTCAAATCATGCGGTCTACGACCGCTAGCAATAGCTATCAAGAAAAGTGTAGTTCTAGCACACGTTTATTCCAGATTTTTGGGCCATGTTAAAAGAGACAACAGCCTACTAAAAGTAATATTGGAAGGAAAAATACAAGGTAAAAGAGGCAGAGGCAGACCAAGACTAACATGGACGAGTAACATCAAAAGATGGACAAATCTGCCTATGACAACCTGCACCATGAAAGCAAGAGACAGCAGAATGGCGCTACATGTTAGCCAAACTTTGTTGCGGAGATGTCACTCGATGATGATGAGCACAAGTGATGCCAATCCTCTTTCATAACTTTCTACGGAAGTCCGTTTGAATCAGAATAAATATTCAACTTCTTGAATCTTCGGTCATGGCGGCATGCCACGTAATGAAGAAATAATTGCAAGAAAAGCAGGAAGGACTCACTATTTGGTGAGGAAACACATCAAGTAAGGAGTATTACAAAGGCACATATCTTATTATATTAGAATAAGGGGGACTGGTTGGTCACGAGGCAAGACGCCGGCTTTGAGACAGAGAGGTTGTGAGTTCAAATCCCGGCTGAACTATTTGTGATTTTTATTTATAATTTCTCTCTGCGGTAACCTCCGCTGGTCTCAGTAGGGAGACCCAGCTTGAAACGTCAATTTGACTCATCGACGAAAAAATATGAGTACCTCCGAAGACGGAGTTATCTGCCTGTATGGCGAGGGACCCCTGTGCCCACGGCTGCCAGGGAAAAATGGATTAACACGTAAAATTCTATTCCTAGTCTCTAGGAACTTCGCAAGAGGTGAAAGCTGGCGAACGCAAAAAAAAAAAAAAAAAAAAAAAAAAAAATTAGATTTGCGTTCTTAACAGGGAATGAATAGTGTAACCCATCAATAATTCGATTCTTTGTCAGATCAATAAATTGATAGTGTAATAAATCAATGGATCGATACTTTGATAACCAAACAAATCTACAATTTATTTGTTGAAAGACTGATAACCACATAAAAATCACAAAATTGATATTTGGATAATCAATAAATCGATTATGTATCTAATTAATAATTTTTTTTAAAAATCAATAATTCATTGATTGTTAGAATAATAAAGCCAAAAGTAGTTCAATAAATAAATCGATAATCATGATCGATCAATAAATCGATTATTTGCTGTAAATATATTTCGGTAGTTTTAAACAATGGAAAGTGATTATTTGTTAGATCAATAAATTGATAAGTGGCTCAATCAATAATTCGAACATCATGACAGGTCAATGAATCAATAATTTGCTAAAAATCTATATTTCAACAGTTTTAAATAAAAGGAAAATGATTATTTGTTGGATCATTTAATGAAAGCATGTACAACTGAATAATCGATACATTGGCAGACCGATGATTCGAAGTGTATATATATAATCAATAGGATAAAGGTAAATTACAAGGCTTGAACTGGCGTCTTAGCACGCGAGTTTCCACTCATATGTGCTCGGCCGCCTATCCAGAAATGTTCGGAGATTTCTGTATAGTGTCGCCTCAAGCATTAAAACTCAGATGCAAAGCAACATTCCTCACCTTCCCAGGGTAATACCCTGGTAGGGAATAATAGAACAAAGAAGTATGTGTTAGCACTCGGAAAAATTGACAGACAAACAACAATAGAAAAAAAACGAAGAACAATATATAGTCCGAAGTGGGATCGAACCCGTACTCAGTGGCACCGCGCCTTGCCACGAGAAGCCGAACGCTTGGCACACTGCCACGCAGCCAACTAAAAAATTGGCTATTGCAGCAGTGTCTTGCACGAAAGGCGTTCTCAATGACTATAGCATAGGGTAACGATCACAGACCGGAAATAAATTGTATATTTGTACTTTCCTATTAATGCAAGTATCTCCCAGTAGGGCTGAATACTTGTGTTGTAGACAAACATTTATTGGACGAAACAGCACGAATAGTAGTTCCCAGTGGTTATATACTGGGTACAAATAATAATACATAAATATTATTATATGGGGAACTTCCGAGGCGATAATAGGGAATAATAGAACAAAGAAGTATGTGTTAGCACTCGGAAAAATTGACAGACAAACAACAATAGAAAAAAACGAAGAACAATATATAGTCCGAAGTGGGATCGAACCCTTACTCAGTGGCACCGCGCCTTGCCACGAGAAGTCGAACGCTTGGCACACTGCCACGCAGCCAACTAAAAAATTGGCTATTGCAGCAGTGTCTTGCACGAAAGGCGTTCTCAATGACTATAGCATAGGGTAACGATCACAGACCGGATCAATATACAATTTATTTCCGGTCTGTGATCGTTACCCTATGTTAACATTGGAATGGCTACACAGGAATTACGGTCATCACCATCATGATTGTGTCCACCTCAATATCATACCTTCGGTGGTGACTTCCACAATCATCACCATCATGATTGTGTCCATCTCAAATTCATACCTTCAGTAGTGACTTCCACAATCATCACCATCATGATTGTGTCCATCTCAAATTCATACCTTTGGTAGTGACTTCCTCAATCATCGCCATCATTATTGTGTCCATCTCAAATTCATACCTTTGGTGTTGACTTCCACAATCATCACCATCATGATTGTGTCCACCTCAATATCATAACTTTCATGGTGACCTCCACAATCATCATCATCATATAACAAATATGACTTAATCTCTACATCCTTCGAGACCGTTCTCACAAGCTTAACTTACTTTTTTTGCGGTGCTACAGCACATGTCTCTGATAACAATATCAATATACGATTTGTGTATTATTTTAACTCTCACCGGTTGTACTGTAAGATAGTAGCGTTCTGGGGCATACGCACTGAACCTAATCTTCAGCAGTTCTCAAGCTGCCCCGTTTGAGGTATCAGTCATTCTAATTTTTTTGAAGTGATTGCCAAAGAGAGAATACCAACACGTACAGGTTTGAGAACCGCTGTGTCCTGGACATCAGAACTTACTGGAAGCTCTTAACTTGTGTGTGACGACGTCCTAGAAGGGAAATATGTTCTTGCGATGTGGCCAACATTTGCTGCAAACAAAGGAGCGTAGGCAGGGTCGTGTTTACAATAATGACCTCATTAACCTTTAATTATGATGTAGACAAGAGATTCGTTTAACAAGTACACTATCATCGTGTTAAGTGCAGTACAAGGTTAACAACGTGTCTTTGCAATGTGGCTAAACTCTCATGTCCACTTGAAATTAAAAAGACAAGAATTACGTGACCCAGTTTTGAAACAAAAGTACATTCTATTGTAATGTCACATCCAGAGTTTACGTCCTTCTAGAAACTTCTAGTTCCAGACAGCTGATTCATTTCTCGGGGGATATTCTCGCAATATGGGTCAAGGAACAAGAAAATCTTGAGAGAAAACAATCACGTGATATAGAGGCTTCTTAAGGTTATCAGAATATTCTGGGCATGGTTATTTGTCACTGCTACTTTAGTTGATATGCTCATTTGTATTGTTGCAAGAATAAAACATTCACATACTTCATTTATTTTGATGGTGATTAGAATAAGTTGTATGTTAACATTTTAAACAATTTTCTTCTTAATAATTGAATATTGCATCTCCCATAAACTCTCAAATTTCCAGTATTTTATTATTTCTTTCTTTAAAAGATCACTAACTGCTATACGCCCGTGCGCTGCCGGAGCCCAAAAGGGGAGTAAAGAAAAGTGGCGCTGTTCCCTACCATGCATGCACATAAGAGGCGACTAAGGGGCCCGGGCATGGGACTGGCTATCCTGTACTGTAAAAAAAAAAACCGAAAAAAATGTCACAATCATGGTCAACAAAAACAGATATAAGACCAAAATTATGGGAATTAATGCAGTTGGCAATGACCAAATAAAATAGGAGAAATACCCCTACTAGACGCACAATCTTTACATATATCTTGGCAGTAGTATAGACAAAGAGGAAGCAACAGAAAAAGATACTAAAATAAGGATATCAAAAGCAAGAGGGACATTCGTTGCACTAGGAAACATATGGAAGTCCAAAGAAATTAGGATAAATACTAAAATAAAAATGTTAAACTCCAATGTTAAGTCAGTCTAATTATATGGCTGTGAAACATGGAGAGCAATTAAAATAACAATCATGAAGATAAAGACTCATTAATGGATGCTTACGCAGAATAAAAGGATGGAAATGGCAGGACAAAATCACTAACATAGAATTATGGAAATGTACCAGTCAAATACAAGTGGACAAAGAGATACAGCGAAGAAGATGGCGAGGGATAGGACACACACTGAGGAAGCCAACTTAAAGTATTACACAACAGACCCTTTTTGGAATCCCCAGGGAAAAAAAGACAAAGAAGAAGACCAAGGAATTCTTGGTCACAATGATGATGGTCATGGTCACAATGATGATAGTCATGGTCATAATGATGATAGCCATGGAAACAATGATGGCAGTCTGGGTCACTGATATGATAGTCATGGTCACAATGATGACAGTCTGGGTCACAGAGATGACAGTCATGGTCACAGTAATGATAGTCGTGGTCACAGAGATGATAGTCATGGTCACAATGATGATAGTCCTGGTCACATAGATGATAGTCATGGTCACAATGATGCTATTTTTGGTAACATGAATGAGAGTCATGGCCACAATGATGATAGTCGTGGTTACATATTATATTATTATTGGTCACAGAGATGATATTCTTGGTCACAATCATGATGGTCATGGTTACAATGATGATAGCCATGGTCACAATGATGACAGTCTGGGTTACTGATATTATAGCCATGGTCACAATGATGATAGTCATGGTTACAATGATGATAGTCATGGTCACAATGATGATAGTCATGGTTACAATGATGATAGTCATTGTCACAATTATGCCAGTCTGGTCACATAGATGACAGTCAAGGTCACAAAAATGATAGTTTTGGTCACAGAGATGATAGTCGTGGTCGCAATGATGATAGTCTTGGTCACAGAGATGATAGTCATGGTAACAATGGTGATAGTCTTGGTCACATAGATGATAGTCATGGCCACAATAATGATAGTCTTGGTCACAAAGATGATAGTCATGGTCACAATAATGATAGTCATGGTCACAGAGATGATAGTCATAGTCGCATTGATGATAGTCTTGGTCACATAGATGACTGTCATGGTCACAATGATGATAGTCATGGTCACATATATGTTAGCCATGGTCACAATGATGATAGTCTTGGTCACAAAGATGATCGGCATGGTTACATTGATGACAATCTTAGTCACAGAGATGATAGTCATGGTCACAGTGATGATAGTTTTGATCACAGAGATGATAGTAATGGTCACAATGTTGACAGCCTTGATCACATAGATAATTGTCATGGCCACAAAGATGAGTCTGGGTCACAGAGATAATAGTCATGGTCACAATGATGATAGTCTTGGTGACAGAGATGGCAGACATAGTCACATTGATGATAGTCTTGGTTAGACAAATGATAGTCATGGTCACAATGATGACAGTCTTGGTCACAGAGATGATAGTCATGCCGACAATGATGCCAGTTTTGGTCACAGAGATGATAGTCATAGCCACAATGATGCCAGTTTTGGTCACAGAGATGATAGACATGGTGACAATGATGACAGTATGGTCACAGAGATAATAGTCATGGTCACAATGATAACAGTCTTGGTCACATAGATAATTGTCATGGTCACAATGATGACAGACTGGGTCACAGAGATGATAGTCATGATCACTATGATGATAGTCTTGATCACAATTAATGAGAGTCTAGGTCACAGAGATGATAGTCATGGTCAAAATGATGATAGTCTTGGTCACAGTGATGATAGTCATTTTAACAATGATGACAGTCTTTGTCACCGAGATGATAATCATGGCGACAATGATGACAGTCTAGGTCATAGAGATGATTGGCATGGCCACAATGATGATAGTCTTGGTGACAGATATGATAGCCATGGTCACTATTATGACAATCTGGGTCACAGAGATGATAGTGATGGTCACAATGATGACAGTCTTTGTCACAGAGATGATAGTCGTGGCCACAAGGATGACAGTCTGAGTCACAGAGATGATAGTCATTGTCACTATGACAGTCGTGGTCACAGAGGTGACAGTCATGGCCACAATGATGACAGTCTTGGTCACAGAGATGATTGTCATTGTCACAATGATGACAGTCTTGGTCACAGAGATGATAGTCATTGTCACAATGATGATAGTATGGGTCACAGAGATGATAGTCATGGTCACAATGATGACAGTCTTGGTCACAGAGGTGACAGTCATGGCCACAATGATGACAGTCTGGGTCACAGAGATGATAGTCCTGGTCACAATGATGACAGTCTTGGTCACAGAGGTGACAGTTATGGCCACAATGATGACAGTCTGGGTCACAGAGATGATAGTCATTGTCACAATGATGACAGTTTTGGTCATAGAGATGATTGGCATGGTCACAATGATGACAAAATGGGTCACAGAGATGATAGTCGTAATCTCTATGATGATAGTCTTGGTCACAATAGATGACAGTCTGAGTAACAGAGATGATATTCATGGTCACAATTATGATAGTCTTGGTCACAATGTTGATAGTCATGGTCACAATTATGATAGTCTTGATCACAGAGATGATAATCAAGGTCACAATGATGACAGTCTTGGTCACAGAAATGATAGTAATGGCCAGAATATTGACAGTCTTGGTCACAGAGATGATAGTCATGGTCACAATGATGACAGTCTGGGTCACAGAGATGATAGTTATGGTCACAATTATGACAGTCTTGGTCACAGAAATGATAGCCATGGGCACAGTGATGTCAGTCTTGGTCACAGAGATTATAGTCCTGGTCACATTGATGACAGTCATGGTCACAGTGATGACAGTATGGGTCACAGAGATGACAGTTATGGTTACAATGATGATAGTCTTGGTCACAAAGATGGCAGTTATGGTCAGAATGATGACAGTCTTGTTCACATAGATGACAGTCGTAGTCACAATGATGACAGTCTGGGTCACAGAGTTGATCGCCATGATCACAATGATGATAGTCTTTGTCACAGAGATGACAGTCCTGGTCAAACTGATGAGTCTTGGTCACATAGATGATAGTCATGGTCACAATGATGACAGTCATGTTGGTGGTCATTACTACTTGTGGTAGTCATTATGATGTTAGCGGATTGTTTTATGATATTGGTGGTAGTGGTAATTGGGATGTTGGTGATGGCCATTATGTTCTTTGTGATGGCCATTATTATAAGGGTGTGGCCATTATGGTGTTTGTGGTTGCCATTACCGTGTTTTATGGTGGTCATTATGATATTGGTGGTGGTAATTATATTGTTGTTGGTGGTCATTATAATGTTGGTGGTGGTCATTATAATGTTGTTGGTGGTGGTGGTCATTATGATTTTGTTGGTGGTCATTATGATGTTGTTGGTGGTCATTATAATGTTGTTGCTCGGCATTATG
Source organism: Megaustenia siamemsis (assembly GCA_032433765.1). NCBI lineage: Eukaryota > Metazoa > Mollusca > Gastropoda > Stylommatophora > Ariophantidae > Megaustenia > Megaustenia siamemsis. The sequence continues at coordinate 44,310,499 of JAVIAB010000159.1, read as the reverse complement.
ATGTTTGTGGTGGTCATTATAATGGTGGTGTTGGTCATTATAATGTTGGTGGTGGCCATTATAATGTTGGTGGTGGTCATTATGTTGTTGGAAGTGGTCATTATGATTGTGGTGGTGGTCATTATAATGTTGGTGGTGGTCATTATGTTGTTGGTAGTGGTCATTATGTTGTTGGTAGTGGTCATTATGATGGTGGTGGTGGTCATTATAATATTGTTGGTAGTCATTGTAATGTTGGTGGTGGTCATTATGATGTTGCGGGTGGTCATTATGATGTTGTTGGTGGTCATTATAATGGTGGTGGTGGTCATTATAATGTTGGTGGTGGTCATTATAATGTTGGTGGTGGTCATTATAATGTTGGTGGTGGTCATTATAATGTTGGTGGTGGTCATTATAATGTTGGTGGTGGTCATTATAATGTTGGTGGTGGTCATTATGTTGTTGGTAGTGGTCATTATGATTGTGGTGGTGGTCATTATAATGTTAGTGGTGGTCATTATAATGTTGGTGGTGGTCATTATGTTGTTGGTAGTGGTCATTATGATTATGGTGGTGGTCATTATAAAGTTGGTGGTGGTCATTATAATGTTGGTGGTGATCATTATAATGTTGGTGGTGGTCATTATGTTGTTGGTAGTGGTCATTATGTTGTTGGTAGTGGTCATTATGATGGTGGTGGTGGTCATTATAATGTTGTTGGTAGTCATTGTAATGTTGGTGGTGGTCATTATGATGTTGTGGGTGGTCATTATGATGTTGTTGGCGGTCATTATAATGTTGTTGCTCGGCATTATGATGTTCGTGGTGGTCATTATAATGGTGGTGTTGGTCATTATAATGTTGGTGGTGGTCATTATAATGTTGGTGGTGGTCATTATGTTGTTGGTAGTGGTCATTATGATTAGGGTGGTGGTCATTATGATGTTCGTGGTGGTCATTATAATGGTGGTGTTGGTCATTATAATGTTGGTGGTGGTCATTATAATGTTGGTGGTGGTCATTATGTTGTTGGTAGTGGTCATTATGATGGTGGTGGTGGTCATTATAATGTTGTTGGTAGTCATTGTAATGTTGGTGGTGGTCATTATGATGTTGTGGGTGGTCATTATGATGTTGTTGTTGGTTATTATGAATGTGATGGTTGTTATTGTGTTTGTGGCGGTCTTTATGATGATGGTGTGGGTCATTGTATATGTTATATTTTACTGCTTCGTTAAAACCTTTAACGTCTAAACGTCTCCAAGACTTAGGGCACTCTGTTACAAGAAACGAGTCTGTGAGCAGCACCCAATGAACTGTGGCTATAATGATCAGCCACGGAAATGAAACAAGCGCGCGACTCTTCATTACGCACGAGCTGACCTTGACACAACCCGGACAAGATAAGGAGAGAGAACCGCCAATATTTGCTACAAACATGGCACGTATACTGGGTTATGTTTACAATATTTTTATTTCTTTAACTGTAATATTGAACGTAAGAAAACAAAACAACAACAAACAACCTCCACGAGCAAAACAAAACTTGTCTAGAACATTTTCTTGTGACATGGCCATATAATTACTTAGGGCGTGTCCACTTGCAATTAAACAAACACATAATTGATCGTTTCAAACAGTTTATATAACACAATTAAACCGCATTCATTTCTATTATCACTATCATTTGTTACATCTGTTTGAAGAATGTTAGCTGTAATTGTCACTCATGTACATTACCGGTCAATTAATAACATTAAAAAGTTGTTTAATTTCATTGTTTTAATAAATGTTTTTCGTAAGTACTACATTACATAGACCTCATGTTTTTAAAAAAAAATTATATGGTGATGAAAAAATATATGGTGAAAAAAAATGGTGTATGTTGTCTCTTGTCATGCGAAAAGGTAAGGTTGTGCCAATCATCATCTATATTCATCTTTTTAGGTTTGTCTAAATTGAACTAAGAGTAAAATAGGTGTTCGTCAACACAGCACATAACATTCTGGTTAACTTTATAACAAATGATATTGTGATCAACTCTATCACAACCATCATCATAATAGTTATAGCTATAAACAACAACAACAACACAACCACGAGAATAACAACTACTAAAGTCGCCAATTTACTATTGGCCAAATGATAAGCTTTAGAATATTGCTCATGATTAACCTTATCAAAACAACACCGGTATTGGCACTAAAACGATCGATTGTATATCCGTCATTGGAGCTTATGCAATCACCAACAAATCATGATCTTGTAATTTCAACTATATCAGCTATATCATTCTTTAAAATTAACACATTCACACCGACATTCATAATTATGTTTAAGAAGACCTAGGCTACATTGGACATCCCGCGCAATACGAGCAATAATACATTCATTATCATGACTAACACGATAACAACTACAGTGACCATCATGAACATCTCAATCATCTCTACATCCATCATCATGACTAACACGATCACAACTACAGTGATCATCATGATCATCTCAATCATCACTTCATTCATCATCATGACTAACACGATCACAACTACAGTGACCATCATGATCATCTCAATCATCACTACATCCATCATCATGACTAACACGATCACAACTACAGTGACCATCATGATCATCTCAATCATCACTACATCCATTATCATGACTAACACGATCACAACTACAGTGACCATCATGATCATCTCAATCTTCCCTACATCCATTATCATGACTAACACTATCACACGATTACTTCTATCATCGTAACTAATACGATCGCATTGACTTCCGTCGTCATGATTGACACGAGCAGCAATACTTCGATTATCATGGCTCATGATCAAGACTATTTAGAATGTCATTATTTACAGGGTCACGCTGACTTTGATAATCATGATTAATAGGATCACGATAGTCTGGTAATCATGATTAACATGAAAATGATCGTTTCGATAATCATAAATAACAGGATCACGATGGTTTTGGTAATCCTGATTAACAGGTACACGATGGTAGTGATAATCATCAATAACAGAATCACGAAGGATTTGGTCATCACCATTAACATGAACACGAAGGTTTTGGTCATCACCAATAACAGGAACACGAAGGTTTTGGTCATCACCAATAACAGGAACACTGAGGTTTTGGTCATCATCAATAAAAGGAACAGGATAATTTTGGTCATCACCAATAAAAGGAACACGAAGGTTTTAGTCATCACCAATAAAAGGAACAGGATAATTTTGGTCATCACCAATAAAAGGAACACGAAGGTTTTAGTCATCACCAATAAAAGGAACACGAAGGTTTTAGTCATCACCAATAAAAGGAACAGGATAATTTGGTCATCACCAATAACAGGAACACGAATGTTTTAGTCATCACCAATAAAAGGAACACGAAGGTTTTAGTCATCACCAATAAAAGGAACAGGATAATTTTGGTCATCACCAATAAAAGGAACACGAAGGTTTTGGTCATCACCAATAAAAGGAACACGATAGTTTTGGTCATCACCAATAAAAGGAACACGATAGTTTTGGTCATCACCAATAAAAGGAGCACGAAGGTTTTGGTCATCACCAATAACAGGAACACGATAGTTTTGGTCATCACCAATACAAGGAACACGATAGTTTTGGTCATCATCAATGACAGGAACACGAAGGTTTTGGTCATCACCAATAACAGGAACACGAAGGTTTCTGTCACCACCAATAAAAGGAACACGATAGTTTTGGTCATCACCAATAACAGGTACACGATGTCATTGATTATCTAGACTAACACAATCGTAATGGTATCGGTGGTTCAGATTTAAGTGATCACCTTGACCTTGATCATTAGAACTAGCACGATTACAACCACGTCGATAATCATAACCTTCGTTATCATCATCACCTTCAACGCCTTGACCAAACACCCCATGGCAGTTTTGACCCTCATATCTTACATAATTACCACGATTGGTATGGCAAACAAGATCATCAAAACTGCTATTGTTATGACTATGATCATCACCCGAACATGGATCGTTATGACTGTCACGTTCACCACGATTTCAATCATTCAGACAAAGACAATCACACTGACATCGATAGTCACGACTAACAGTCATAACGAAATCGATCTTAATCACTAACTTAATCACTATCTATCTCTATCTATTGTTCTTTCGAGCCGAAGACGGCACATAGGGCAGAACCACAATCTCAAAACAGAAACCTTGCGTGCCAAAGTTGCACATATTGCAGTGATCACTGTTCTAAAATATATGGCGCTGTTTCCATAACAATACTTTTTACAATGACAGCTTGTCAAACCATCGATCAATCTCCTTAGTCGCCTCTTACGACATGCCTGGAAGGTCACAGTGTCACTATTCTTTACACTTAATCACTACACTATGTAAAATTGAAATAAACAAAAGAATAGGTATGGAAAAAAGTAATTTTAATGCCATGAAAAATATACTAAGAACAAAACAAAGAATAGTAGTGCTGAAGCTAAAAGTAGCAAAATGCTACATCTTCTCAATATTCCTGTATGGTGCAGAAACATGGACATTAGACAAGAAAACTAAACAGAAAATTGAAGTCTTTTAAATGTGGATTTATAGAAGAATAGGTATAATTGGATGGAAAGAAAAGAAAAAAGAAAACTATGAAGTTTTAAAACAACTAAAAATAAAAAAAAGAGAACTACTAAATACAATTAAGACAAGACGAATGAAATTTTTGGGGCACGTTTAAAGACACAACAGCAAACTAAAAGTAATATTGGAAGGGAAAATACAAGGTAAAAGATGCAGAGGCATACCAAGACTAACATGGACGAGTAACATCAAAAGATGGACAACTCGATCTATGACAACCTGCACCATCAAAGCAAGAAATAGAGTGGAATTGTCGTCCATGGTAGCAAACCTTCGTTGCAGAGACGGCACTCGATGATGATGATGATGATGATGATGATGATGATGATAATGATGATGAATAACTACGACATCGACCGGTTTGGCTAACATGAACGTAATGACTAACAAATCGGTAATATATATATATATATAATAACAATATCATCGCGAATGATATCACTGATAGTAACACAATCATTACTATGACCAAAATAATCATCACAACATCCATCATTCTGACCACCATAATCATCACATCATCTATCATTATTGTCATTATAATCATCAAAACATCCAGCATTATGATAAATAATCATCGCAACATCCATCATAATGGCCAATACGATCACCACGACACCCAACGGTATTACCAACATAATCATCACCACACCCATCGGTATTACCAAAATAATCATCGCTACACCTATCGATATTCATCATCATGTGCCATACCGGTTGGCGTAGGTGACCATGTCCATCCACAATTTTATATCTACAGTGCATCGTATCAGTTCTGTTGTTGACTGTTTTCCATGCCATGACACCAAGCTATCCAGTATTTTCTCTCTTTGTCTATCTGTATTACCAACATAATAATCCATACACCTATCGGTATTACCAACATAATAATCCTTACACCTATCGGTATTACCAACATAATAATCCTTACACCTATCGGTATTACCAACATAATAACCACGACACCTATCGGTATTACCAACATAATAATCCCTAAACTTACAGTATTACCAACATAATCACAACGACATCTATAGTATTACCAACATAATCACCACGATACCTATCGGTACTACCAACATAATCATCGCGACACCTATAGTATTAACAACATAATCACCACGACACATATAGTACTACCAACATAATCATCGCGACACCTATAGTATTACCAACATAATCAAGCCACACCTATAGTATTAACAACATAATCACCACGACACCTATAGTATTACCAACATAATCACCACGACACCTATAGTATTAACAACATAAACACCACGACACCTATGGGTGTTACCAACATAATCACCACGATACCTATCGGTACTACCAACATAATCACCACGACACCTAGAGTATTAACAACATAATCACCACGACACCTATAGTATTACCAACATAATCACCACGACACCTATAGTATTACCAACATAATCACCACGACACTTATCGGTATTACCAACATAATCACTATGACACCTATAGTATTACCAACATAATCACCAGAACACCTATATTATTACCAACATAATCACCATGACACCTATGGGTGTTACCAACATAATCACCACGACACTTATCGGTATTACCAACATAATCACCAGAACACCTATATTATTACCAACATAATCACCATGACACCTATAGTATTACCAACATAATCACCAGAACACCTATATTATTACCAACATAATCACCATGACACCTATGCGTGTTACCAACATAATCACCACGACACCTATCGGTATTACCAACATAATCACCACGACACCTATAGTATTACCAACATAATCACCACGATACATATGGGTGTTACCAACATAATCACCACGACACCTATCGGTATTACCAACATAATCATCATTACACCTATAGTATTACCAACATAATCACCACGACACCTATCGGTATTACCAACATAATCACCACGACTCCTATAGTATTACCAACATAATCACCACGACACCTATAGTATTACCAACATAATCACCACGACACCTATCAGTATTACCAAAATAATCACCACGATACCCATCATTATGGGACCCATCAGAGAAGGTTACCGGGCAAAGTGGATACATTTTGTTGACGCCCATTCCGGTGTATGACCACAACAGAAGACGTAACGATTACTCATTACATTTCTTGCCTGCATTTAGTAATTCTTGTTTAATTACAGGAATCTATTTCTATGGTGTCAGGTCGGCATGCAGTGAACAGTATAACCAGCGGCTGCCCTGCTGTCTTGCAGATATGCACGGGAGAGCAAAAGGCTATGGGAGTGTAGACTGAAGTAAAACAACCCACTGCCTTGTGGGTGAGATTTCTTTAGTCAAAGGCTAGCGGAGCCAACTGTAAAAAAACCGACGGAAGGCAATAGAAAACCACCGTCGTAATTTCTTTGTACAATCATGAAACACAATAATAGATATGAAGAGTAATTAAAACGTTCTGAAAAAGCCCAATGAAAAAGAGAGCTAATTTCCAATATTAGGAAGAAAAAATAGGGGAGCCGCGATAGTTCAGTGGTTAGTGAGCTGGACTACAAAGGACAAGGGGTAGGGTTCGATCCCAACCGACGGCTTCCGAGTTCACCCAGTCTTAAATGGGTGCCGGATTTTTTTTCTGGGAAAGTAAAGCAGCACGGGCGTAATACCGCCCACATTACCCCAAAAATCATATGCTGAAGGTCTGTAAAATATAGGGTCACTAACACCATATTTCCCTATACGCCACTTGGCGTGACGGTGGTACTTTACTTTTTTCTTTACTTAGGAAGAAACAAACATAATTTTTTTGGCCATGTAATGAGAAGGGAACAGCTGGAATATATTGTCACAACTGGGAAATTGAGGGACGAAGAGATAGAGAAAAGCAAAGAGAAAAGATAGCAGATAGCTAGGAGCTGAGAATGGCTTGGCAGATGGTCAACAACAGAAATGATAAATAACTGTCGAGATCGAAAGTTGTGGAGATACATGATCACCTACGCCAGCAGGCCCGGTACTTGATGATGATGATGATTTCTATAGTAATTATAAACCAAATTATTCACTCCAATTATTGAAAACTAATTTCTTCCTCTTCTGCTAATTCTTCTTCTTACAATCTTTTCTCCCCCTTCATTTCCTCTGACACCACATTGGTTTGTCCCAGGCGTCAAAACATTCTGGGCACGGCACTTACAACCAGACGTTATGCCCCCTTGACTATTTTCCGGGTCTGTACAACATTTCGCTGCATCATCATTCATACCTCACTTACCGTCGGTGTCTCAGTGAAGTTGCCGAGCTCGTTTGCTTTCACACCTAACAATATCTCTTATTCTTTTTTTTTTTTACAAAAAGTACAGTGCCACCGTCACACCAAGTGGCGTATAGCGAACATGATGTTAGTGACCATACATTTTACAGACCTTCAGCACATGATTTTGGGGGTAATGTGGTCGGCATTACGCCAACGCAGCTTTACTTTCCTGAAAAAAATCCGATACCCATTAAAGGCTGGGTGAACCGGAGCTGTCGATTGGGATCGAACACCACCTCTTTGTCCTCTGTAGTCCAGTTCACTAACCACTGAGCTATCGCGGCTCCCATCTCTTATCAGCACCTGTTCTTTATTGCGCCATACTCACTGCTCGAGTAATTGGGGGGGGGGGGGGGATGTCTGCTTAGTCTATTTACCCTCACACTCACATAGACCCTGGTCTTTACCTATGCATAACTCGTCTTTTTCCCCTGGTCTTACGGTCTTACCCCGTGACTGTTTACCCAGTTGGTCCTCCTACTGACATTTAACCAGCTTTCTCTCATTGTGAGGCAACATATTCATTCCAACCACAACTGTCCCAATTTTTATATAAAATTACGTTCTACACATACATACACTCTATTTTCACCTTTTACATATCCTTCAACGTGTAACACATCCATTTCTCGTTTCATCATTTCATGTATTGCCCCTCTGCTTACTTGCCCTAGACTTACTTGTCTCTATCATCGTAGATGTAGGAATATATATCTGTTTCCCATCGTTTGTTGTTGTTAATCTCGTTCTCTGAAGAAGGCTGTATGTAGACCGAAACATCAGTATTTTGTTGTGTTCCTTTAATGTAAAGCTGTCATCATAGCTTGTAGAAGCGTGAGTTACATCTACTGGCTCCATGCTTCCAGTTTTACCGCAGCTCTGCATTTATTTGCCCGTTCTATACCCATAATTACGACCAACATAATCACCACGACACCCATAATTATGACCAACATAGTCACCATGACACCATTCATTATGACCAACATAATCACCATGACACCAATCATTATGACCAACATAATAACCATGACACCAATCATTATGACCAACATAATCACCATGACACCAATCATTATGACCAACATAATAACCATGACACCAATCATTATGACCAACATAATCACCATGACACCAATCATTATTACCAACATAATAACCATGACACCAATCATTATGACCAACATAATCACTACGACACCAATCATTATGCCTATGACCAACATAATAACCATGACACCAATCATTATGACCAACATAATCACTACGACACCAATCATTATGACCAACATAATCACCATGACACCAATCATTATGACCAACATGATCACCATGACACCAATCATTAACACCAACATAATCACCATTACACCAATCATTATGATCCACATAATCACCACCACAACAATCATTTTGAACAACATAATCACCACTACATCCATCCTTGTAACTGACACCAAATAATGCATCATAATTTCCGGTGTTACGTCCAGGAGCGTTTTCGCTGAAATCAACTCATAGCTGACCAATGATGTTAAGACCTAACTGTATATCTCAGGGATAACACAGGGAATCTACTAACTAGTCTGACCATGCTAGCTGAGAACAAGGAGTGCGAGCAAACACAATAGACACAGACTGTCTTGCTAAAGTCATTAGTACTGGACCTGAAGGCGTTAAATAACATCACAATTTGTCTACGACCCATTTAACGTCGTTTTATAAAGTTGACCGTGAGGAGTGGTCGTTAGGCGAATACGTAAGGAGAATCTCAACAGCAGCCCCAGCGCTTAAATGCTTTATATCAACATCAAGAAAACATAAATCTTGATTTAAATAAACATCATCAAACGGTAAGTCTTCATTTATAGTTTCATTGCCATAAAAATAAATCTTGATTTAAATAAACATCATCAAACGGTAAGTCTTCATTTATAGTTTCATTGCCATAAAAATAAATCTTGATTTAAATAAACATCATCAAACTGTAAGTCTTCATTTATAGTTTTATTGCCATAAAAATAAATCTTGATTTAAATAAACATCATCAAACGGTAAGTCTTCATTTATAGTTTCATTGCCATAAAAATAAATCTTGATTTAAATAAACATCATCAAACTGTAAGTCTTCATTTATAGTTTTATTGCCATAAAAATAAATCTTGATTTAAATAAACATCATCAAACGGTAAGTCTTCATTTATAGTTTCATTGCCATAAAAATAAATCTTGATTCAAATAAACATCATCAAGCGGTAAGTCTTCATTTATAGTTTCATTGCCATAAAAATAAATCTTGATTTAAATAAACATCATCAAACGGCAAGTTTTCATTTATAGTTTCATTGCCATAAACATAAATCTTGATTTAAATAAACATCATCAAACGGTAACTCTTCATTTATAGTTTCATTACCATAAACATAAATCTTAATTAACTCTTTCTATACGGAAGCTTTTTATCGATGCAACGAAAGAGATTTCAGAGACAAAATTGCTCATGGTTTTAAGAGCCAATATGCGCATCTATATTTATCTACCACAACATATTATATATGAATTTTTAGATAATTGAACAAGGAATTAAATTTCACCAATACCAAGCTGACGCAAGACGCGTAAAAAGAATAGGATTTGATGACGTTCACACGCCAGTAATCATATTGGGAGTGCCGCACTGTGTGTCGAAACGTAGATGGCCGAAATCAGAATGGCGCACAATGCGGCTAAACGTAGATGGCCGAAATCAGCAGCGAAACCTACGGAAAATCAAAATCACCTTAATTATAAATTATCATGTGTGTTATTATTACCAGAAAATATTTTTTTTTATTTATATTGTCATCACCACACACATAAATTTTGATATATATATATATATATATATATATATACATTGTCCTTTATATCAACATCACCACAAATATAAAGTATCAACTGATATAAACATCACCAAACATAAATTGCAATTTATAGCTGCACCACTTTAACAATGAATACTACAACAATCATCATGTTGCCTTTAGACTGATATTCTCTTTGCAGGAAATTCTGAACTTTCTGCTGGAGCCAAAGTAAGGTCTGCCACATCAGCGTGGAACATAATTCACCGACAATGGTTGACTCAAAGGAGCTGTAGCCAAGACAGACTTCACTGTTCAAAATCCTCTCAACCGAACGCCCGATCGTTGCGACAGACTCTTCTATAGTGACAGACTTTTAATGAAAAGTTTTACGAAATATGATCGCGATTTGCTGTACAGCTATGCTTGTGTGATGGGTCTGTCTCAACGTTACGGACACAAGATGATAGTGCAGCTTGTTTCCATTGTTTCAGAACTGTGTTGAACACTTATGACATGACTACTTCTAAGCCACAGCGAGTGCAAGCAGACATAATAAAGACATGAACTTGTATGTTATTGGTTGGACTAGACCACATACAACCTCATATTGTAATGAAACATTTCCTGAGTTAAATCGTGCCAGAACTGACATTGTATGGTAAAAGCTGGTCGTTGAAACAATGTTTTGGTATTTACATATTTACGTTCTGGGTATTCGTTAGCCATGTAAAGGGGCAGTAAAGGTAATGGTGTTATTATTATTACCATTATTACAGCTATCATCAACCTAATTATCGTTGTACCACCACTATTATCATTGTCATGACCATCATTATATTCACAACTATTAACACTACCACCATTATCGTCTGTACAACCATCATCGTCACAGAGGCCATGATTATCATTACGACGGCCATCGTTAACAGAATGATCACCACCATCGTCATGGTTATCTTTACTACGATTATTATTGTTATCAGCTCTATCATCCTCAACACTACCACCATTACTTCTGTGATGTGAGCAATCATTGTCACTACCATTAACATTAATAATCACAATCGTAGTCGTCACCATTAACATTATGATCACAACCAACATCATCATTATTATCATCACATTTATTATTATTTTCACAGACATAATCATAACTACAGCAATTACCGAAGTATCAACCACAATCATTAGCATTATCAGGACCATCAATAATTTCATCAGGGCTACAATATCAAATAACATCATCATTACCACCCTTATCGTTACAACCGTCAACACCAGCATCGTTATCAGAACACGAACATACATTACTGTGACCACTACAACTATCTTTATCTTACAAACCAATACGGACGTCACTGATAACATATCTACCACATTCTTCGCTAATATCGTTATCATAATTAACATACCACACTACCGTTATATCACACAAACACAGCCATATTTACTACAACCATCACCACTATTAAACTCTTGATTTCTGTGCATACAATCACTATAACCACCAAGAAATCATCAACATTCGACAATCATAACATTCAGTATGATAATCTACATAAAAATATAATCACATAACCAATAGCTATACCCTACCCTATTATCAGTACCATAACCTTCGATAATACAATATTATATCTATAACCACTAGTATTATCACACGCTTCATCATTATCATTATCATGATCTCCATCACTGCCATTATCTTGTGCACCATCTCAGATATCAGCATACCCTACATCAACATTACATGCCCCCCATTGGCTAAACATGTTACATTGTCCATCACTAACATTATAATGCCCACCATCACTAACATTATAATGCCCACCATCACTAACATTTTAATGCCCACTATTACTAACATTATAATGCCCACCATCACTAACATTATAATGCCCACTATTACTAACATTATAATGCCTACCATCGCTAACATTATAATGGCCACCATCACTAACATTATAATGTCCACCATCACTAACATTATAATGCCCACTATTACTAACATTATAATGCCTACCATCGCTAACATTATAATGGCCACCATCACTAACATTATAATGTCCACCATCACTAACATTATAATGTCCACCATCACTAACATTATAATGTCCACCATCACTAACATTATAATGTCCACCATCACTAACATTATAATGTCCACCATCACTAACATTATAATGTCCACCATCACTAACATTATAATGTCCACCATCACTAACATTATAATGCCAACCATCACTAACATTGCCTTATACTACATCACTATCATTCCGATTGAGTTATTAGCGGGTCATCATAAATGCACTCCGAACATGCCCATAGGTGCTCAGGTCCCTTCCTCAGAAAATCTTGTATTGTGCAGGACTGACAACTCTAGTTCTGTGTTGCTTGATTGTCTTCTTATTCGCCCACTAAGTTTCTCGTTTCTGGCTGTGCCCATCTCTTTCATCCGAAGGAGTGACGTGGACTCATGGTTATCGAAGTCCTGTGTCCTTCCCACTTCCCGGAGGGCATAGATGATGCCCGCCCGTTTCATTGGTTGACCGTCCTCACCAATAGCACCGCTAGCCAACATGTCCACTCTTTCATTTCCCCGTATTCCCGCATGTCCTGTGACGTAGACAAAGGTGACCTTACGTATTTTTGACTTTTGCAATGACTCTTCCCATTGCATGCGTACAGATCCCGCCTCCTCTTGTCTTATCATCTGTTGTTGCTCATCGAATCACTCAGTATACAGTCGTGGCTGTAGTCTTGTAACTCTAACCAGATGAATGCCTTGGTCACTGCCATCGCCTCCATTGTCATGCTACTCGTGGTCATAACGTATGCACCACTGTCTTACTTGACATTTCTGCCTGCCGAGCGTGCTGTAAATTCCCATGTACTCCTTTGGTGTAGTATTACAGATCCGTCTGTATAGATGCATGCAGTCTTCTCATCGGTGTTACCCCAGATGAGATCGTTGACCTCCACATTGACCACGACTGAGTTATGTTCCCTACATTTCCTATCTAGTGTGACAATACGCGAGAATGTCCCCTTGAATTGACGTAGCCACCGGTACCCACTCCTCGCCAGTGTTGATATTGATATATTTCCTAAACATTTGCATATCGTCCGTCATTAGCATGATCATGTCCTCAATTACAACCTTCTCATGTCCTCCACAATTTACATTATCATGTCCTCCATCACAACCTTCTCATGTCCTCCACAATTTACAATTTATATTATCATGTCCTTTATCTCGACCTTATCATTACCTCCACAATTTACAATTTACATTATCATTTCCTTTATCACGACCTTATCATTACCTCCACAATTTACAATTTATATTATCATGTCCTTTATAACGACCATCTCATTGCCTCCACAATTTACAATTTACACTATAATGTCCTCCATCCTTGTTATTATAATGTTCTTGGTCATTAAAACTGTCCTGTCCTCAGTTACTAACATCACCATATTCTCACAATCTAACAACATTTCGACTTACCTCAATTAATGCATAATGTTCTCTATCAATAACATCCTTATGTGCTATCTCACCAACTGTTATCAGGTTCGATATAAATTTTTACAGTTACATCCCAGTGAAGATACTTGCTCGAGTTCAATATTTAAACTTTAATAAGACAGATTCGGGTAATTTTCATAATGTTGCTATGATCTATAGCTGAGACGACTGATTTCATTACTAGCACAACCTCAGATATAGTCCTCCAAAGTAAAAGTTCCCTCCACTGCCTTGAAGACGATGGCGCTGGATAGGATACACATTACGGAAGCTAACTGAGAGTATTACACAACAGGCCCTTTTTTTAAATCCCCAGGGGAAAAGACAAAGAGGAAGACCAAGGAATTCTTGGAGAAGACAGATAGAAGCAGAGATGAAGATGATGGGGAAGACATGGAATGATCTTAAAAGAATGGCAAAAAGCAGAACGACATGGAAAGTGTTTGTTGAAGACCTATGCTCCACTGGGAGCTAAAATGGTAGAAGAGGAAGAAGACTGCCTTGCTAGACGTTTGGGGAATATGCCATGTTTCAAAGGATTACGAAAATGATGTTAGACTAGGTTGTTGTTTATTATCACCAGATTCATTTAATATGAATAATGTAATCATGCTTAGGTTTATAAAGGACTTCCTGGAATGTCAGTTCCTGGTCTATAATAACTTAACATCATTGAGACTTCATCACGATGGACAACACAAGTAAAGGGGCATGACTCTACAAAACAACTCGGTGACCATCTGGCGGTTCCCTATATTTCTTCTGTCTGTGCTGCTTACTTTTCAGGCCTGAGTTTACTATTTCCACCTGCCTACACGGAACTTTGTTTATTATGTGTTCTTAGGGAAACCCCATTCTGAGACATTTCACTCTTTCCTTTTGTTTGGTACACCTTATATTCTTTCTTGCCTATTCTTTGTGTTTTGTTTATGCACACCGAATGGCTCTGGCAAAAGCTGCTTTCCAAAAAAATTAGGAAGATGCAATGCAATCCATTTTTTAAAAATCATCATCATGTACCATACCGGTTGACGTAGGCGATCATGTCCTTCCACAATCTTCTATCTACAGTGAATCATATCAGTTCTGTTGTTGACTGCTTTCCATGCCATAACATCAAGCTGTCCAGTATTTTCTCGCTTTGTCGTCCGCGATATCTTTTTACTTTTATTTTGATAGTTGTAACTAAATATTCCAACTTTCCTCTTCTCATGATGTGCCCGAAAAATGTTGATTATTTCTTTCTGATGTTTTTTAGGAGCTGCCTTTTTGAAAATAGAAACAAGAAAATGAGTTCTTAAATGTTGTGTAGAACCAGTCTTAACATATGAATGTGAATCGTGGACAATGGGACAACAACAAGAAAATCACTAGACTCTATTGAAATGTGGTTTTACAGAATAATGTTGAGAATACCGTAGACAACTAAGAAGAGTAATGAAGATGTTCTGAGAGAGGTCAAAGCAAAAAAGAGAGCTAATTTCCAATATTAGGAAGAAAAAATCATCATTTTTTGGCCATGTAATGAGAAGAGAACAGCTGGAATATATTGTGACAACTGGAAAAATCCTTGGAAGAAGAGATCGAAGAAAGCAAAGAGAAAAATAATACCAGACAGCTTAAGAGAATATCTTGGTAGAAGGCCAACAAAAGAAATGATAAATAACTGTCGAGACCGAAAGTTGGGGAGATACATGATCACCTACGCCAGCTGGCCCGGTACTTGATGATGACGACGATGATGATATGCCCACTTACCTATATGTGGACACATCTGGGTGTGTATCTTGGCTTGTACGTGTACGTTTATCCATATACGCTACATCTCAGCACAACGTTAGGGCACCTACAGTAAGAGCCCATTATCCATGTTCGTTACCTCCCCACGCTCGGGACACCACACCATCGACGTCCCAGCTAGGCCATTTTGATTCCGGATCTATCACAGCAATATTATTTCATAATATTATTTTCTATAGATATCTAATTATTAATTAACTATATTGTATTAATTGTGTTTACTTATATATCTGTGAGTGTATTGTTTGTTGATTCCTGATGAATTCATAATGAGCCGAAACTCGTTTCGATATTGTGTTGTCCATTACTTACGTAAAGCTGTCACCATATAATTTTGTCCAATGTTGGAATAATTTGTGACAGCTGAAATAAACAACCATGGAGAGAAGATATAGATGAAGACTATGAGAAAATATTGAAATGAAGAAGAACATGCATGACATACAAGGGTTATTGTTTAGAAAAGTTGTTCTTAACTTCAATCTTCTTCTACTTCTATCCTTCCTCTGCTGCCGTTGGCGTCGAGGGGAGAAACAATCTGCGATTCTTTGCTGTTGGCCTCTTCTGATGTTATTCCTCCTAGTGACTCTAGTATTCCCTTTATCCATCTCTTTCTCGGTCTTCCTCTTAGTCTGGCGTTTTCGTTGCTTTTGTTTATGGCTCTTTGAGTCATTGTTAGTTCTTTTTTTCTTGTTATGTGGCCGAACCAATTTATCTGTTGTTTCTTTATGTATTCGATGGCTGGTTCAATTTCGAGTTTCTTCCTCAGGTCGATGTTTCTTACTCTGTCCCTTAAGCTGTTTCCTGTCATTCTTCTGACACATTTCATTACGGTGGTCGTTATCTTTCTTATTGTTCTAGAGTCCAGCGTCCAATTCTGGCACTGATAACACAGCGTTGGTAGAAAAATTGATTCGTATATTGCCCTTTTTGCTTCCGTAGTTATTGCTTTGTTTTTCAAAAGTGTTGATACTTGGCCTATAACTTGGCACGCTTTGTTAACTTCAATAACAATAATTATTACAGTACTCACAAAGGACAACATGTAGATTATGCGTTAAACTCAAAGCGGAGATTCCTTACAATTGTCAATCTCGAACAGATAACCATCGCAGACTACCTGCCAATCTTTATTTGAACAAGAGAGAATGTCTTTTAAAGAAATTAGTGTCTATGTGTACCACAATTGCTCTTTCACTATTAATATATTTCTGTTGTACATTGTAGCTTGTACATTGTAGCTTGTACATTGTAGCTTGTACATTGTAGCTTGTACAATGTAATTGTTGTACATTGTAGCTTGTACATTGTAATTGTTGTACATTTTAACGATCAATAAACTACAAAGTAATATCTAAATGAATGATTATTTTAATTCTTTATTGTGTTCTAGACTATGTTCTACAACGTCACACCTGATTGTTTCGTGAATGATTGCCGTAGATTTATTGAAAACATGAAGAGACGAAAAATAGGAAGATTAATTTTGGGGTGGTGGGTTTTCCATGAATTGAAAGTGTGGGTTTTGTGTTGTTGTCCGACAGGCGATGTGAGGTGTAGTAAATAACGGTTTAAGATATAAATGAGAATGCAGGAGAGTAGACAGATCAGTGTAAGGTGTAAGGAGGAGATTAGACAAAACAGTATAAAAAGTAAGAGAATGGTCAAAATGGTAGGAGGAGTAAGGAGACAAAATAGTATAAGGAGTGTGGGTGAGATTAGACAAAACAGTGTAAAAAGTAAGGTGATTGGTCAAAATGGTAGGAGGAGTAAGGAGACAAAATAGTATAAGGAGTGTGGGGGAGATTAGACTAAACAAAGTAAAGAGTAAAAAGAATGGTAAAAATGGTAGAAGGAATAAGTAGAAAAAAAAAGACAAAACAGCGTAAGCATTTATGAATACAAGATATGAAACAGCGAACGAATTCAGGAGAACCGTCAAACTAACATCTACCAAAGAAACTGTTGAATGTAAATTGAAAACGATCATCCGGTGAATGAACATAAAAAATTCAAAGACACATGTAACAATTCAGCAGCTCAGGCACAAAATACAACATGAAAATCAACATCAACAAAACAGAAGTCATGAATGTCGAGAAAAAAATAAACAGAACATCAACATAACTATAGAAGGCAGGCAACTAAAACAAGTTGAGGAATTCAAATACCTAGGAAGTCTTATGACAAATGATAATTCTCAAACAGCAGAGATAGAATAAAAAAATGCGACAAAGCTTGTCAAATCATTGGACAGTTATCACCACTATTGTCCAACAAGGAAATAACTCTGGAGGCAAAACGAGCACTATACAATACAATCTTCATCACAACGTTGTGCTACCAATGCCAGACCTGGACCCTACATGCAAGAACAATAAGTAAAATAACCTCTACAGAAATGAAATGTGTTAGATGAATGACAGGAAACAACCTGAGAGATAAGATCAGAAATGAAGAACTGAGAAAAAAGCTAGGAATAGCCTCCACCATAGAATATATAAGGAAACAACAGATAAAATGGTTTGGCCACGTGACAAGGCAGAAAGAACAAAACACACCACAACCAGCCTTCAACAAACGTTGTGAGAACACCAGACCCTAGGGTCGACCACGAAAAAGATGGATCGATGGAATATTAGAAGCACTAGGAAACATAACAGCAGCAGAGACGAACAGAAGGGCAAAAAACCGCAAATTATATCTCCTCTGGACGCTGAAAGACAAATGAGGAAGGAAAGAGAAAGAAGAAGATGTAAAATGCACATCAATAATTTAGTATTGAAAATGGCTACTTTCGTAGATTTACTGCCTATAACTAACATGAGGGTGTTGCATTGGTTGAGATAAGAGTAAATAAATTTATAGGAAAACAGCTTGAAAGATAAGATCATCAATTAAGAAATTCATCATCATCATCAAGTACCGGGCCTGTTGGCGTAGGTGATCATGTCTCTCCACATATTTCGATCTCGACAGTTATTTATCATTTCTGTTGTTGACCTTCTGTCAAGCCATTCTCTTAAGCTGTCTGGTATCTTTTCTCTTTCTTCTCTTCTACCTTTTAGCTCCCAGTGGAGCATAGGTCTTCAACAAACACTTTCCACGTCGTTCTGTTTTTTGCCATTCTTTTAAGATCATTCCATGTCTTCCCCATCATCTTCATCTCTGCTTCGATCTGTCTTCTCCAAGAATTTCTTGGTCTTCCTCTTTGTCTTTTCCCCTGGGGATTCCAAAAAACGGCCTGTTGTGTAATACTCTCAGTTGGCTTCCGTAGTGTGTGTCCTATCCATCGCCATCGTCTTCGCTGTATCTCTTTATCCACTGGTATTTGACCGGTACATTTCCATAATTCCACGTTAGTGACTTTGTCCTGCCAATTCCATCCGTTTATTCTGCACAAGCATCCATTAATGAAAGTCTGTACCTTCGTGATTGTCAATTTTGTTATTCTCCATGTTTCACAGCCATATAATAGGACCGACTTAACATTTGAGTTGAAAATTTTTATTTTTGTATTTAGCCTAATTTCTTTGGATTTCCATATGTTTCCCAGTGCAATGAAAGCTCCTCTTGCTTTTGATATCCTTATTTTGGTATCATTTTCTGTTCCTCCCTCTTTATCTATATTACTGCCCAGATATATATAAGATTGTACGTCTAGTAGAGGTATTTCTCCTAGTTTTATTTGGTTATTGTCAACTGCATTAATTCTCATAATGTTGGTCTTATCTCTATTAATCTTTAGTCCTAGCTGTTGTGATCTCTCATCTAATATACTCATTTTATCCTGCATCTGTTGATGGCTGTGTGATAGGAGAGCTATGTCATCAGCAAAGTCTAAATCATCAAGTAGTTTGGTCAGTGACCACTGGATCCCATTTCTGTTGTTTTGAGTTATTTTCATAATCCAATCTATGGCCAGTAGAAAGAGAAATGGAGGCAGGAGGCATCCTTGCCTTACTCCTGTTCTTATTTCAAATGCTTCTGTAAGCTGTCCTTCATGCACCACACTACATTTTGTTCCTTCATACATTGTTTTTATCAGGTTAATAAACTTTATGGGGATTCCGTAATGACTCAGCAACTTCCAAAGCATTCTTCTGTCTAAACTATCAAATGCCTTTTCGTAATCTATGAATCCAATATAAAGTGGGGATTTTAGTTCTAAGCTTTGTTCAACTATTATACGTATGGTAGTTATTTGATCAGCACATGATCTGTTCTTCCTAAAACCTGCTTGTTCATCTCTCAAGTGTTTCTCTATAGCCTCCTTTAGTCTCTCTAGAATGATTCGGCTTAATATTTTTCCTGGCACTGATAGTAGCATAATTCCCCTATAATTTGTGCACTCCTGTAAACTTCCTTTCTTTGGTAGTTTGATCATATAACCTTCTTTCCAGTCTTTAGGTATTTCTTCCCTCTCCCAAATTTTATCTAATAGATCATGTAACATCTTGGTAGAGGTGTTAATATCTGATTTGATGGCTTCCGAAGGAATTTCATCTGGTCCTGTGGCGTTACCATCTTTTAATAGTTTGATGGCTTTCATTATTTCTTCCTTTGCTTGGTTTTCCGCAGTTAACGTGTAACTCTTCTTCTGCTGGTAGTATATCTGGAGAATTATTTGAGCCGGGTCTGTTCAAAAGTTCTTCAAAGTGCACTTTCCATCTCTCCATTTGTTCCCTTATAATACTAAGCATATTTCCTTTCTTGTCTTTGATAAAGGCGTTGATCTGTTTGTATTTTCCACCTAATTTCTTTGTGCTGTTGTACAGTTCTTTCATATTCCCTTTATTGCTGCTTCTTCTGCCTCTTTTGCTATTTCATCTATATATTTCCTCTTATCCCTTTTAATGCATCTTCTCACTTCTTTGTTCACCTCTGTGTAAGCTTCCTGTGTCTTGGCTTTATTACTTCTTGTTTTGCTTTTATTTATGTCTGCTTTCTTGTTCTTTCTTTCTTTAATTTTAATCCAGGGTCTCTGCTGTCATCCATGCCTTATCGTGGTGTTCTCTTTTCCCCAGTGTTTCTTCGCATGTCTCTTTCCATATATTTTTTACCTGTTTCCAATGATCTTCTATATTTATTGTATTTTCTAGTTGTTGGAGGACTTGGTATTTGTTTGATATTGTGACTGCGAGATCTTTTTTTATTGAGATCTTTTCTCTTTGCTTCCCTCTATCTCTTCGTTCCTCAATTTTCCCAGTTGTTACAATATATTCCAGTTGTTCTCTGATTGATACCAGAATGAAACAAGGATGCGTTTTATCTCCCTTGTCATTTGGAATTGCCACCGACTTCATTAAGATCAAATGCTGCACAGGTGACAAAGGCATTGTATGGAAACTTGAATCTCAATTGGAGGACCTTGATTTTGTGGACGACATAGCTCTTATCAATTGCAATGTGAACATGTTCAAGGAAAAAACAAATGTCCTGTCATAAATGGTTAGGTAAAATGGACATGAAATCAAACAAGAAAAGATAAAAATAATGAAAAATGAAATTCGCACACAAGGAAAAAAAATACATTGAAAGAAAAGCAGTGGGTGAGGTATATTACATTGCATATCTTGAAAGCTGTATAGATCAAGAAAGACAAACTATGAAATAAATTACAATCAGAATAACAGCAATGATTTTCAGAATCCTTGATATAATATGGAAATCAAAATTACAAACACACAAAAAAACAAGTTCAGGATTTTCAAATGAAATGTATTATCCACCCTTCCGTATGCAAGCGAGAGCTGGAAAACAACTACAGAATAAGTGCTGATTTCCAGTGAAATTTTCTGTTTATTTGTTTTTATTGATATTTGAAGGGGTCATGTGATTATACGCGCTTTCTATTTGATGCAAGTCACTTTGCCTCTTTTGATTCATTGAATTTTGTTACAATTTCTTTATTTGATCACTGATACTCATTCTTGCGCTATTGAACGCGTCAAAAAATGGTGGTTTGTTTTCGCCGGTCTGTCGTCAAGGACACGTAATTTATTTAATTTGTAAAAGGCTCACAGTGTATCTGCGTGTTGCAGAGCTATTTACTGGAGTTGGCCAATTTATAATGTGGAAACGGGTTCTGGACCGTGCGACTGAGTAAGTGCACGTGAGTCTAGACCATCCACAGCATCGACTTTCAGCGACAATATATTTGATACTATCACGACGGTAACATCAACGAGCAGATGACCAATACCTAATATATGAGGATGAAAACCTGCTACAACAGCATTTAACATCTCTAGATAAAAGCTGCACAAACCACAGTATGAAAATTAACACAGCAAAAACAGAGGCTATAAGAATAAGCAAATTAAGACACCCATTAAACATTATGATCAAAGATAAAGAAATAAAACAAGTAGAGGAATTCACGTATTTAGGTACAATGTTCACAGAAGATGGAAAACTAGACAGAGAAATTGACATGAGAATACAAAAAGCAAATGCTGTCACATACCAGCTTTCACCATTGCTAAGACATCCACACATTTATATGCCAGCTAAACAACAAATGATAAATAGCATTTTCATACCAACTTTGTGCTATGAAAGTCAAAGATGGACCCTTTCTAAATCACATTTAAGAAAGATCAATACATGTGAGATACGATGCTTGAGAAAGTAACAAACAACACAAGAAGAGGTAGAATACCAAATGCAACCATAAGAAAAATGGTAGGAACAAAACCCTGCCAGGAATATATAGAACAACAACAACTTAAATGGATTGGCCACCTAAGACCTTGCACTGGTGTCTTCCACCGTCGCACCGGTTTGCAGGTGGAGTGCACTGGGTTTTCACGGAAGTGATCACTATCCATGTGTCCTCCTAATTGAGAAAAGCAGAAATGGAAGCTCCACACATTCCACCACGAGAAAACAGACCAGGACGTCATTAGCAAAATCAGACATAGGAAACAGAGCGCCCCTCGTATGAGGCAGGAGAGATGGACGCAGCCACCCTGGTGGAACGTAGATGTAGAGGAAGCTTGGCAGAGCAAGAGACAAACGGCCAAGACATGGCAGAAAGCTAGAAAGAATGGAAGAACACAACCTGAGCTCTTGAAACGTCTGAAAGTAGAGGTCGACCATAAAATGATGCACTTTAAACTATGTGCTAAGAAAGCTAAGGATGCCAAGTGGGGTGATTTCTGTAAAAAAAATGTGCTCAGAAAAATCGCTAGCCACATTCTGGCGGCTTCATCAGAGCATGAATGGCACAACACGACACAGAGGCATACCAGACTTTCAGAGCACAGGCCGGATATGACACAAATCTGATGAGAGCAAAGGGAAGGCGCTGCTTGCGCGCTAAATTGAGCAGACGGACCAAAGAAATGAGGCTGTAAGAATGAGGATACGGGGATCGCTGTCAAAATTGTGTAAGGATGTAGGGCTGGAAGAAGATCTCACAATCACAACCGATACCATTCGCACGGCACTTAAAAGGTCACACAACACTGCTCCTGGTCCAGATGGTGTTCGGTAAGATGACATAGGCGATTTAGCTGATGATGACTTGACAACACTGGCCAATGAGTTTAATGCCAGTATTCGGAGTGGCCAGATTAAGGAGGAGTGGCTACACAGCTACTTACTACCGCTACCGAAGCCAAACAAGGACCATTCTCAGATCAGTGCCTACAGAATCATCACAATGCAGAACACTGCGGGCAAGCTGATGGAGAAAATAGTTGCCCGTGTCCTCACCTGTCACCTTGAACAGAAACGCGTATTCCCACCCACACTCGGAGGTTATAGAAATAACAAAGAGGCATGGCTCAATGCGGCAGTCTTTGCCTATGACGTCTTCGAAGGCTTCCACAGACGAGAGGAGACATGTGCTGCTGCAATAGATCTCGAGGATGCATACAACAGGGTACCATTTGAATATCTCATGCATATGCTCCTCAAACTGGCGGTGCATCCTTTCCTCAATTAGATTGATCGCCGCGGCACTGTTTCAGAGGAAGGTGATACTCAGATGTGGAAGTTGGTCTTCCGAGCCAACATCCATTTGTCCAGGACTGCCACAAGGCTCACCATTGTCACCAGTTCTATTTAACGTGTACACAACAACAATCACGGAACAACAGCTGGAAAGGAGGGGAAGAATTGTGGCTTTTGCTGATGATATTCTGGTATATTGACAGGGAAGAGACAGACGGGAAATCGCATCCACAATGAAAGACGAACTCGATCGCATTTCTTCCTGGTGTGGGGTTTCAGGTGCCTTGGTTAATACTATGGTTATGGGTTATGGGTTATGGGTTATGGGTTATGGAAGGCCTCGGTATCACTGCAAGCGAATTAAAATCCATAATTGCTCAACCGCCCGGGCCAGTGGAATCATCCGAATTATAACTCATCTTCCAAACAAATAAAGATAACTGTAGTCCCCATCATAGCAGTCTCAGCACACGCCAAAAGACATAAGGCGAAACCGCACAGAAAGTGAACACAGCCAATTGTTCCCTGTCATACGATATCATCATTCATCGTACACAATTGGAGTATCGAAACATGATCAAAATAGATGAGACACACAGCTCACGGTATGCACAGAGCACTTAACTCAGTAGCTCCTGCAACAAGCCGGACTTGGAACATGAGGAAACTGCAACAAGGAACACTTTGCAGACATAGCCTTCAATGGTTCCTGCCGCCTATCCATCACATTGCCCGGAAGATCACGTCCTCCTGAAAATGATGATCGTCATAGTAAATGTATGGCGCTTGATGATGTTAGGAAATCATGTTTGACTCCAACTCCGAACATACAAAACACAGTTCGTCGTCAGATTATCCCCGATGCACACCAAACGCAAGATCACAAGATTAGCGCATGGTTGGTCTTGGGACACACGATGATCCATTATGATGACGTAGCACGCACAAAATGTCTGCGCCCATGTATTCATGATTACTCTACTGAATGCAGTCTACAACGAACGAAACATGGTACAAACTTCCCAAAGACGCTGACTTTACTGACTTGACGGATCCCACCACATTAATGCGTTGTAACTTGTAAATAACTTGCGTCAACCATCTCCATCAAATGGTCACTGAACAGCACTTCGTGTGACGTAAAACGCAGATCAACATTAGACGTTGGAAGGCGCATTCACAACACTTGAATTGTCAAACCGGAGCATTGCTGTGCGTGCAACGCCAATTCAATGGCGCAGATATAACAAGTAGAACATCATTTCGACTGGAATGCAGAAAATTGTAACGGAAACCCGAAGTTGATAAGAATCCAACGGAATTTCTGCAGCGATAGAGAGAACGTGACTCAATTCCGCCATCGTGAAAACGGAAGTCCTGGTTAATACTAATAAAGCATCAGTTTCATGGTTCTCCCTTAACAATCATATCGTTACGACCACACCGGTAGTACGAATGGGAAGCAAATGAGGTGACCAGGGACAGGTTGATGATGTACCTCGGAGTTAAGTTTGATCGCAGCCTATGTTTTCGGGACGACGTCGACCATGTGATAACAAAATCTCGCAAATGATTAGCCGCCTTGCAGGTCATGGCAGCTGCTAACATCAAGCAGAGGCTACTTACTCTACTGTTCCAGGGATTAGTCCTCGCAGCAACCGAGTATGCCCTGGCAATTCTTACTGTCAGTACGACTCAAATTGATAGGCTGGAGAAAATACAAAATGAAGACATGCGCATTATCGTGGGATGTACAAGGGGCACTCCCTGTGTAGCAATGAGATATCTTCTTGACTTTCCAACCATGGATGACAGAATCAAGAACTGGAGAGCACGAGCATACCTGAAGATTAGTACAGATAAAGAGCATCCATTGCACCACGTGCTCAACACAGAGAAAGGTACCAGGCTAAAAGAGGCAAATCATGGGTGGGCCGAGCAGAAGATGTCATCAAACAGGTCTGTGGGCTTACCAATAGCAGCGTTGGTGAGGAGTGGATACCGGTGCCTACGTCTTTCAAGGAGACCTTCTCGTGTATTGTCACACGCGACAGGAAATGTAGGGAACAGAACCCGGTCGTGGTTAATGCTGAGGTCAACTGTCTCATTTGCGATAACACCGATGAGAAAGATGCAGTTATCTATACAGACGGATCTGTAGGACGACACCAAAGAAGTGCATGGACATTTACAGCACGCTCGGCAGGCAGAATAGTCAAAGAAGACAGCGGTGTATACGTCATGACCACGAGTAGCATGACAATGGAGGTGATGGCAGTGACCAAGGCATTCAAATGGTTAGAGTCACAAGACTACATCCACGCATGTATACTGAGTGATTCGATGAGCATGATAAAAAAAGTGGAGGCGGGCTTTGTACGCATGCAATGGGTAGAGTCGTTGCAGAAATGCAAAATACGTAAGGTCACCTTTGTCTTTGTCCCTGGACATGCGGGAGTATGGGGAAATGAAAGAGCGGACAGTTTGGCTAGCTGCGCTGTCGTTGAGGACGGCAAGCAATGGATCGGGCGGACATCATCAATGCCCTCCGAGATGTGGGAAGAGCACAGGACTTCGACAAACACTGATCCTCGTCACTTCTTCGGATGATGGAAATGGGAGTTAAGATGGGCACAGACAGAAATGAGAAACTTTGTAGCCATGTAAGAAGACTTATCAACCTCTCTTCACATGTCACACAATTTGCAGTTGTCGTTTCCTGTTTTAAGTAGTGTTTTTTTTTTATCATTTCAGCTGATTGAGGACTTCGCTGTTTGTCCTCTTTTCCTTCACCAATTTGCTCCCATTTTTATATAGATTTTCATTGTAAAAGCTTCAATTTTCTATCAAGCTCCTATTTATTGACATATTCTTTACGTATATTAAAATGTTGTTTGAATCTATTTTCTATTTACTATCATGTACGCCATATGCTAATTTCCAATATTGGGAAGATGCAACCATCAGTTTTAGTTATACAATAAGAAAGAAAATTTGGAACATGTTGTGAAAAC
The DNA here is from genome assembly GCA_032433765.1 of Megaustenia siamemsis. NCBI lineage: Eukaryota > Metazoa > Mollusca > Gastropoda > Stylommatophora > Ariophantidae > Megaustenia > Megaustenia siamemsis. The sequence goes on along the minus strand of JAVIAB010000159.1, from coordinate 44,283,397 downwards.
AATGGACATTTAGGGACGAAAAGAAAAAAAGATGCCGGACAACTTAATGGAATGGCTTGGCAGAAGGTCCACAACAGGAATGATAAATGGCTGTCGATATCGAAAGTGTGGAGAGACATGGTCACCTACGATAACAGGCGTGACACTTCATGATGAAAATATTTACTTTATTTTCCCATATTAGATTTTATTTCACCTACTCTTTGTTGTTTAAATTACTGTATTATAATTATAAATATGTCGTTGCTTGTAATGACTACTTTAGCTGGTTTATTCATGTGTGTCTTTCCAAGAATAAAAGAAAACCCGTGTTTATTATATTTTAATTTTAACATTACTAGAAGAATGTGATTCTTAAAACTGATACAATTCTCTTCTTCCTCCTCTTTCCTTCCTTATCTGCCTTTCAGCGTCGAGGGGAGATATAATTTCCGGTATTTTGCTCTGTTGTTCGCCTCTGCTGCTGTTATGTTTCCAAGCGCTTCTAACATTCCATTGATCCATCTTTCTCGTGGTCGACCCTTAGGTCTGGTGTTCTCACAACGTTTGCTGGATCGTTGTGTTGTGTTTTGATCTTTCTGCCTTGTCACGTGGTAAAACCATTTTATCTGTTGTTTCTTATATATTCTAAGGCGGAGTCTATTCCTAGCTTTTTTCTCAGCTCTTCATTTCCGTTCTTATCTCTCAGACTGTTTCCCGCCACTCATCTAACACATTTCATTATAGTAGAGGTCATCTTTCTTATAGTCCCTGCACCGAGAGTCCAGGTCTGGCATTGGTAGCACATTTTTGATGTGAAGAAAGTAAATAATCCACCTTCAAAAGATAAGGGCTCTCTGTTTATGAGATATATGTCGAAATTCGAAGAATTACACTATAGGCCGTTCTTTGGAATCTCCAGGGAAAGAGACAAGGAGGAAGACAAAAATATTCTTGGAGAAGATAGGGGTAAGCAAAGATCAAGATGATGGGGAAGACATGGGATGATGTTACAAGAATGGCAAGAAACAGAAGGTTTGGAAAGTGTTTGTTGAAGACCTATGCTCTACTGGGAGTTGAAGAGAAGAGGAAGAAGATTATAATCTTAAATATTTCACTGTTGCTTGTCATGACTACTTTAGCTGGTTTGCGAATGCATGTCTTTGTAATAATAATAATAAAATAAACGTGTTTATTATATTTATAATCAAATGTATCAGATGAAATGTGTTTTAAAATTGAAGCAATTTTAATGTTAACAAAATGAATAATGCTTCTCCCGAAATTCTCAGATTTGACAATCTTATGTCTAATCTTAATCACATTCTGTGTGTGGCATCACTAAGTGGAACCCTTTCGATACAGTACACATTCTAAGAATTAGTAGACAATGATACGATCATGGATCACGATAAGGACTTGTTCATTCATAAATGCTACACAATTTCAAATGTTAAACCTAAAATGCCATTTTGAGTGATAATAAACAGCCGTGATGAGAACAGAAAATGTTTTGATTGTTATTTTGATGTGTAACTGATGCTTTCGCTTGTCCTTGATCGTCTTTCATCCATTTGTTATGTTTTGCCCTCACAAATATGTCACACTGTATGTGTATGACGTCATATTGTATTTTGTTATGTTCTTTTCATGGAATCACTGCAGACGACATTCCACATATCCGTTCAACCAATGTTGACATAATCGACTTCCGTGCAGACCTAATTTCAGAACACAGGCGACGATTCCAAGCAACCTCCATCGAATAGAGAGAGCACAGTCACTTCCTTGCTCCATTTTCCGCTAAAACACACATTTAAAGCAAACAAAACTATCGTAACGGTTTCACCGACTACGTTAGCCTCTTCAAAAGCTGAGCGACATGCCGCCATTTTGATTTTGAAATGCCGGTTAGCGTTAATAAGATCGAACTCCAGTGCGAACCAAGTCGGCGGCGTGGGCGACCATTTCAAACAACATCACCGAAAAGAGAGTGCCCACAGTCACTTCCAGCTCCAGCTTACTCGTATAAATAAAAAAAAAAACAGAAAACAGTAAAAACTAAAAAAAAAAAAAAAAAAAAAAAAAATACTGCTCTAGTGTTGCACTCTCGAACGAGGTTTGGACAAAAACTGTTATATTTGCCTGAAGTTTGTCAATGTTGCATTATATATAGGCGCGCCTCCAAGCACCAGAGCTGGAAATTATCAGCGACCCACAGCTGATGGCTTGCACCAGGATCGGTGAACCGAAACCATCCAGACCTTGCCCCACCTCTCCGAGGTGCTTCTAGTAACAGACTAACCTGTCGAGTCTGGCCAAGCGTGCAGGGATCGAAGAGGGAAGACAACCCGGTACTCAAAAATGTCGTGCTGAAGTCGGATGTGTTGGGCCAAAAGGCGCAAATATAACAGTTATACTGCAAACCACAACACAACGCAGACACATCCACTACTTCATTGTAAGGGCGGATGATAAAAAGTAATATTCTAGTCTACCACGATACTCTAGAATACTTTAGTGATCGGGCTAACGCAACCAACCAACCAACCATATAGTGTTTGGATTCGTTCAACACTGCTCGAGTGCATAGGTGACAATTTTAAACTTCCATGGAAAAGAGATATATGACATAAGATAGACCCTTTCTCTCGATAGAGACATATATATATATATATATATATATATATATATATATATATATGTATGTATATAAAAGAAATAAGAAAAAGGATAGCTCATGAAATCTAATGTAAAAGCGTGATTTAAAGCAGCTTTCTGTTGATATGGATGTTTCTTTCCCGTGATCTGCTGGACACGGATATTCCGACATGGGTAGTGGATCTTTTTTATGTGAAAGCTGCTGATATTGTTGTTCCTTTGCAAGGAGTACCCTAAGAACCGAGGGTGACTTGGAATCCCAGGTAACTGTTTGTAAAGTGAAACACAATTTCTGGATAACCTCAGAATGTATGAAAAGTTTCCGCAGATTTGGGATTAAGCAACATTAGTTTTTATTAGTTTTTCCTTTTTCTTATTTGGGGGAAACTGAGAAAGTGATTGTGCACTCTATTTTCGGTGCAAATTTAGAATCGCCGTCTGTGTAGCCGATGAATGGTGCACGGAGGTCGATCTATTCTACAAAATATGCCAAAGCGCTTTAGACAGTGCTGTGATATATGGTGGAGCGGATATGGGAAATTTTCGACGTATGTAAAACTGATTCCTTGAGCAGAAGAGAGCTGAAAAGAGGCAAGGTTAGCAGGCATAGAGTCACTCTCTATAATGGAACAACTCGTACATGGTAGAGACAAATGGCGGTTAACTCTACGAGCTCTATGCACCGAAAAGTGGCACTGGAAAGATCAAGACGCAAAAACTATATATATATATATATATATATATATATATATATATATATATATATATATATATATATATATATTTAATAACAATAATAATACTAATAATAATAAAATTCTTGATTCTTGTTCTAGGTTAAAGCTAAGACATTCATGTGCGATCGAGTATTGACAGTAGATTGGACCAGAAGAGGTGCGCAGAATAATTGTAGTTAATTTATTTTATGTCCAAAATGTAAGCTCTCAAGTTCAGTCCAGCAGGAGGGCAACGCCTATGAATCATATTCAGGCGGGCCCACCTACTTCTAATACTTAAAGTGATCTCTCTTTAGTTATCATTCACAACAAAACTACAGTGTTTTTCTAATACTTGAAATTATCTCTCATTAGTTAGCATTCACAACAAAACTACAGTAGTTTTCAAATACTTAAAGTGATCTCTCATTAGTTAGCATTCACAACAAAACTACATTGGTTTTCTAATACTTAAAGTGATCTCTCATTAGTTAGCATTCACAACAAAACTACAATAGTTTTTTAATACTTAAAATGATCTCTCATTAGTTAGCATTCACAACAAAAAACTACAGTGGTTTTCTAACACTTAAAGTGATCCCTCATTAGTTAGCATTCACAACAAAACAACAGTGATTTTCTATTACTTAAAGATATCTCTCATTATTTAGCAGTTACAACAAAACTACAGTAGTTTTCTAATACTTAAAGGGATATCACATTAGTTAGCATTCACAACAAAACTACAGTGGTGTTCTAATACTTAAAATGATATCTATGTTTATCACTGACTCAATTTATTTGAATTTGGGTTAGGGATTGGCTTATAATTTATATATGGTTTAGTTCAGTGTTAAGAAACATAGGAATTTACTCTCGCGTTGTTCTCCTTTCACTACATTTATGAGTCATCTAATGATAGTTTAGAGAACCACCGAATAAAGTGCAATGTAATTCATGAGGACGTTATTCTTCCTAACTGAAATAATGTAGATCCCTAAACTAGGACTTTATCGTTATTGCTAAGTATCAATTTGCAAAAATTCATTAAATATGTCTCGTTTTTGCATGGACACAGGGGGCCATATGATGTAAACAAGGTTGAAAGAGGGCTACTGTAGGAAAAATACTTGAGAATCCCTGTTTAAAAGGAAAAAAACATTTTAGCGGTATAGAGTCATGTGTTTGTTTGTGATCGGACAAAGTGTTGCAAATATCTAACTTGTTGACAAGTTGTAATCCTCAAGTGCCTCATTGTTTGTTCGTTCAAGTTTACAAAATGTTCCATTGAACTCGTGACGAAGTCGCTATCGTTGATTGTTCATCACACAATGGAGTTATGCATTTTTAACCGGAAAACCATGAATTATTGAAAACATAGTCGGGTCTGGAGGATTTGTTGAAGGAAAACATTTTCAGTCTGTTTATATGAACTTGTATAGTACAGGGTGTTTATAAAGTCTCACTACACTTGGTATCTAGGTCAATTTGAAAAAAATTGTTTATGACGTCATCACATTATGTGCTCAACAAAGTGCTTCTTTTCAGTAGCAATAGTAACTGCTATGGTACAGTGAACAACTACCCGTGTGTATCGACCACCATTTCTAAACACTTGTTCAACCAGAAAAATTCGTTCTTCTCTTGATAACACCATTCTGCTTTGAGTGCAAAGAATTACTCCAGCAGACGACAGCCATTCACTGCACAATTGACAGTGGGAGCACATAATGTGATGACGTCATAAACAATTTTTTTCAAATTGACCTAGATACCAAGTGTAGTGAGACTTTATAAACACCCTGTAGAATATGTCAACATCATAATTTATTATCGTTCAAAAAATGACGGACACGTCAGGAATGCAGAACTCGATAACAATTTCACAAACCACGGTCTCCTTTAACAACTCATTCAATATTCATGTATCTTCAAGCTAGTCATGTGACTTTGTCGCTGCGTGTTTACTGTGGAACTGAACGTGACTTTTGAAGAGAAAACACTGAATAATTAATAAGATAGGAAAGGTTAGACAAGCTTGTGTGAAGATAATGTCGTTAGTTTGTGTGAGAGTTGATGAAGCAGAGATTGTAAACTTTGTAAAGAAACATGCCTGCTGGCGTAGTCGAGCACAACCTACTGTTATGCTTTCATCTGTCAATTTTCCCTCTGACGTTTCTATTTCTCCATGTAGACTTTCCAAGTTCTACACTTTTGTTTTGCCACACCCTCTTTCAACCTCGTACGTGGCACGTATTCAGTACTTTTTTAATGGCTTCATATTGCAAAATAACATACGGTTGTATTTTAAAATAAAATGCGTCATCAGCATCATGTGCTGTACAGACTGGCGTAGGTGATCATGTCATTCCCTATTTCTTCATCATCTCTACTTAACAATATACACAGCGACGACACCAAACTATCTAGCTTCTTCATTCTCTGTCTTCCACAATCTACCTTTTCTTGTATTATACAAGTTTCTTTTAGTAATCCTTTTAGAGAATCCATTTTTATGTTGCCCTAAAATAAACCGTCCTCGTTATTGTGTTTAGCTGCTAAGGGAACCCTAAACTTTTGTATGAGAAATCTCATCGATGTAGCCTCCGTCTTTTCAATTGTTTATTTGCTGTTCAGGAAGATCTTACATAGGCCAAACGTGGGTCTATGTAGCACTAACAAAATCTTTGTCTCTCTTTAATTGACATATACTTCTTCTACAATATTGTTCTTATTTTCCGAAATAATGAATAGTAGTTATATCACATATAACATTTTTTTTTTTTAATTACAGTTAATGACATTTATTACAGTCTCGATACGATATCTAACATTTCTACTTAAAGAATGTTTATGACAACAATTGGCAGTAAGTACTTGTAGTCTCAAAATGGCAATTAGTAGTATAAACTATAGTATCATAAAGATAACTGATAGTATCAAATATAGTCTCTTGATGAAAACTAATAGTAGCATATATAGTCTCTTGATGACAACTAATAGTAGCATCTTAGTATCTATAAGACAACTAATAGTAGCATCTAACGTATATTTATGACAACTAATAGTAGCATCTATAGTATCTTTATTACAACTGATAGTAGCATCTATAGTCTCTTGATGACAAGTAATAGTAGCATCTATAGTCTCTTTATGACAACTAATAGTAGCTTCTATAGTGTCTTTATTACAACTGATAGTATTAACTAGTCTCTTTATGACAACTAATAGTAGCATCTATAGTGTCTTTATGACAACTAATAGTAGCATCTATAGTGTCTTTATGACAACTAATAGTAGCATCTATAGTGTCTTTATGACAACTAATAGTAGCATCTATAGTATCTTTATTACAACTGATAGTATTAACTATAGTCTCTAGATGACAAGTAATAGTAGCATCTACATTTTCTTTATGACAACTAATAGTAGCGTCTATAGTGTCTTTATTACAACTAGTAGTAGCATCTATAGTGTCTTTATTACAACTGATAGTATTAACTATAGTCTCTTGATGACAAGTAATAGTAGCATCTATAGTCTCTTTATGACAACTAATAGTAGCATCTATAATTATCTTTATTACAACTGATAGAATTAACTATAGTCTCTTGATGACAAGTAATAGTAGCATCTATAGTCTCTTTATGACAACTAATAGTAGCATCTATAGTGTCTTTATGACAACTAATAGTAGCATCTATAGTCTCTTTATGACAACTAATAGTAGCATCTATAGTCTCTTTATGACAACTAATAGTAGCATCTATAGTATCTTTATGACAACTAATAGTAGCATCTATAGTGTCTTTATGACAACTGATAGTATTAACTATCAGTTAATACTGATGACAAGTAATAGTAGCATCTATAGTCTCTTTATGACAACTAATAGTAGCATCTATAGTCTCTTTATGACAACTAATAGTAGCTTCTATAGTCTCTTTATGACAACTAATAGTAACATCTATAGTCTCTTTATGACAACTAATAGTAGCATCTATAGTCTCTTTATGACAACTAATAGTAGCATCTATAGTCTCTTTATGACAACTAATAGTAGCATATATGGTCTCTTTATGACAACTAATAGTAGCATCTATAGTATCTTCATGACAACTAAAAGTAGCATTTCTAGTATATTTATGACAACTAATAGTAGCATCAACTGTCTCTTTATGACAACTAATAGTAGCGTCTATAGTAACTTTATGACAACTAATAGTAGCATCTATAGTATATTAATGATAACTAAAACTAGCATTTGTAGTATATTAATGACAACTAATAGTAGCATCTATAGTATCTTTATGACAACTAATAGTAGCATCTATAGTCTCTTTATGACAACTAATAGTAGCATCTATAGTCTCTTTATGACAAATAATAGTAGCATCTATAGTATCTTTATGACAACTAATAGTAGCATCTATAGTGTCTTTATGACAACTGTTAGTATTAACTATAGTCTCTTGATGACAAGTAATAGTAGCATCTATAGTCTCTTTATGACAACTAATAGTAGCATCTATAGTGTCTTTATGACAACTAATAGTAGAATCTATAGTGTCTTTATTACAACTGATAGTATTAGCTATAGTCTCTTGATGACAAGTAATAGTAGCATCTATATTCTCTTTATGACAACTAATAGTAGCATCTATAATTATCTTTATTACAACTGATAGTATTAACTATAGTCTCTTGATGACAAGTAATAGTAGCATCTATAGCCTCTTTATGACAACTAATAGTAGCATCAAATGTGCAAAAAGGCAAAAGAAGACTGGCTCAGCCAAAAATGTATAGAAATAGAAACTATGGAAAGCAAACAAGACCTAAGAGGAATGCACACAGAAATAAAGAGAATGACTAGTAAAAATAAAAAAGCCACAGAAGGTGGATGCATTGCAGACAAAAAAGGAAAAATGCTAACAGACAATAAGGATATCATAGATAGATGGCAGGAATATATAACAGAACTATTTCATGATCAAAGGGACAAGAAACCAGTTATAAAATGTACATCAGGCTATAAAATCTTAAAATATGAGGTGGAAAAAGCTATAAAAACAATGAAAAGGGGAAAAGCAGCAGGACCTGAAAGCATACAGATAGAGATGATACAGGCACTTGAAGACTTTGGCATTGAAGTGATTACAGACATATGCAACGACATATACCACACAGGATACATACCAAATGAACTAAAAACATCAACTTTCATTGCATTGCCTAAAAAGAATGGTGCAGTTGAATGCAGTGACTTTAGAACAATAAGCCTAATGAGCCATGTTACAAAAATCTTGCTAAAAGTTATACAAGGAAGGATTCAGAATAAAATCAATACTGAATTAGATGAGCAGCAATTTGGATTTAGGAAAAATAGCGGGACAAAAGAAGCCATATTCTGCATGAGAACATTAATCGAAAAATACACAGAAGTAAACAAACCAATATATGCCTGCTTCATAGACTACACCAAAGCTTTTGATAGAGTACACCACAAACAACTTATAGAATGCCTAAAAGAGATACATCTAGATGACATGGATATACGACTAATATGCAATCTATACTGGGAGCAAACAGCAATAATAAAATATTACAAAGAATTCTCTACACCCATTGATATAAAAAGAGGAGTAAGACAAGGATGCATCCTATCACCAAGCTTGTTCAATCTATACACTGAGCAAATCTTTAAAAACATCATAGAGATGCCAGGCCTACAAATTAATGGAAAGATAATCAATAACCTAAGATATGCTGACGATACCGTACTACTAGCAGAAAATCCTAAAGACCTACAACAATTACTTAATGAAATAAACACGACAAGCAAAAAATATGGACTAGATATGAATATCAAAAAGACTAAAACTATGATCATAAACAAAGAAAATACTCAAAACCCACAAGTGAATATCAAAATTGAAGGAATAGACCTTGAGACAGTTCAGAACTATAACTACCTTGGACATACTATAACCAGTGATGGAAAATGTACAACTGAAATAAACAAAAGAATAGGAATGGCAAAAAGTAATTTTAATGTCATGAAGGACATACTAACATCAAAACAAATAACACCAGAGCTAAAACTAAGAATAGCAAAATGTTACATCTTCTCAATATTCCTATATGGTGCTGAAACATGGACATTAGACAAGAAAACAGAACAGAGAATTGAAGCCTTTGAAATGTGGATATATAGAAGAATAGGTAGAATTGGATGGAAGGAAAAGAAAACAAACGACAAAGTCTTAAAACAACTAAAAATGAAAAGAGAACTTCTGAACACAATTAGAACAAGACAAATGCGATTCTTAGGCCATGTTAAAAGACACAACAGCCTACTGAAAGTGATCCTGGAGGGGAAAATACAAGGTAAAAGAGGCAGAGGCAGACCAAGATTAACATGGACGAGTAACATCAAAAGATGGACAAACCAACCGATGACAACCTGCACCATCAAAGCAAGAGATAGAGCAAAATGGCGCTCCATGGTAGCCAACCTTCGTTGCGGAGACGGCACTCAATGATGAGGATGAATAGTAGCATCTATAGTGTCTTTATGACAACTAATAGTAGCACCTATAGTCTCTTTATGACAACTAATAGTAGCATCTATAGTCTCTTTATGACAACTAATAGTAGCATCTATAGTATCTTTATGACAACTAATAGTAGCATCTATAGTATCGTTATTACAACTCATAGAATTAACTATAGTCTCTTGATGACAAGTAAAAGTAGCATCTATAGTATGTTTATGACAACTAATAGTAGCATCTACAGTCTCTTTATGACAACAAATAGTAGCATCTATAGTCTCTTTATGACAACTAATAGTAGCATCTATAGTCTCTTTATGACAACTAATAGTAGCATCTATAGTCTCTTTATGACAACTAATAGTAGCATCTATAGTATCTTTATGACAACTAATAGTAGCATCTATAATTATCTTTATTACAACTGATAGTATTAACTATAGTCTCTTGATGACAAGTAATAGTAGCGTCTATAGTGTCTTTATGACAACTAGTAGTAGCATCTATAGTGTCTTTATTACAACTGATAGTATTAACTATAGTCTCTTGATGACAAGTAATAGTAGCATCTATAGTCTCTTTATGACAACTAATAGTAGCATCTATAGTATCGTTATTACAACTCATAGTATTAACTATAGTCTCTTGATGACAAGTAATAGTAGCATCTATAGTATGTTTATGACAACTAATAGTAGCATCTATAGTCTCTTTATGACAACTAATAGTAGCATCTTTAGTCTCTTTATGACAACTAATAGTAGCATCTATAGTCTCTTTATGACAACTAATAGTAGCATCTATAGTCTCTTTATGACAACTAATAGTAGCATCTATAGTATCTTTATGACAACTAATAGTAGCATCTATAGTCTCTTTATGACAACTAATAGTAGCATATATGGTCTCTTTAAGACAATTAATAGTAGCATCAATAGTATTTTCATGACAACTAAATGTAGCATTTCTAGTATATTTATGACAACTAATAGTAGCATCTACAGTCTCTTTATGACAACTAATAGTAGCGTCTATAGTCTCTTGATGACAACTAATAGTAGCATCTATAGTATATTAATGATAACTAATAGTAGCATCTATAGTATCTTTATTACAACTGATAGTATTAACTATAGTCTCTTGATGACAAGTAATAGTAGCATCTATAGTCTCTTTATGACAACTAATAGTAGCATCTATAGTGTCTTTATGACAACTAATAGTATTAACTATAGTCTCTTGATGACAAGTAATAGTAGCATCTATAGTCTCTTTATGACAACTAATAGTAGCATCTATAGTGTCTTTATGACAACTAATAGTAGCATCTATAGTGTCTTTATTACAACTGATAGTAGCATCTATAGTGTCTTTATTACAACTGATAGTATTAACTATAGTCTCTTGATGACAAGTAATAGTAGCATCTATAGTGTCTTTATGACAACTAATAGTAGCATCTATAGTGTCTTTATTACAACTGATAGTATTAACTATAGTCTCTTGATGACAAGTAATAGTAGCATCTATAGTCTCTTTATGACAACTAATAGTAGCATCTATAGTGTCTTTATGACAACTAATAGTAGCACCTATAGTCTCTTTATGACAACTAATAGTAGCATCTATAGTCTCTTTATGACAACTAATAGTAGCATCTATAGTATCTTTATGACAACTAATAGTAGCATCTATTGTGTCTTTATGACAACTGATAGCATTAACTATAGTCTCTTGATGACAAGTAATAGTAGCATCTATAGTCTCTTTATGACAACTAATAGTAGCATCTATAGTATCTTTATTACAACTAATAGAAGCATCTATAGTCTCTTTATGACAACTAATAGTAGCATCTATAGTCTCTTTATGACAACTAATAGTAGCATCTATAGTCTCTTTATGACAACTAATAGTAGCATCTATAGTATCTTTATTACAACTGATAGTATTAACTATAGTCTCTTGATGACAAGTAATAGTAGCATCTATAGTGTCTTTATGACAACTAATAGTACCATCTATAGTGTCTTTATGACAACTAATAGTAGCATCTATAGTATCTTTATTACAACTGATAGTATTAACTATAGTCTCTAGATGACAAGTAATAGTAGCATGTACAGTTTCTTTATGACAACTAATAGTAGCGTCTATAGTGTCTTTATGACAACTAGTAGTAGCATCTATAGTGTCTTTATTACAACTGATAGTATTAACTATAGTCTCTTGATGACAAGTAATAGTAGCATCTATAGTATGTTTATGACAACTAATAGTAGTATCTATAGTCTCTTTATGACAACTAATAGTAGCATCTATAGTCTCTTTATGACAACTAATAGTAGCATCTATAGTCTCTTTATGACAACTAATAGTACAATCTATAGTCTCTTTATGACAACTAATAGTAGCATCTATAGTATCTTTATGACAACTAATAGTAGCATCTATAAATATCTTTATTACAACTGATAGTATTAACTATAGTCTCTTGATGACAAGTAATAGTAGCATCAATAGTATTTTCATGACAACTAAATGTAGCATTTCTAGTATATTTATGACAAGTAATAGTAGCATCTACAGTCTCTTTATGACAACTAATAGTAGCGTCTATAGTCTCTTGATGACAACTAATAGTATCATCTATAGTATATTAATGATAACTAATAGTAGCATATATAGTATCTTTATTACAACTGATAGTATTAACTATAGTCTCTTGATGACAAGTAATAGTAGCATCTATAGTCTCTTTATGACAACTAATATTAGCATCTATAGTGTCTTTATGACAACTAATAGTAGCATCTATAGTGTCTTTATGACAACTAATAGTAGCATCTATATGTATCTTTATTACAACTGATAGTATTAACTATAGTCTCTTGATGACAAGTAATAGTAGCATCTATAGTGTCTTTATGACAACTAATAGTAGCATCTATAGTGTCTTTATGACAACTAATAGTAGCATCTATAGTATCTTTATTACAACTGATAGTATTAACAATACTCTCTAGATGACAAGTAATAGTAGCATCTATAGTCCCTTTATGACAACTAATAGTAGCATCTATAGTGTCTTTATGACAACTAATAGTAGCATCTATAGTGTCTTTATTACAACTGATAGTATTAACTATAGTCTCTTGATGACAAGTACAAGTAGCATCTAAAGTCTCTTTATGACAACTAATAGTAGCATCTATAATTATCTTTATTACAATTGATAGTATTAACTATAGCCTCTTGATGACAAGTAATAATAGCATCTATAGTCTCTATATGAAAACTAATAGTAGCATCTATAGTGTCTTTATGACAACTAATAGTAGCATCTATAGTCTCTTTATGACAACTAATAGTAGCATGTATAGTCTCTTTATGACAACTAATAGTAGCATCTATAGTATCTTTATGACAACTAATAGTAGCATCTATAGTGTCTTTATGACAACTGATAGTATTAACTATAGTCTCTTGATGACAAGTAATAGTAGCATCTATAGTCTCTTTATGACAACTAATAGTAGCTTCTATAGTGTCTTTATGACAACTAATAGTAGCATCTATAGTCTCTTTATGACAACTTATAGTAGCTTCTATAGTCTCTTTATGACAACTAATAGTAGCATCTATAGTCTCTTTATGACAACTAATAGTAGCATCTATAGTCCCTTTATGACAACTAATAGTAGCATCTATAGTCTCGTTATGACAACTAATAGTAGCATATATGGTCTCTTTATGACAACTAATAGTAGCATCTATAGTATCTTCATGACAACTAAAAGTAGCATTTCTAGTATATTTATGACAACTAATAGTAGCATCTACAGTCTCTTTATGACAACTAATAGTAGCGTCTATAGTAACTTTATGACAACTAATAGTAGCATCTATAGTATATTAATGATAACTAAAACTAGCATTTGTAGTATATTATTACAACTAATAGTAGCATCTATAGTATCTTTATGACAACTAATAGTAGCATCTATAGTCTCTTTATGACAACTAATAGTAGCATCTATAGTCTCTTTATGACAAATAATAGTAGCATCTATAGTATCTTTATGACAACTAATAGTAGCATCTATAGTGTCTTTATGACAACTGATAGTATTAACTATAGTCTCTTGATGACAAGTAATAGTAGCATCTATAGTCTCTTTATGACAACTAATAGTAGCATCTATAGTGTCTTTATGACAACTAATAGTAGCATCTATAGTGTCTTTATTACAACTGATAGTATTAACTATAGTCTCTTGATGACAAGTAATAGTAGCATCTATATTCTCTTTATGACAACTAATAGTAGCATCTATAGTCTCTTTATGACAACTAATAGTACAATCTATAGTCTCTTTATGACAACTAATAGTAGCATCTATAGTATCTTTATGACAACTAATAGTAGCATCTATAAATATCTTTATTACAACTGATAGTATTAACTATAGTCTCTTGATGACAAGTAATAGTAGCATCAATAGTATTTTCATGACAACTAAATGTAGCATTTCTAGTATATTTATGACAAGTAATAGTAGCATCTACAGTCTCTTTATGACAACTAATAGTAGCGTCTATAGTCTCTTGATGACAACTAATAGTATCATCTATAGTATATTAATGATAACTAATAGTAGCATCTATAGTATCTTTATTACAACTGATAGTATTAACTATAGTCTCTTGATGACAGGAAATAGTAGCATCTATATTCTCTTTATGACAACTAATAGTAGCATCTATAGTGTCTTTATGACAACTAATAGTAGCATCTATAGTGTCTTTATGACAACTAATAGTAGCATCTATAGTATCTTTATTACAACTGATAGTATTAACTATAGTCTCTTGATGACAAGTAATAGTAGCATCTATAGTGTCTTTATGACAACTAATAGTAGCATCTATAGTGTCTTTATGACAACTAATAGTAGCATCTATAGTATCTTTATGACAACTGATAGTAGCAACTATAGTCTCTTTATGACAAGTAATAGTAGCATCTATAGTCTCTTTATGACAACTAATAGTAGCATCTATAGTGTCTTTATGACAACTAATAGTAGCATCTATAGTGTCTTTATTACAACTGATAGTATTAACTATAGTCTCTTGATGACAAGTAATAGTAGCATCTATAGTCTCTTTATGACAACTAATAGTAGCATCTATAATTATCTTTATTACAACTGATAGTATTAACTATAGTCTCTTGATGACAAGTAATAGTAGCATCTATAGTCTCTTTATGACAACTAATAGTAGCATCTATAGTGTCTTTATGACAACTAATAGTAGCATCTATAGTCTCTTTATGACAACTAATAGTAGCATCTATAGTCTCTTTATGACAACTAATAGTAGCATCTATAGTATCTTTATGACAACTAATAGTAGCATCTATAGTGTCTTTATGACAACTGATAGTATTAACTATAGTCTCTTGATGACAAGTAATAGTAGCATCTATAGTCTCTTTATGACAACTAATAGTAGCATCTATAGTGTCTTTATGACAACTAATAGTAGCATCTATAGTCTCTTTATGACAACTTATAGTAGCTTCTATAGTCTCTTTATGACAACTAATAGTAGCATCTATAGTCTCTTTATGACAACTAATAGTAGCATCTATAGTCTCTTTATGACAACTAATAGTAGCATCTATAGTCTCTTTATGACAACTAATAGTAGCATATATAGTCTCTTTATGACAACTAATAGTAGCATCTATAGTATCTTTATGACAACTAAAGTAGCATTTCTAGTATCTTTATGACAACTAATAGTAGCATCTATAGTCTCTTTATGACAACTAATAGTAGCATCTATAGTAACTTTATGACAACTAATAGTAGCATCTATAGTATCTTTATTGACAACTAAAACTAGCATTTATAGTATCTTAATGACAACTAATAGTAGCATCTATAGTTCTTTATGACAACTAATAGTAGCATCTATAGTCTCTTTATGACAACTAATAGTAGCATCTATAGTCTCTTTATGACAACTAATAGTAGCATCTATAGTATCTTTATGACAACTAATAGTAGCATCTATAGTGTCTTTATGACAACTGATAGTATTAACTATAGTCTCTTGATGACAAGTAATAGTAGCATCTATAGTCTCTTTATGACAACTAATAGTAGCATCTATAGTGTCTTTATGACAACTAATAGTAGCATCTATAGTGTCTTTATGACAACTAATAGTATTAACTATAGTCTCTTGATGACAAGTAATAGTAGCATCTATATTCTCTTTATGACAACTAATAGTAGCATCTATAGTCTCTTTATTACAACTGATAGTATTAACTATAGTCTCTTGATGACAACTAATAGTAGCATCTATAGTCTCTTTATGACAACTAATAGTAGCATCTATAGTGTCTTTATGACAACTAATAGTAGCACTATAGTCTCTTTATGACAACTAATAGTAGCATCTATAGTCTCTTTATGACAACTAATAGTAGCATCTATAGTATCTTTATGACAACTAATAGTAGCATCTATAGTATCGTTATTACAACTCATAGTATTAACTATAGTCTCTTGATGACAAGTAATAGTAGCATCTATAGTATTTTATGACAACTAATAGTAGCATCTATAGTCTCTTTATGACAACTAATAGTAGCATCTATAGTCTCTTTATGACAACTAATAGTAGCATCTATAGTCTCTTTATGACAACTAATAGTAGCATCTATAGTCTCTTTATGACAACTAATAGTAGCATCTATAGTATCTTTATGACAACTAATAGTAGCATCTATAGTATCTTTATGACAACTAATAGTAGCATCTATAGTCTCTTGATGACAAGTAATAGTAGCATCTATAGTCTCTTTATGACAACTAATAGTAGCATCTATAGTGTCTTTATGACAACTAATAGTAGCATCTATAGTGTCTTTATTACAACTGATAGTATTAACTATAGTCTCTTGATGACAAGTAATAGTAGCATCTATAGTCTCTTTATGACAACTAATAGTAGCATCTATAGTGTCTTTATGACAACTAATAGTAGCATCTATAGTGTCTTTATGACAACTGATAGTATTAACTATAGTCTCTTTATGACAAGTAATAGTAGCATCTATAGTCTCTTTATGACAACTAATAGTAGCATCTATAGTGTCTTTATGACAACTAATAGTAGCATCTATAGTCTCTTTATGACAACTAATAGTAGCATCTATAGTCTCTTTATGACAACTAATAGTAGCATCTATAGTGTCTTTATGACAACTAATAGTAGCATCTATAGTGTCTTTATGACAACTGATAGTATTAACTATAGTCTCTTTATGACAAGTAATAGTAGCATCTATAGTCTCTTTATGACAACTAATAGTAGCATCTATAGTATCTTTATGACAACTAATAGTAGCATCTATAGTCTCTTTATGACAACTAATAGTAGCATCTATAGTCTCTTTATGACAACTAATAGTAGCATCTATAGTCTCTTTATGACAACTAATAGTAGCATCTATAGTATCTTTATTACAACTGATAGTATTAACTATAGTCTCTTGATGACAAGTAATAGTAGCATCTATAGTGTCTTTATGACAACTAATAGTAGCATCTATAGTGTCTTTATGACAACTAATAGTAGCATCTATAGTCTCTTTATTACAACTGATAGTATTAACTATAGTCTCTAGATGACAAGTAATAGTAGCATCTATAGTTTCTTTATGACAACTAATAGTAGCATCTATAGTGTCTTTATTACAACTAATAGTAGCATCTATAGTGTCTTTATTACAACTGATAGTATTAACTATAGTCTCTTGATGACATGTAATAGTAGCATCTATAGTATCTTTATGACAACTAATAGTAGCATCTATAGTCTCTTTATGACAACTAATAGTAGCATCTATAGTCTCTTTATGACAACTAATAGTAGCATCTATAGTCTCTTTATGACAACTAATAGTAGCATCTATAGTCTCTTTATGACAACTAATAGTAGCATCTATAGTATCTTTATGACAACTAATAGTAGCATCTATAATTATCTTTATTACAACTGATAGTATTAACTATAGTCTCTTGATGACAAGTAATAGTAGCATCTATAGTATTTTATGACAACTAATAGTAGCATTTATAGTATCTTTATGACAACTAATAGTAGCATCTATAGTCTCTTTATGACAACTAATAGTAGCATCTATAGTCTCTTTATGACAACTAATAGTAGCATCTATAGTATATTAATGACAACTAATAGTAGCATCTATAGTATCTTTATTACAACTGATAGTATTAACTATAGTCTCTTGATGACAAGTAATAGTAGCATCTATAGTGTCTTTATGACAACTAATAGTAGCATCTATAGTGTCTTTATTACAACTGATAGTATTAACTATAGTCTCTTGATGACAAGTAATAGTAGCATCTATATTCTCTTTATGACAACTAATAGTAGCATCTATAATTATCTTTATTACAACTGATAGTATTAACTATAGTCTCTTGATGACAAGTAATAGTAGCATCTATAGTCTCTTTATGACAACTAATAGTAGCATCTATAGTGTCTTTATGACAACTAATAGTAGCATCTATAGTGTCTTTATTACAACTGATAGTATTAACTATAGTCTCTTGATGACAAGTAATAGTAGCATCTATAGTGTCTTTATGACAACTAATAGTAGCATCTATAGTGTCTTTATGACAACTAATAGTAGCATCTATAGTATCTTTATTACAACTGATAGTATTAACTATAGTCTCTAGATGACAAGTAATAGTAGCATCTATAGTTTCTTTATGACAACTAATAGTAGCATCTATAGTGTCTTTATGACAACTAATAGTAGCATCTATAGTGTCTTTATTACAACTGATAGTATTAACTATAGTCTCTTGATGACAAGTAATAGTAGCATCTATAGTATCTTTATGACAACTAATAGTAGCATCTATAGTCTCTTTATGACAACTAATAGTAGCATCTATAGTCTCTTTATGACAACTAATAGTAGCATCTATAGTCTCTTTATGACAACTAATAGTAGCATCTATAGTCTCTTTATGACAACTAATAGTAGCATCTATAGTATCTTTATGACAACTAATAGTAGCATCTATAATTATCATTATTACAACTGATAGTATTAACTATAGTCTCTTGATGACAAGTAATAGTAGCATCTATAGTATTTTATGACAACTAATGTAGCATTTCTAGTATATTTATGACAACTAATAGTAGCATCTATAGTCTCTTTATGACAACTAATAGTAGCGTCTATAGTCTCTTGATGACAACTAATAGTAGCATCTATAGTATCTTAATGACAACTAATAGTAGCATCTATAGTATCTTTATTACAACTGATAGTATTAACTATAGTCTCTTGATGACAAGTAATAGTAGCATCTATAGTCTCTTTATGACAACTAATAGTAGCATCTATAAGTATCTTTATTACAACTGATAGTATTAACTATAGTCTCTTGATGACAAGTAATAGTAGCATCTATAGTCTCTTTATGACAACTAATAGTAGCATCTATAGTGTCTTTATGACAACTAATAGTAGCACATATAGTCTCTTTATGACAACTAATAGTAGCATCTATAGTCTCTTTATGACAACTAATAGTAGCATCTATAGTATCTTTATGACAACTAATAGTAGCATCTATAAGTATCTTTATTACAACTGATAGTATTAACTATAGTCTCTTGATGACAAGTAATAGTAGCATCTATAGTGTCTTTATGACAACTAATAGTAGCATCTATAGTGTCTTTATTACAACTGATAGTATTAACTATAGTCTCTTGATGACAAGTAATAGTAGCATCTATAGTCTCTTTATGACAACTAATAGTAGCATCTATAGTATCTTTATTACAACTGATAGTATTAACTATAGTCTCTTGATGACAAGTAATAGTAGCATCTATAGTCTCTTTATGACAACTAATAGTAGCATCTATAGTGTCTTTATGACAACTAATAGTAGCATCTATAGTGTCTTTATTACAACTGATAGTATTAACTATAGTCTCTTGATGACAAGTAATAGTAGCATCTATAGTCTCTTTATGACAACTAATAGTAGCATCTATAGTGTCTTTATGACAACTAATAGTAGCATCTATAGTGTCTTTATTACAACTGATAGTATTAAATATAGTCTCTTGATGACAAGTAATAGTAGCATCTATAGTCTCTTTATGACAACTAATAGTAGCATCTATAGTGTCTTTATGACAACTAATAGTAGCATCTATAGTCTCTTTATGACAACTAATAGTAGCATCTATAGTCTCTTTATGACAACTAATAGTAGCATCTATAGTCTCTTTATGACAACTAATAGTAGCATCTATAGTGTCTTTATGACAACTAATAGTAGCATCTATAGTGTCTTTATTACAACTGATAGTATTAACTATAGTCTCTTGATGACAAGTAATAGTAGCATCTATAGTGTCTTTATGACAACTAATAGTAGCATCTATAGTGTCTTTATGACAACTAATAGTAGCATCTATAGTCTCTTTATTACAACTGATAGTATTAACTATAGTCTCTAGATGACAAGTAATAGTAGCATCTATAGTTTCTTTATGACAACTAATAGTAGCATCTATAGTGTCTTTATGACAACTAATAGTAGCATCTATAGTGTCTTTATTACAACTGATAGTATTAACTATAGTCTCTTGATGACAAGTAATAGTAGCATCTATAGTATGTTTATGACAACTAATAGTAGCATCTATAGTCTCTTTATGACAACTAATAGTAGCATCTATAGTCTCTTTATGACAACTAATAGTAGCATCTATAGTCTCTTTATGACAACTAATAGTAGCATCTATAGTCTCTTTATGACAACTAATAGTAGCATCTATAGTATCTTTATGACAACTAATAGTAGCATCTATAATTATCTTTATTACAACTGATAGTATTAACTATAGTCTCTTGATGACAAGTAATAGTAGCATCTATAGTATTTTATGACAACTAATGTAGCATCTATAGTATCTTTATGACAACTAATAGTAGCATCTATAGTCTCTTTATGACAACTAATAGTAGCATCTATAGTCTCTTTATGACAACTAATAGTAGCATCTATAGTATATTAATGACAACTAATAGTAGCATCTATAGTATCTTTATTACAACTGATAGTATTAACTATAGTCTCTTGATGACAAGTAATAGTAGCATCTATAGTGTCTTTATGACAACTAATAGTAGCATCTATAGTGTCTTTATTACAACTGATAGTATTAACTATAGTCTCTTGATGACAAGTAATAGTAGCATCTATAGTCTCTTTATGACAACTAATAGTAGCATCTATATTATCTTTATTACAACTGATAGTATTAACTATAGTCTCTTGATGACAAGTAATAGTAGCATCTATAGTCTCTTTATGACAACTAATAGTAGCATCTATAGTGTCTTTATGACAACTAATAGTAGCATCTATAGTGTCTTTATTACAACTGATAGTATTAACTATAGTCTCTTGATGACAAGTAATAGTAGCATCTATAGTGTCTTTATGACAACTAATAGTAGCATCTATAGTGTCTTTATGACAACTAATAGTAGCATCTATAGTATCTTTATTACAACTGATAGTATTAACTATAGTCTCTAGATGACAAGTAATAGTAGCATCTATAGTTTCTTTATGACAACTAATAGTAGCGTCTATAGTGTCTTTATGACAACTAATAGTAGCATCTATAGTGTCTTTATTACAACTGATAGTATTAACTATAGTCTCTTGATGACAAGTAATAGTAGCATCTATAGTATGTTTATGACAACTAATAGTAGCATCTATAGTCTCTTTATGACAACTAATAGTAGCATCTATAGTCTCTTTATGACAACTAATAGTAGCATCTATAGTCTCTTTATGACAACTAATAGTAGCATCTATAGTCTCTTTATGACAACTAATAGTAGCATCTATAGTATCTTTATGACAACTAATAGTAGCATCTATAATTATCTTTATTACAACTGATAGTATTAACTATAGTCTCTTGATGACAAGTAATAGTAGCATCTATAGTATTTTCATGACAACTAATGTAGCATTTCTAGTATATTTATGACAACTAATAGTAGCATCTACAGTCTCTTTATGACAACTAATAGTAGCGTCTATAGTCTCTTGATGACAACTAATAGTAGCATCTATAGTATATTAATGATAACTAATAGTAGCATCTATAGTATCTTTATTACAACTGATAGTATTAACTATAGTCTCTTGATGACAAGTAATAGTAGCATCTATAGTCTCTTTATGACAACTAATAGTAGCATCTATAGTGTCTTTATGACAACTAATAGTAGCATCTATAGTGTCTTTATGACAACTAATAGTAGCATCTATAGTATCTTTATTACAACTGATAGTATTAACTATAGTCTCTTGATGACAAGTAATAGTAGCATCTATAGTGTCTTTATGACAACTAATAGTAGCATCTATAGTGTCTTTATGACAACTAATAGTAGCATCTATAGTATCTTTATTACAACTGATAGTATTAACATACTCTCTAGATGACAAGTAATAGTAGCATCTATAGTCCCTTTATGACAACTAATAGTAGCATCTATAGTGTCTTTATGACAACTAATAGTAGCATCTATAGTGTCTTTATTACAACTGATAGTATTAACTATAGTCTCTTGATGACAAGTACAAGTAGCATCTATAGTCTCTTTATGACAACTAATAGTAGCATCTATAATTATCTTTATTACAACTGATAGTATTAACTATAGCCTCTTGATGACAAGTAATAATAGCATCTATAGTCTCTTTATGACAACTAATAGTAGCATCTATAGTGTCTTTATGACAACTAATAGTAGCATCTATAGTCTCTTTATGACAACTAATAGTAGCATCTATAGTCTCTTTATGACAACTAATAGTAGCATCTATAGTATCTTTATGACAACTAATAGTAGCATCTATAGTGTCTTTATGACAACTGATAGTATTAACTATAGTCTCTTGATGACAAGTAATAGTAGCATCTATAGTCTCTTTATGACAACTAATAGTAGCATCTATAGTGTCTTTATGACAACTAATAGTAGCATCTATAGTCTCTTTATGACAACTAATAGTAGCTTCTATAGTCTCTTTATGACAACTAATAGTAGCATCTATAGTCTCTTTATGACAACTAATAGTAGCATCTATAGTCTCTTTATGACAACTAATAGTAGCATCTATAGTCTCGTTATGACAACTAATAGTAGCATATATGGTCTCTTTATGACAACTAATAGTAGCATCTATAGTATCTTCATGACAACTAAAAGTAGCATTTCTAGTATATTTATGACAACTAATAGTAGCATCTACAGTCTCTTTATGACAACTAATAGTAGCGTCTATAGTAACTTTATGACAACTAATAGTAGCATCTATAGTATATTAATGATAACTAAAACTAGCATTTGTAGTATATTAATGACAACTAATAGTAGCATCTATAGTATCTTTATGACAACTAATAGTAGCATCTATAGTCTCTTTATGACAACTAATAGTAGCATCTATAGTCTCTTTATGACAAATAATAGTAGCATCTATAGTATCTTTATGACAACTAATAGTAGCATCTATAGTGTCTTTATGACAACTGATAGTATTAACTATAGTCTCTTGATGACAAGTAATAGTAGCATCTATAGTCTCTTTATGACAACTAATAGTAGCATCTATAGTGTCTTTATGACAACTAATAGTAGCATCTATAGTGTCTTTATTACAACTGATAGTATTAACTATAGTCTCTTGATGACAAGTAATAGTAGCATCTATATTCTCTTTATGACAACTAATAGTAGCATCTATAATTATCTTTATTACAACTGATAGTATTAACTATAGTCTCTTGATGACAAGTAATAGTAGCATCTATAGTCTCTTTATGACAACTAATAGTAGCATCTATAGTGTCTTTATGACAACTAATAGTAGCACCTATAGTCTCTTTATGACAACTAATAGTAGCATCTATAGTCTCTTTATGACAACTAATAGTAGCATCTATAGTATCTTTATGACAACTAATAGTAGCATCTATAGTATCGTTATTACAACTCATAGTATTAACTATAGTCTCTTGATGACAAGTAATAGTAGCATCTATAGTATGTTTATGACAACTAATAGTAGCATCTATAGTCTCTTTATGACAACTAATAGTAGCAACTATAGTCTCTTTATGACAACTAAAAGTAGCATCTATAGTCTCTTTATGACAACTAATAGTAGCATCTATAGTCTCTTTATGACAACTAATAGTAGCATCTATAGTATCTTTATGACAACTAATAGTAGCATCTATAATTATCTTTATTACAACTGATAGTATTAACTATAGTCTCTTGATGACAAGTAATAGTAGCATCTATAGTGTCTTTATGACAACTAGTAGTAGCATCTATAGTGTCTTTATTACAACTGATAGTATTAACTATAGTCTCTTGATGACAAGTAATAGTAGCATCTATAGTCTCTTTATGACAACTAATAGTAGCATCTATAGTATCTTTATTACAACTCATAGTATTAACTATAGTCTCTTGATGACAAGTAATAGTAGCATCTATAGTATGTTTATGACAACTAATAGTAGCATCTATAGTCTCTTTATGACAACTAATAGTAGCATCTATAGTCTCTTTATGACAACTAATAGTAGCATCTATAGTCTCTTTATGACAACTAATAGTAGCATCTATAGTCTCTTTATGACAACTAATAGTAGCATCTATAGTATCTTTATGACAACTAATAGTAGCATCTATAGTCTCTTTATGACAACTAATAGTAGCATATATGGTCTCTTTAGACAACTAATAGTAGCATCAATAGTATTTTCATGACAACTAAATGTAGCATTTCTAGTATATTTATGACAACTAATAGTAGCATCTACAGTCTCTTTATGACAACTAATAGTAGCGTCTATAGTCTCTTGATGACAACTAATAGTAGCATCTATAGTATATTAATGATAACTAATAGTAGCATCTATAGTATCTTTATTACAACTGATAGTATTAACTATAGTCTCTTGATGACAAGTAATAGTAGCATCTATAGTCTCTTTATGACAACTAATAGTAGCATCTATAGTGTCTTTATGACAACTAATAGTAGCATCTATAGTGTCTTTATGACAACTAATAGTAGCATCTATAGTATCTTAATTACAACTGATAGTATTAACTATAGTCTCTTGATGACAAGTAATAGTAGCATCTATAGTGTCTTTATGACAACTAATAGTAGCATCTATAGTGTCTTTATTACAACTGATAGTATTAACTATAGTCTCTTGATGACAAGTAATAGTAGCCTCTATATTCTCTTTATGACAACTAATAGTAGCATCTATAATTATCTTTATTACAACTGATAGTATTAACTATAGTCTCTTGATGACAAGTAATAGTAGCATCTATAGTCTCTTTATGACAACTAATAGTAGCATCTATAGTGTCTTTATGACAACTAATAGTAGCACCTATAGTCTCTTTATGACAACTAATAGTAGCATCTATAGTCTCTTTATGACAACTAATAGTAGCATCTATAGTATCTTTATTACAACTAATAGTAGCATCTATAGTGTCTTTATGACAACTGATAGCATTAACTATAGTCTCTTGATGACAAGTAATAGTATCATCTATAGACTCTTTATGACAACTAATAGTAGCATCTATAGTGTCTTTATGACAACTAATAGTAGCATCTATAGTCTCTTTATGACAACTAATAGTAGCATCTATAGTCTCTTTATGACAACTAATAGTAGCATCTATAGTCTCTTTATGACAACTAATAGTAGCATCTATAGTATCTTTATTACAACTGATAGTATTAACTATAGTCTCTTGATGACAAGTAATAGTAGCATCTATAGTGTCTTTATGACAACTAATAGTAGCGTCTATAGTGTCTTTATGACAACTAGTAGTAGCATCTATAGTGTCTTTATTACAACTGATAGTATTAACTATAGTCTCTTGATGACAAGTAATAGTAGCATCTATAGTCTCTTTATGACAACTAATAGTAGCATCTATAGTATCTTTATTACAACTCATAGTATTAACTATAGTCTCTTGATGACAAGTAATAGTAGCATCTATAGTATCTTTATGACAACTAATAGTAGCATCTATAGTCTCTTTATGACAACTAATAGTAGCATCTATAGTCTCTTTATGACAACTAATAGTAGCATTATAGTCTCTTTATGACAACTAATAGTAGCATCTATAGTATCTTTATGACAACTAATAGTAGCATCTATAGTCTCTTTATGACAACTAATAGTAGCATATATAGTCTCTTTATGACAACTAATAGTAGCATCTATAGTATTTTCATGACAACTATAGTAGCATTTCTAGTATATTTATGACAACTAATAGTAGCATCTACAGTCTCTTTATGACAACTAATAGTAGCGTCTATAGTCTCTTGATGACAACTAATAGTAGCATCTATAGTATATTTTTACGTTTCATTAACAACATCGTTTTACGATAGCGGCTTGTTAAACCTCTGATCAACGGTTCTATACCAAGCCGAAGAAAAATAATTCCTCATTTTGGAAACAACCGAAACAGGTTGTTTCCAAAATGGAGGAATTATTCCTTATATATTCGAAAATAAATGTCTAAGGAAAATACTTGGTATAGAATGGAACGAATTCAAAACAAACGAGGAAATTAGAGAAATCGCCAATCAACCACTAATATCTTCAGTAATAAAGAAAAGACGATGGTCATACGTTGGACATGTGATGAGAAGAGATAATAATCGAATAGCAAAGCAAGCCCTCATATGGGAAACAACAGGTAAAAGAAAAAGAGGAAGACCCAGGAGACACTGAGAAGAACATTGATGAGAGAGGCAAGAGCAGCAGGAATCGGCTCCCTCAATGAGATAGAACTGCTTGCACAGAACAGAGACAGATGGCGAGATTTGATAAAATATCTTTAAAAGAAAACTGCTAGAACAAAAATTCATATAGGAGAAGGTGTATCTTGGTCTACGCCCTATGGGCCGGTTACGGCTCGAAAGTCAATAGATAGATAGATAGATAGTATATTAATGACAACTAATAGTAGCATCTATAGTATCTTTATTACAACTGATAGTATTAACTATAGTCTCTTGATGACAAGTAATAGTAGCATCTATAGTCTCTTTATGACAACTAATAGTAGCATCTATAGTGTCTTTATGACAACTAATAGTAGCATCTATAGTGTCTTTATGACAACTAATAGTAGCATCTATAGTCCCTTTATGACAACTAATAGTAGCATCTATAGTATCTTTATGACAACTAATAGTAGCATCTATAGTCTCTTTATGACAACTAATAGTAGCATCTATAGTGTCTTTATGACAACTAATAGTAGCATCTATAGTGTCTTTTTTACAACTGATAGTGTTAACTATAGTCTCTTGATGACAAGTAATAGTAGCATCTATAGTCTCTTTATGACAACTAATAGTAGCATCTATAATTATCTTTATTACAACTGATAGTATTAACTATAGTCTCTTGATGACAAGTAATAGTAGCATCTATAGTCTCTTTATGACAACTAATAGTAGCATCTATAGTGTCTTTATGACAACTAATAGTAGCATCTATAGTCTCTTTATGACAACTAATAGTAGCATCTATAGTCTCTTTATGACAACTAATAGTAGCATCTATAGTATCTTTATGACAACTAATAGTAGCATCTATAGTGTCTTTATGACAACTGATAGTATTAAATATAGTCTCTTGATGACAAGTAATAGTAGCATCTATAGTCTCTTTATGACAACTAATAGTAGCATCTATAGTGTCTTTATGACAACTAATAGTAGCATCTATAGTCTCTTTATGACAACTAATAGTACCTTCTATAGTCTCTTTATGACAACTAATAGTAGCATCTATAGTCTCTTTATGACAACTAATAGTAGCATCTATAGTCTCTTTATGACAACTAATAGTAGCATCTATAGTCTCTTTATGACAACTAATAGTAGCATATATGGTCTCTTTATGACAACTAATAGTAGCATCTATAGTATCTTCATGACAACTAAAAGTAGCATTTCTAGTATATTTATGACAACTAATAGTAGCATCTACAGTCTCTTTATGACAACTAATAGTAGCGTCTATAGTAACTTTATGACAACTAATAGTAGCATCTATAGTATATTAATGATAACTAAAACTAGCATTTGTAGTATATTAATGACAACTAATAGTAGCATCTATAGTATCTTTATGACAACTAATAGTAGCATCTATAGTCTCTTTATGACAACTAATAGTAGCATCTATAGTCTCTTTATGACAAATAATAGTAGCATCTATAGTATCTTTATGACAACTAATAGTAGCATCTATAGTGTCTTTATGACAACTGATAGTATTAACTATAGTCTCTTGATGACAAGTAATAGTAGCATCTATAGTCTCTTTATGACAACTAATAGTAGCATCTATAGTGTCTTTATGACAACTAATAGTAGCATCTATAGTGTCTTTATTACAACTGATAGTATTAACTATAGTCTCTTGATGACAAGTAATAGTAGCATCTATAGTCTCTTTATGACAACTAATAGTAGCATCTATAATTATCTTTATTACAACTGATAGTATTAACTATAGTCTCTTGATGACAAGTAATAGTAGCATCTATAGTCTCTTTATGACAACTAATAGTAGCATCTATAGTGTCTTTATGAAACTAATAGTAGCACCTATAGTCTCTTTATGACAACTAATAGTAGCATCTATAGTCTCTTTATGACAACTAATAGTAGCATCTATAGTGTCTTTATGACAACTAATAGTAGCATCTATAGTGTCTTTTTTACAACTGATAGTATTAACTATAGTCTCTTGATGACAAGTAATAGTAGCATCTATAGTCTCTTTATGACAACTAATAGTAGCATCTATAATTATCTTTATTACAACTGATAGTATTAACTATAGTCTCTTGATGACAAGTAATAGTAGCATCTATAGTCTCTTTATGACAACTAATAGTAGCATCTATAGTGTCTTTATGACAACTAATAGTAGCATCTATAGTCTCTTTATGACAACTAATAGTAGCATCTATAGTCTCTTTATGACAACTAATAGTAGCATCTATAGTATCTTTATGACAACTAATAGTAGCATCTATAGTGTCTTTATGACAACTGATAGTATTAAATATAGTCTCTTGATGACAAGTAATAGTAGCATCTATAGTCTCTTTATGACAACTAATAGTAGCATCTATAGTGTCTTTATGACAACTAATAGTAGCATCTATAGTCTCTTTATGACAACTAATAGTAGCTTCTATAGTCTCTTTATGACAACTAATAGTAGCATCTATAGTCTCTTTATGACAACTAATAGTAGCATCTATAGTCTCTTTATGACAACTAATAGTAGCATCTATAGTCTCTTTATGACAACTAATAGTAGCATATATGTCTCTTTATGACAACTAATAGTAGCATCTATAGTATCTTCATGACAACTAAAAGTAGCATTTCTAGTATATTTATGACAACTAATAGTAGCATCTACAGTCTCTTTATGACAACTAATAGTAGCGTCTATAGTAACTTTATGACAACTAATAGTAGCATCTATAGTATATTAATGATAACTAAAACTAGCATTTGTAGTATATTAATGACAACTAATAGTAGCATCTATAGTATCTTTATGACAACTAATAGTAGCATCTATAGTCTCTTTATGACAACTAATAGTAGCATCTATAGTCTCTTTATGACAAATAATAGTAGCATCTATAGTATCTTTATGACAACTAATAGTAGCATCTATAGTGTCTTTATGACAACTGATAGTATTAACTATAGTCTCTTGATGACAAGTAATAGTAGCATCTATAGTCTCTTTATGACAACTAATAGTAGCATCTATAGTGTCTTTATGACAACTAATAGTAGCATCTATAGTGTCTTTATTACAACTGATAGTATTAACTATAGTCTCTTGATGACAAGTAATAGTAGCATCTATATTCTCTTTATGACAACTAATAGTAGCATCTATAATTATCTTTATTACAACTGATAGTATTAACTATAGTCTCTTGATGACAAGTAATAGTAGCATCTATAGTCTCTTTATGACAACTAATAGTAGCATCTATAGTGTCTTTATGACAACTAATAGTAGCACCTATAGTCTCTTTATGACAACTAATAGTAGCATCTATAGTCTCTTTATGACAACTAATAGTAGCATCTATAGTATCTTTATGACAACTAATAGTAGCATCTATAGTATCTTTATTACAACTCATAGTATTAACTATAGTCTCTTGATGACAAGTAATAGTAGCATCTATAGTATCTTTATGACAACTAATAGTAGCATCTATAGTCTCTTTATGACAACTAATAGTAGCATCTATAGTCTCTTTATGACAACTAAAGTAGCATCTATAGTCTCTTTATGACAACTAATAGTAGCATCTATAGTCTCTTTATGACAACTAATAGTAGCATCTATAGTATCTTTATGACAACTAATAGTAGCATCTATAATTATCTTTATTACAACTGATAGTATTAACTATAGTCTCTTGATGACAAGTAATAGTAGCATCTATAGTGTCTTTATGACAACTAGTAGTAGCATCTATAGTGTCTTTATTACAACTGATAGTATTAACTATAGTCTTTTGATGACAAGTAATAGTAGCATCTATATTCTCTTTATGACAACTAATAGTAGCATCTATAATTATCTTTATTACAACTGATATTATTAACTATAGTCTCTTGATGACAAGTAATAGTAGCATCTATAGTCTCTTTATGACAACTAATAGTAGCATCTATAGTGTCTTTATGACAACTAATAGTAGCACCTATAGTCTCTTTATGACAACTAATAGTAGCATCTATAGTCTCTTTATGACAACTAATAGTAGCATCTATAGTATCTTTATGACAACTAATAGTAGCATCTATAGTGTCTTTATGACAACTGATAGCATTAACTATAGTCTCTTGTTGACAAGTAATAGTAGCATCTATAGTCTCTTTATGACAACTAATAGTAGCATCTATAGTGTCTTTATGACAACTAATAGTAGCATCTATAGTCTCTTTATGACAACTAATAGTAGCATCTATAGTCTCTTTATGACAACTAATAGTAGCATCTATAGTCTCTTTATGACAACTAATAGTAGCATCTATAGTATCTTTATTACAACTGATAGTATTAACTATAGTCTCTTGATGACAAGTAATAGTAGCATCTATAGTGTCTTTATGACAACTAATAGTAGCATCTATAGTGTCTTTATGACAACTAGTAGTAGCATCTATAGTGTCTTTATTACAACTGATAGTATTAACTATAGTCTCTTGATGACAAGTAATAGTAGCATCTATAGTCTCTTTATGACAACTAATAGTAGCATCTATAGTATCGTTATTACAACTCATAGTATTAACTATAGTCTCTTGATGACAAGTAATAGTAGCATCTATAGTATCTTTATGACAACTAATAGTAGCATCTATAGTCTCTTTATGACAACTAATAGTAGCATCTATAGTCTCTTTATGACAACTAATAGTAGCATCTATAGTCTCTTTATGACAACTAATAGTAGCATCTATAGTATCTTTATGACAACTAATAGTAGCATCTATAGTCTCTTTATGACAACTAATAGTAGCATATATGGTCTCTTTATGACAACTAATAGTAGCATCTATAGTATTTTCATGACAACTATATGTAGCATTTCTAGTATATTTATGACAACTAATAGTAGCATCTACAGTCTCTTTATGACAACTAATAGTAGCGTCTATAGTCTTTTGATGACAACTAATAGTAGCATCTATAGTATATTAATGATAACTAATAGTAGCATCTATAGTATCTTTATTACAACTGATAGTATTAACTATAGTCTCTTGATGACAAGTAATAGTAGCATCTATAGTCTCTTTATGACAACTAATAGTAGCATCTATAGTGTCTTTATGACAACTAATAGTAGCATCTATAGTGTCTTTATGACAACTAATAGTAGCATCTATAGTCTCTTTATGACAACTAATAGTATATGACAACTAATAGTAGCATCTATTGATGACAACTAATAGTAGCATCTATAGTCTCTTTATGACAACTAATAGTAGCATCTATAGTATCTTTATTACAACTGATAGTATTAACTATAGTCTCTTGATGACAAGTAATAGTAGCATCTATAGTCTCTTTATGACAACTAATAGTAGCATCTATAGTGTCTTTATGACAACTAATAGTAGCATCTATAGTCTCTTTATGACAACTAATAGTAGCAACTATAGTCTCTTTATGACAACTAATAGTAGCATCTATAGTCTCTTTATGACAACTAATAGTAGCATCTATAGTATCTTTATTACAACTGATAGTATTAACTATAGTCTCTTGATGACAAGTAATAGTAGCATCTATAGTCTCTTTATGACAACTAATAGTAGCATCTATAGTGTCTTTATGACAACTAATAGTAGCATCTATAGTCTCTTTATGACAACTAATAGTAGCATCTATAGTCTCTTTATGACAACTAATAGTAGCATCTATAGTATCTTTATGACAACTAATAGTAGCATCTATAGTATCTTTATGACAACTAATAGTAGCATCTATAGTCTCTTGATGACAAGTAATAGTAGCATCTATAGTCTCTTTATGACAACTAATAGTAGCATCTATAGTGTCTTTATGACAACTAATAGTAGCATCTATAGTCTCTTTATGACAACTAATAGTATTAACTATAGTCTCTTTATGACAACTAATAGTAGCATCTATAGTCTCTTTATGACAACTAATAGTAGCATCTATAGTCTCTTTATGACAACTAATAGTAGCATCTATAGTCTCTTTATGACAACTAATAGTAGCATCTATAGTCTCTTTATGACAACTAATAGTAGCATCTATAGTCTCTTTATGACAACTAATAGTAGCATCTATAGTCTCTTTATGACAACTAATAGTAGCATCTATAGTATCTTTATGACAACTAATAGTAGCATCTATAGTATCTTTATGACAACTAATAGTAGCATCTATAGTCTCTTTATGACAACTAATAGTAGCATCTATAGTAACTTTATGACAACTAATAGTAGCATCTATAGATGACAACTAATAGTAGCATCTATAGTCTCTTTATGACAACTAATAGTAGCATCTATAGTATCTTTATGACAACTAATAGTAGCATCTATAGTCTCTTTATGACAACTAATAGTAGCATCTATAGTCTCTTTATGACAACTAATAGTAGCATCTATAGTCTCTTTATGACAACTAATAGTAGCATCTATAGTGTCTTTATGACAACTGATAGTATTAACTATAGTCTCTTGATGACAAGTAATAGTAGCATCTATAGTCTCTTTATGACAACTAATAGTAGCATCTATAGTGTCTTTATGACAACTAATAGTAGCATCTATAGTGTCTTTATTACAACTGATAGTATTAACTATAGTCTCTTGATGACAAGTAATAGTAGCATCTATAGTCTCTTTATGACAACTAATAGTAGCATCTATAGTATCTTTATTACAACTGATAGTATTAACTATAGTCTCTTGATGACAAGTAATAGTAGCATCTATAGTCTCTTTATGACAACTAATAGTAGCATCTATAGTGTCTTTATGACAACTAATAGTAGCATCTATAGTCTCTTTATGACAACTAATAGTAGCATCTATAGTCTCTTTATGACAACTAATAGTAGCATCTATAGTATCTTTATGACAACTAATAGTAGCATCTATAGTATCTTTATGACAACTAATAGTAGCAACTATAGTCTCTTTATGACAACTAATAGTAGCATCTATAGTATTTTATGACAACTAATAGTAGCATCTATAGTATCTTTATGACAACTAATAGTAGCATCTATAGTCTCTTTATGACAACTAATAGTAGCATCTATAGTCTCTTTATGACAACTAATAGTAGCATCTATAGTATCTTTATGACAACTAATAGTA
The DNA here is from genome assembly GCA_032433765.1 of Megaustenia siamemsis. Lineage (NCBI taxonomy): Eukaryota > Metazoa > Mollusca > Gastropoda > Stylommatophora > Ariophantidae > Megaustenia > Megaustenia siamemsis. The sequence goes on along the minus strand of JAVIAB010000159.1, from coordinate 44,249,278 downwards.
GCATCTATAGTATCTTTATGACAACTAATAGTAGCATCTATAGTCTCTTTATGACAACTAATAGTAGCATCTATAGTCTCTTTATGACAACTAATAGTAGCATCTATAGTCTCTTTATGACAACTAATAGTAGCATCTATAGTATCTTTATGACAACTAATAGTAGCATCTATAGTCTCTTTATGACAACTAATAGTAGCATCTATAGTATCTTTATGACAACTAATAGTAGCATCTATAGTCTCTTTATGACAACTAATAGTAGCATCTATAGTCTCTTTATGACAACTAATAGTAGCATCTATAGTCTCTTTATGACAACTAATAGTAGCATCTATAGTCTCTTTATGACAACTAATAGTAGCATCTATAGTCTCTTTATGACAACTAATAGTAGCATCTATAGTATCTTTATTACAACTGATAGTATTAACTATAGTCTCTTGATGACAAGTAATAGTAGCATCTATAGTCTCTTTATGACAACTAATAGTAGCATCTATAGTATCTTTATGACAACTAATAGTAGCATCTATAGTCTCTTTATGACAACTAATAGTAGCATCTATAGTCTCTTTATGACAACTAATAGTAGCATCTATAGTATCTTTATGACAACTAATAGTAGCATCTATAGTATCTTTATTACAACTAATAGTATTAACTATAGTCTCTTGATGACAACTAATAGTAGCATCTATAGTATCTTTATGACAACTAATAGTAGCATCTATAGTCTCTTTATGACAACTAATAGTAGCATCTATAGTCTCTTTATGACAACTAATAGTAGCATCTATAGTCTCTTTATGACAACTAATAGTAGCATCTATAGTCTCTTTATGACAACTAATAGTAGCATCTATAGTCTCTTTATGACAACTAATAGTAGCATCTATAGTATCTTTATGACAACTAATAGTAGCATCTATAGTCTCTTTATGACAACTAATAGTAGCATCTATAGTCTCTTTATGACAACTAATAGTAGCATCTATAGTGTCTTTATGACAACTGATAGTATTAACTATAGTCTCTTTGATGACAACTAATAGTAGCATCTATAGTCTCTTTATGACAACTAATAGTAGCATCTATAGTATCTTTATGACAACTAATAGTATCTAACTATAGTCTCTTATGACAACTAATAGTAGCATCTATAGTCTCTTTATGACAACTAATAGTAGCATCTATAGTGTCTTTATGACAACTAATAGTAGCATCTATAGTCTCTTTATGACAACTAATAGTAGCATCTATAGTCTCTTTATGACAACTAATAGTAGCATCTATAGTATCTTTATGACAACTAATAGTAGCATCTATAGTGTCTTTATGACAACTAATAGTAGCATCTATAGTCTCTTTATGACAACTAATAGTAGCATCTATAGTCTCTTTATGACAACTAATAGTAGCATCTATAGTGTCTTTATGACAACTAATAGTAGCATCTATAGTCTCTTTATGACAACTAATAGTAGCATCTATAGTCTCTTTATGACAACTAATAGTAGCATCTATAGTCTCTTTATGACAACTAATAGTAGCATCTATAGTCTCTTTATGACAACTAATAGTATTATCTATAGTCTCTTTATGACAAGTAATAGTAGCATCTATAGTGTCTTTATGACAACTAATAGTAGCATCTATAGTGTCTTTATGACAACTAATAGTAGCATCTATAGTCTCTTTATGACAACTAATAGTAGCATCTATAGTCTCTTTATGACAACTAATAGTAGCATCTATAGTCTCTTTATGACAACTAATAGTAGCATCTATAGTATCTTTATGACAACTAATAGTAGCATCTATAGTCTCTTGATGACAACTAATAGTAGCATCTATAGTCTCTTTATGACAACTAATAGTAGCATCTATAGTCTCTTTATGACAACTAATAGTAGCATCTATAGTCTCTTTATGACAACTAATAGTAGCATCTATAGTCTCTTTATGACAACTAATAGTAGCATCTATAGTATCTTTATGACAACTAATAGTAGCATCTATAGTCTCTTTATGACAACTAATAGTAGCATATATAGTCTCTTTATGACAACTAATAGTAGCATCTATAGTATCTTTATGACAACTATAGTAGCATTTCTAGTATATTTATGACAACTAATAGTAGCATCTATAGTCTCTTTATGACAACTAATAGTAGCATCTATAGTCTTTTATGACAACTAATAGTAGCATCTATAGTATATTAATGACAACTAATAGTAGCATCTATAGTATCTTTATGACAACTAATAGTATTAACTATAGTCTCTTTATGACAACTAATAGTAGCATCTATAGTCTCTTTATGACAACTAATAGTAGCATCTATAGTGTCTTTATGACAACTAATAGTAGCATCTATAGTGTCTTTATGACAACTAATAGTAGCATCTATAGTTCTTTATGACAACTGATAGTATTAACTATAGTCTCTTGATGACAAGTAATAGTAGCATCTATAGTCTCTTTATGACAACTAATAGTAGCATCTATAGTGTCTTTATGACAACTAATAGTAGCATCTATAGTGTCTTTATTACAACTGATAGTATTAACTATAGTCTCTTGATGACAAGTAATAGTAGCATCTATAGTCTCTTTATGACAACTAATAGTAGCATCTATAGTATCTTTATTACAACTGATAGTATTAACTATAGTCTCTTGATGACAAGTAATAGTAGCATCTATAGTCTCTTTATGACAACTAATAGTAGCATCTATAGTGTCTTTATGACAACTAATAGTAGCATCTATAGTCTCTTTATGACAACTAATAGTAGCATCTATAGTCTCTTTATGACAACTAATAGTAGCATCTATAGTATCTTTATGACAACTAATAGTAGCATCTATAGTATCTTTATGACAACTAATAGTATTAACTATAGTCTCTTGATGACAAGTAATAGTAGCATCTATAGTATCTTTATGACAACTAATAGTAGCATCTATAGTCTCTTTATGACAACTAATAGTAGCATCTATAGTCTCTTTATGACAACTAATAGTAGCATCTATAGTCTCTTTATGACAACTAATAGTAGCATCTATAGTCTCTTTATGACAACTAATAGTAGCATCTATAGTATCTTTATGACAACTAATAGTAGCATCTATAGTCTCTTTATGACAACTGATAGTAGCACTATAGTCTCTTGATGACAACTAATAGTAGCATCTATAGTGTCTTTATGACAACTAATAGTAGCATCTATAGTGTCTTTATGACAACTGATAGTATTAACTATAGTCTCTTTGATGACAAGTAATAGTAGCATCTATAGTCTCTTTATGACAACTAATAGTAGCATCTATAGTATCTTTATGACAACTAATAGTATTAACTATAGTCTCTTGATGACAACTAATAGTAGCATCTATAGTATCTTTATGACAACTAATAGTAGCATCTATAGTCTCTTTATGACAACTAATAGTAGCATCTATAGTCTCTTTATGACAACTAATAGTAGCATCTATAGTCTCTTTATGACAACTAATAGTAGCATCTATAGTATCTTTATGACAACTAATAGTAGCATCTATAGTATCTTTATGACAACTAATAGTAGCATCTATAGTCTCTTTATGACAACTAATAGTAGCATCTATAGTCTCTTTATGACAACTAATAGTAGCATCTATAGTATCTTTATGACAACTAATAGTAGCATCTATAGTCTCTTTATGACAACTAATAGTAGCATCTATAGTCTCTTTATGACAACTAATAGTAGCATCTATAGTCTCTTTATGACAACTAATAGTAGCATCTATAGTATCTTTATGACAACTAATAGTAGCATCTATAGTCTCTTTATGACAAGTAATAGTAGCATCTATAGTCTCTTTATGACAACTAATAGTAGCATCTATAGTGTCTTTATGACAACTAATAGTAGCATCTATAGTGTCTTTATTACAACTGATAGTATTAACTATAGTCTCTTGATGACAAGTAATAGTAGCATCTATAGTCTCTTTATGACAACTAATAGTAGCATCTATAGTATCTTTATTACAACTGATAGTATTAACTATAGTCTCTTGATGACAAGTAATAGTAGCATCTATAGTCTCTTTATGACAACTAATAGTAGCATCTATAGTCTCTTTATGACAACTAATAGTAGCATCTATAGTCTCTTTATGACAACTAATAGTAGCATCTATAGTCTCTTTATGACAACTAATAGTAGCATCTATAGTATCTTTATGACAACTAATAGTAGCATCTATAGTCTCTTTATGACAACTAATAGTAGCATCTATAGTCTCTTTATGACAACTAATAGTAGCATCTATAGTATCTTTATGACAACTAATAGTAGCATCTATAGTATCTTTATGACAACTAATAGTAGCATCTATAGTCTCTTTATGACAACTAATAGTAGCATCTATAGTCTCTTTGATGACAACTAATAGTAGCATCTATAGTCTCTTATGACAACTAATAGTAGCATCTATAGTATCTTTATGACAACTAATAGTAGCATCTATAGTATCTTTATGACAACTAATAGTAGCATCTATAGTCTCTTTATGACAACTAATAGTAGCATCTATAGTGTCTTTATGACAACTAATAGTAGCATCTATAGTCTCTTTATGACAACTAATAGTAGCATCTATAGTCTCTTTATGACAACTAATAGTAGCATCTATAGTCTCTTTATGACAACTAATAGTAGCATCTATAGTCTCTTTATGACAACTAATAGTAGCATCTATAGTCTCTTTATGACAACTAATAGTAGCATCTATAGTATCTTTATGACAACTAATAGTAGCATCTATAGTCTCTTTATGACAACTAATAGTAGCATCTATAGTCTCTTTATGACAACTAATAGTAGCATCTATAGTGTCTTTATGACAACTAATAGTAGCATCTATAGTCTCTTTATTACAACTAATAGTATTAACTATAGTCTCTTGATGACAAGTAATAGTAGCATCTATAGTCTCTTTATGACAACTAATAGTAGCATCTATAGTATCTTTATTACAACTGATAGTATTAACTATAGTCTCTTGATGACAACTAATAGTAGCATCTATAGTCTCTTTATGACAACTAATAGTAGCATCTATAGTGTCTTTATGACAACTAATAGTAGCATCTATAGTCTCTTTATGACAACTAATAGTAGCATCTATAGTCTCTTTATGACAACTAATAGTAGCATCTATAGTATCTTTATGACAACTAATAGTAGCATCTATAGTCTCTTTATGACAACTAATAGTAGCATCTATAGTCTCTTTATGACAACTAATAGTAGCATCTATAGTCTCTTTATGACAACTAATAGTAGCATCTATAGTCTCTTTATGACAACTAATAGTAGCATCTATAGTCTCTTTATGACAACTAATAGTAGCATCTATAGTCTCTTTATGACAACTAATAGTAGCATCTATAGTCTCTTTATGACAACTAATAGTAGCATCTATAGTCTCTTTATGACAACTAATAGTAGCATCTATAGTCTCTTTATGACAACTAATAGTAGCATCTATAGTCTCTTTATGACAACTAATAGTAGCATCTATAGTCTCTTTATGACAACTAATAGTAGCATCTATAGTCTCTTTATGACAACTAATAGTAGCATCTATAGTCTCTTTATGACAACTAATAGTAGCATCTATAGTATCTTTATGACAACTAATAGTAGCATCTATAGTCTCTTTATGACAACTAATAGTAGCATCTATAGTATCTTTATGACAACTAATAGTAGCATCTATAGTATCTTAATGACAACTAATAGTAGCATCTATAGTCTCTTTATGACAACTAATAGTAGCATCTATAGTATCTTTATGACAACTAATAGTAGCATCTATAGTCTCTTTATGACAACTAATAGTAGCATCTATAGTCTCTTTATGACAATAATAGTAGCATCTATAGTATCTTTATGACAACTAATAGTAGCATCTATAGTGTCTTTATGACAACTAATAGTATTAACTATAGTCTCTTGATGACAAGTAATAGTAGCATCTATAGTCTCTTTATGACAACTAATAGTAGCATCTATAGTGTCTTTATGACAACTAATAGTAGCATCTATAGTATCTTTATTACAACTGATAGTATTAACTATAGTCTCTTGATGACAAGTAATAGTAGCATCTATAGTCTCTTTATGACAACTAATAGTAGCATCTATAGTGTCTTTATTACAACTGATAGTAGCAACTATAGTCTCTTGATGACAACTAATAGTAGCATCTATAGTCTCTTTATGACAACTAATAGTAGCATCTATAGTGTCTTTATGACAACTAATAGTAGCATCTATAGTCTCTTTATGACAACTAATAGTAGCATCTATAGTCTCTTTATGACAACTAATAGTAGCATCTATAGTCTCTTTATGACAACTAATAGTAGCATCTATAGTCTCTTTATGACAACTAATAGTAGCATCTATAGTCTCTTTATGACAACTAATAGTAGCATCTATAGTCTCTTTATGACAACTAATAGTAGCATCTATAGTCTCTTTATGACAACTAATAGTAGCATCTATAGTCTCTTTATGACAACTAATAGTAGCATCTATAGTCTCTTTATGACAACTAATAGTAGCATCTATAGTCTCTTTATGACAACTAATAGTAGCATCTATAGTATCTTTATGACAACTAATAGTAGCATCTATAGTGTCTTTATGACAACTGATAGTATTAACTATAGTCTCTTGATGACAAGTAATAGTAGCATCTATAGTCTCTTTATGACAACTAATAGTAGCATCTATAGTGTCTTTATTACAACTGATAGTATTAACTATAGTCTCTTGATGACAAGTAATAGTAGCATCTATAGTCTCTTTATGACAACTAATAGTAGCATCTATAGTCTCTTTATGACAACTAATAGTAGCATCTATAGTCTCTTTATGACAACTAATAGTAGCATCTATAGTCTCTTTATGACAACTAATAGTAGCATCTATAGTCTCTTTATGACAACTAATAGTAGCATCTATAGTATCTTTATGACAACTAATAGTAGCATCTATAGTCTCTTTATGACAACTAATAGTAGCATCTATAGTCTCTTTATGACAACTAATAGTAGCATCTATAGTATCTTTATGACAACTAATAGTAGCATCTATAGTATCTTTATGACAACTAATAGTAGCATCTATAGTCTCTTTATGACAACTAATAGTAGCATCTATAGTCTCTTTATGACAACTAATAGTAGCATCTATAGTATCTTTATGACAACTAATAGTAGCATCTATAGTATCTTTATGACAACTAATAGTAGCATCTATAGTCTCTTTATGACAACTAATAGTAGCATCTATAGTCTCTTTATGACAACTAATAGTAGCATCTATAGTCTCTTTATGACAACTAATAGTAGCATCTATAGTCTCTTTATGACAACTAATAGTAGCATCTATAGTCTCTTTATGACAACTAATAGTAGCATCTATAGTGTCTTTATGACAACTAATAGTATTAACTATAGTCTCTTGATGACAACTAATAGTAGCATCTATAGTCTCTTTATGACAACTAATAGTAGCATCTATAGTGTCTTTATGACAACTAATAGTAGCATCTATAGTCTCTTTATGACAACTAATAGTAGCATCTATAGTCTCTTTATGACAACTAATAGTAGCATCTATAGTCTCTTTATGACAACTAATAGTAGCATCTATAGTCTCTTTATGACAACTAATAGTAGCATCTATAGTCTCTTTATGACAACTAATAGTAGCATCTATAGTCTCTTTATGACAACTAATAGTAGCATCTATAGTATCTTTATGACAACTAATAGTAGCATCTATAGTCTCTTTATGACAACTAATAGTAGCATCTATAGTCTCTTTATGACAACTAATAGTAGCATCTATAGTCTCTTTATGACAACTAATAGTAGCATCTATAGTATCTTTATGACAACTAATAGTAGCATCTATAGTATCTTTATGACAACTAATAGTAGCATCTATAGTCTCTTTATGACAACTAATAGTAGCATCTATAGTCTCTTTATGACAACTAATAGTAGCATCTATAGTCTCTTTATGACAACTAATAGTAGCATCTATAGTCTCTTTATGACAACTAATAGTAGCATCTATAGTGTCTTTATGACAACTGATAGTAGCAACTATAGTCTCTTGATGACAACTAATAGTAGCATCTATAGTCTCTTTATGACAACTAATAGTAGCATCTATAGTGTCTTTATGACAACTAATAGTAGCATCTATAGTGTCTTTATTACAACTGATAGTATTAACTATAGTCTCTTGATGACAACTAATAGTAGCATCTATAGTCTCTTTATGACAACTAATAGTAGCATCTATAGTATCTTTATGACAACTAATAGTATTAACTATAGTCTCTTGATGACAAGTAATAGTAGCATCTATAGTCTCTTTATGACAACTAATAGTAGCATCTATAGTGTCTTTATGACAACTAATAGTAGCATCTATAGTCTCTTTATGACAACTAATAGTAGCATCTATAGTCTCTTTATGACAACTAATAGTAGCATCTATAGTCTCTTTATGACAACTAATAGTAGCATCTATAGTCTCTTTATGACAACTAATAGTAGCATCTATAGTCTCTTTATGACAACTAATAGTAGCATCTATAGTCTCTTTATGACAACTAATAGTAGCATCTATAGTCTCTTTATGACAACTAATAGTAGCATCTATAGTATCTTTATGACAACTAATAGTAGCATCTATAGTATCTTTATGACAACTAATAGTAGCATCTATAGTCTCTTTATGACAACTAATAGTAGCATCTATAGTATCTTTATGACAACTAATAGTAGCATCTATAGTATCTTTATGACAACTAATAGTAGCATTTATAGTATCTTTATGACAACTAATAGTAGCATCTATAGTATCTTTATGACAACTAATAGTAGCATCTATAGTCTCTTTATGACAACTAATAGTAGCATCTATAGTCTCTTTATGACAATAATAGTAGCATCTATAGTATCTTTATGACAACTAATAGTAGCATCTATAGTATCTTTATGACAACTGATAGTATTAACTATAGTCTCTTGATGACAAGTAATAGTAGCATCTATAGTCTCTTTATGACAACTAATAGTAGCATCTATAGTGTCTTTATGACAACTAATAGTAGCATCTATAGTGTCTTTATTACAACTAATAGTATTAACTATAGTCTCTTGATGACAAGTAATAGTAGCATCTATAGTCTCTTTATGACAACTAATAGTAGCATCTATAGTATCTTTATGACAACTGATAGTATTAACTATAGTCTCTTGATGACAAGTAATAGTAGCATCTATAGTCTCTTTATGACAACTAATAGTAGCATCTATAGTGTCTTTATGACAACTAATAGTAGCATCTATAGTCTCTTTATGACAACTAATAGTAGCATCTATAGTCTCTTTATGACAACTAATAGTAGCATCTATAGTCTTTATGACAACTAATAGTAGCATCTATAGTATCTTTATTACAACTGATAGTATTAACTATAGTCTCTTGATGACAAGTAATAGTAGCATCTATAGTATCTTTATGACAACTAATAGTAGCATCTATAGTCTCTTTATGACAACTAATAGTAGCATCTATAGTCTCTTTATGACAACTAATAGTAGCATCTATAGTCTCTTTATGACAACTAATAGTAGCATCTATAGTCTCTTTATGACAACTAATAGTAGCATCTATAGTATCTTTATGACAACTAATAGTAGCATCTATAGTATCTTTATTACAACTGATAGTATTAACTATAGTCTCTTGATGACAAGTAATAGTAGCATCTATAGTGTCTTTATGACAACTAATAGTAGCATCTATAGTGTCTTTATGACAACTGATAGTATTAACTATAGTCTCTTGATGACAACTAATAGTAGCATCTATAGTCTCTTTATGACAACTAATAGTAGCATCTATAGTATCTTTATTACAACTAATAGTATTAACTATAGTCTCTTGATGACAAGTAATAGTAGCATCTATAGTCTCTTTATGACAACTAATAGTAGCATCTATAGTCTCTTTATGACAACTAATAGTAGCATCTATAGTCTCTTTATGACAACTAATAGTAGCATCTATAGTCTCTTTATGACAACTAATAGTAGCATCTATAGTCTCTTTATGACAACTAATAGTAGCATCTATAGTATCTTTATGACAACTAATAGTAGCATCTATAGTCTCTTTATGACAACTAATAGTAGCATCTATAGTCTCTTTATGACAACTAATAGTAGCATCTATAGTATTTTATGACAACTAATAGTAGCATCTATAGTATCTTTATGACAACTAATAGTAGCATCTATAGTCTCTTTATGACAACTAATAGTAGCATCTATAGTCTCTTTATGACAACTAATAGTAGCATCTATAGTATCTTTATGACAACTAATAGTAGCATCTATAGTATCTTTATTACAACTGATAGTATTAACTATAGTCTCTTTATGACAACTAATAGTAGCATCTATAGTCTCTTTATGACAACTAATAGTAGCATCTATAGTCTCTTTATGACAACTAATAGTAGCATCTATAGTCTCTTTATGACAACTAATAGTAGCATCTATAGTCTTTATGACAACTAATAGTAGCATCTATAGTTCTTTATGACAACTAATAGTAGCATCTATAGTGTCTTTATGACAACTGATAGTATTAACTATAGTCTCTTGATGACAAGTAATAGTAGCATCTATAGTCTCTTTATGACAACTAATAGTAGCATCTATAGTGTCTTTATGACAACTAATAGTAGCATCTATAGTCTCTTTATGACAACTAATAGTAGCATCTATAGTCTCTTTATGACAACTAATAGTAGCATCTATAGTCTCTTTATGACAACTAATAGTAGCATCTATAGTCTCTTTATGACAACTAATAGTAGCATCTATAGTCTCTTTATGACAACTAATAGTAGCATATATAGTCTCTTTATGACAACTAATAGTAGCATCTATAGTATCTTTATGACAACTAAAAGTAGCATTTATAGTATATTTATGACAACTAATAGTAGCATCTATAGTCTCTTTATGACAACTAATAGTAGCATCTATAGTATCTTTATGACAACTAATAGTAGCATCTATAGTATCTTAATGATAACTAAAAGTAGCATCTATAGTATCTTATGACAACTAATAGTAGCATCTATAGTATCTTTATGACAACTAATAGTAGCATCTATAGTCTCTTTATGACAACTAATAGTAGCATCTATAGTCTCTTTATGACAAATAATAGTAGCATCTATAGTATCTTTATGACAACTAATAGTAGCATCTATAGTGTCTTTATGACAACTGATAGTATTAACTATAGTCTCTTGATGACAAGTAATAGTAGCATCTATAGTCTCTTTATGACAACTAATAGTAGCATCTATAGTGTCTTTATGACAACTAATAGTAGCATCTATAGTGTCTTTATTACAACTGATAGTATTAACTATAGTCTCTTGATGACAAGTAATAGTAGCATCTATAGTCTCTTTATGACAACTAATAGTAGCATCTATAATTATCTTTATTACAACTGATAGTATTAACTATAGTCTCTTGATGACAAGTAATAGTAGCATCTATAGTCTCTTTATGACAACTAATAGTAGCATCTATAGTGTCTTTATGACAACTAATAGTAGCATCTATAGTCTCTTTATGACAACTAATAGTAGCATCTATAGTCTCTTTATGACAACTAATAGTAGCATCTATAGTATCTTTATGACAACTAATAGTAGCATCTATAGTATCTTTATGACAACTAATAGTATTAACTATAGTCTCTTGATGACAAGTAATAGTAGCATCTATAGTCTCTTTATGACAACTAATAGTAGCATCTATAGTCTCTTTATGACAACTAATAGTAGCATCTATAGTCTCTTTATGACAACTAATAGTAGCATCTATAGTCTCTTTATGACAACTAATAGTAGCATCTATAGTCTCTTTATGACAACTAATAGTAGCATCTATAGTATCTTTATGACAACTAATAGTAGCATCTATAGTATCTTTATTACAACTGATAGTATTAACTATAGTCTCTTGATGACAAGTAATAGTAGCATCTATAGTGTCTTTATGACAACTAATAGTAGCATCTATAGTGTCTTTATTACAACTGATAGTATTAACTATAGTCTCTTGATGACAAGTAATAGTAGCATCTATAGTCTCTTTATGACAACTAATAGTAGCATCTATAGTATCTTTATGACAACTAATAGTAGCAACTATAGTCTCTTTATGACAACTAATAGTAGCATCTATAGTCTCTTTATGACAACTAATAGTAGCATCTATAGTCTCTTTATGACAACTAATAGTAGCATCTATAGTCTCTTTATGACAACTAATAGTAGCATCTATAGTCTCTTTATGACAACTAATAGTAGCATCTATAGTCTCTTTATGACAACTAATAGTAGCATCTATAGTATCTTTATGACAACTAATAGTAGCATCTATAGTCTCTTTATGACAACTAATAGTAGCATCTATAGTCTCTTTATGACAACTAATAGTAGCATCTATAGTATTTTATGACAACTAATAGTAGCATTTATAGTATATTTATGACAACTAATAGTAGCATCTATAGTCTCTTTATGACAACTAATAGTAGCATCTATAGTCTCTTGATGACAACTAATAGTAGCATCTATAGTATATTAATGACAACTAATAGTAGCATCTATAGTATCTTTATTACAACTGATAGTATTAACTATAGTCTCTTGATGACAAGTAATAGTAGCATCTATAGTCTCTTTATGACAACTAATAGTAGCATCTATAGTGTCTTTATGACAACTAATAGTAGCATCTATAGTGTCTTTATGACAACTAATAGTAGCATCTATAGTATCTTTATTACAACTGATAGTATTAACTATAGTCTCTTGATGACAAGTAATAGTAGCATCTATAGTCTCTTTATGACAACTAATAGTAGCATCTATAGTGTCTTTATTACAACTGATAGTATTAACTATAGTCTCTTGATGACAAGTAATAGTAGCATCTATAGTCTCTTTATGACAACTAATAGTAGCATCTATAGTATCTTTATGACAACTAATAGTAGCATCTATAGTCTCTTTATGACAACTAATAGTAGCATCTATAGTCTCTTTATGACAACTAATAGTAGCATCTATAGTCTTTATGACAACTAATAGTAGCATCTATAGTCTCTTTATGACAACTAATAGTAGCATCTATAGTCTCTTTATGACAACTAATAGTAGCATCTATAGTATCTTTATGACAACTAATAGTAGCATCTATAGTGTCTTTATGACAACTAATAGTATTAACTATAGTCTCTTTATGACAACTAATAGTAGCATCTATAGTCTCTTTATGACAACTAATAGTAGCATCTATAGTCTCTTTATGACAACTAATAGTAGCATCTATAGTCTCTTTATGACAACTAATAGTAGCATCTATAGTCTCTTTATGACAACTAATAGTAGCATCTATAGTCTCTTTATGACAACTAATAGTAGCATCTATAGTATCTTTATTACAACTGATAGTATTAACTATAGTCTCTTGATGACAAGTAATAGTAGCATCTATAGTGTCTTTATGACAACTAATAGTAGCATCTATAATTATCTTTATTACAACTGATAGTATTAACTATAGTCTCTTGATGACAAGTAATAGTAGCATCTATAGTCTCTTTATGACAACTAATAGTAGCATCTATAGTGTCTTTATGACAACTAATAGTAGCATCTATAGTCTCTTTATGACAACTAATAGTAGCATCTATAGTCTCTTTATGACAACTAATAGTAGCATCTATAGTATCTTTATGACAACTAATAGTAGCATCTATAGTGTCTTTATGACAACTGATAGTATTAACTATAGTCTCTTGATGACAAGTAATAGTAGCATCTATAGTCTCTTTATGACAACTAATAGTAGCATCTATAGTGTCTTTATGACAACTAATAGTAGCATCTATAGTCTCTTTATGACAACTAATAGTAGCATCTATAGTCTCTTTATGACAACTAATAGTAGCATCTATAGTCTCTTTATGACAACTAATAGTAGCATCTATAGTATCTTTATTACAACTGATAGTATTAACTATAGTCTCTTGATGACAAGTAATAGTAGCATCTATAGTCTCTTTATGACAACTAATAGTAGCATCTATAGTGTCTTTATGACAACTAATAGTAGCATCTATAGTATCTTTATTACAACTGATAGTATTAACTATAGTCTCTTGATGACAAGTAATAGTAGCATCTATAGTCTCTTTATGACAACTAATAGTAGCATCTATAGTATCTTTATTACAACTGATAGTATTAACTATAGTCTCTTGATGACAAGTAATAGTAGCATCTATAGTATCTTTATGACAACTAATAGTAGCATCTATAGTCTCTTTATGACAACTAATAGTAGCATCTATAGTCTCTTTATGACAACTAATAGTAGCATCTATAGTCTCTTTATGACAACTAATAGTAGCATCTATAGTCTCTTTATGACAACTAATAGTAGCATCTATAGTATCTTTATGACAACTAATAGTAGCATCTATAGTCTCTTTATGACAACTAATAGTAGCATCTATAGTCTCTTTATGACAACTAATAGTAGCATCTATAGTATTTCATGACAACTAAATGTAGCATTTCTAGTATATTTATGACAACTAATAGTAGCATCTACAGTCTCTTTATGACAACTAATAGTAGCGTCTATAGTCTCTTGATGACAACTAATAGTAGCATCTATAGTATCTTAATGACAACTAATAGTAGCATCTATAGTATCTTTATGACAACTGATAGTATTAACTATAGTCTCTTGATGACAAGTAATAGTAGCATCTATAGTCTCTTTATGACAACTAATAGTAGCATCTATAGTCTTTATGACAACTAATAGTAGCATCTATAGTGTCTTTATGACAACTAATAGTAGCATCTATAGTATCTTTATTACAACTGATAGTATTAACTATAGTCTCTTGATGACAAGTAATAGTAGCATCTATAGTGTCTTTATGACAACTAATAGTAGCATCTATAGTGTCTTTATGACAACTAATAGTAGCATCTATAGTATCTTTATTACAACTGATAGTATTAACTATAGTCTCTTGATGACAAGTAATAGTAGCATCTATAGTCTCTTTATGACAACTAATAGTAGCATCTATAGTGTCTTTATGACAACTAATAGTAGCATCTATAGTGTCTTTATTACAACTGATAGTATTAACTATAGTCTCTTGATGACAAGTAATAGTAGCATCTATAGTCTCTTTATGACAACTAATAGTAGCATCTATAGTATCTTTATTACAACTGATAGTATTAACTATAGTCTCTTGATGACAAGTAATAGTAGCATCTATAGTCTCTTTATGACAACTAATAGTAGCATCTATAGTGTCTTTATGACAACTAATAGTAGCATCTATAGTCTCTTTATGACAACTAATAGTAGCATCTATAGTCTCTTTATGACAACTAATAGTAGCATCTATAGTATCTTTATGACAACTAATAGTAGCATCTATAGTGTCTTTATGACAACTAATAGTAGCATCTATAGTATCTTTATGACAACTAATAGTAGCATCTATAGTCTCTTTATGACAACTAATAGTAGCATCTATAGTATCTTTATGACAACTAATAGTAGCATCTATAGTATCTTTATGACAACTAATAGTAGCATCTATAGTCTCTTTATGACAACTGATAGTAGCAACTATAGTCTCTTGATGACAACTAATAGTAGCATCTATAGTCTCTTTATGACAACTAATAGTAGCATCTATAGTATCTTTATGACAACTGATAGTATTAACTATAGTCTCTTGATGACAAGTAATAGTAGCATCTATAGTCTCTTTATGACAACTAATAGTAGCATCTATAGTCTCTTTATGACAACTAATAGTAGCATCTATAGTAACTTTATGACAACTAATAGTAGCATCTATAGTATCTTTATGACAACTAATAGTAGCATCTATAGTATCTTAATGACAACTAATAGTAGCATCTATAGTATCTTTATGACAACTAATAGTAGCATCTATAGTATCTTTATGACAACTAATAGTAGCATCTATAGTATCTTTATGACAACTAATAGTAGCATCTATAGTATCTTTATGACAACTAATAGTAGCATCTATAGTATCTTTATGACAACTAATAGTAGCATCTATAGTCTCTTTATGACAACTAATAGTAGCATCTATAGTCTCTTTATGACAACTAATAGTAGCATCTATAGTATCTTTATGACAACTAATAGTAGCACTATAGTCTCTTTATGACAACTAATAGTAGCATCTATAGTCTCTTTATGACAACTAATAGTAGCATCTATAGTGTCTTTATGACAACTAATAGTAGCATCTATAGTGTCTTTATTACAACTGATAGTATTAACTATAGTCTCTTGATGACAAGTAATAGTAGCATCTATAGTCTCTTTATGACAACTAATAGTAGCATCTATAGTATCTTTATGACAACTAATAGTAGCATCTATAGTATCTTTATGACAACTAATAGTAGCATCTATAGTATCTTTATGACAACTAATAGTAGCATCTATAGTCTCTTGATGACAACTAATAGTAGCATCTATAGTCTCTTTATGACAACTAATAGTAGCATCTATAGTATCTTTATGACAACTGATAGTATTAACTATAGTCTCTTGATGACAAGTAATAGTAGCATCTATAGTCTCTTTATGACAACTAATAGTAGCATCTATAGTGTCTTTATGACAACTAATAGTAGCATCTATAGTCTCTTTATGACAACTAATAGTAGCATCTATAGTATCTTTATGACAACTAATAGTAGCACTATAGTCTCTTTATGACAACTAATAGTAGCATCTATAGTGTCTTTATGACAACTAATAGTAGCATCTATAGTGTCTTTATGACAACTAATAGTAGCATCTATAGTATCTTTATTACAACTGATAGTATTAACTATAGTCTCTTGATGACAACTAATAGTAGCATCTATAGTCTCTTTATGACAACTAATAGTAGCATCTATAGTATCTTTATGACAACTAATAGTAGCATCTATAGTCTCTTTATGACAACTAATAGTAGCATCTATAGTCTCTTTATGACAACTAATAGTAGCATCTATAGTGTCTTTATGACAACTAATAGTAGCATCTATAGTATCTTTATGACAACTGATAGTATTAACTATAGTCTCTTGATGACAAGTAATAGTAGCATCTATAGTCTCTTTATGACAACTAATAGTAGCATCTATAGTGTCTTTATGACAACTAATAGTAGCATCTATAGTCTCTTTATGACAACTAATAGTAGCATCTATAGTCTCTTGATGACAAGTAATAGTAGCATCTATAGTCTCTTTATGACAACTAATAGTAGCATCTATAGTATCTTTATTACAACTGATAGTATTAACTATAGTCTCTTGATGACAAGTAATAGTAGCATCTATAGTCTCTTTATGACAACTAATAGTAGCATCTATAGTGTCTTTATGACAACTAATAGTAGCATCTATAGTCTCTTTATGACAACTAATAGTAGCATCTATAGTCTCTTTATGACAACTAATAGTAGCATCTATAGTATCTTTATGACAACTAATAGTAGCATCTATAGTGTCTTTATGACAACTGATAGTATTAACTATAGTCTCTTGATGACAAGTAATAGTAGCATCTATAGTCTCTTTATGACAACTAATAGTAGCATCTATAGTGTCTTTATGACAACTAATAGTAGCATCTATAGTCTCTTTATGACAACTAATAGTAGCATCTATAGTCTCTTTATGACAACTAATAGTAGCATCTATAGTCTCTTTATGACAACTAATAGTAGCATCTATAGTGTCTTTATGACAACTAATAGTATTAACTATAGTCTCTTTATGACAACTAATAGTAGCATCTATAGTCTCTTTATGACAACTAATAGTAGCATCTATAGTGTCTTTATGACAACTAATAGTAGCATTATAGTATCTTTATGACAACTAATAGTAGCATCTATAGTCTCTTTATGACAACTAATAGTAGCATCTATAGTATCTTTATGACAACTAATAGTAGCATCTATAGTATCTTAATGACAACTAATAGTAGCATCTATAGTATCTTTATGACAACTAATAGTAGCATCTATAGTATCTTTATGACAACTAATAGTAGCATCTATAGTATCTTTATGACAACTAATAGTAGCATCTATAGTATCTTTATGACAACTAATAGTAGCATCTATAGTCTCTTTATGACAACTAATAGTAGCATCTATAGTCTCTTTATGACAACTAATAGTAGCATCTATAGTCTCTTTATGACAACTAATAGTAGCATCTATAGTCTCTTTATGACAACTAATAGTAGCATCTATAGTCTCTTTATGACAACTAATAGTAGCATATATAGTCTCTTTATGACAACTAATAGTAGCATCTATAGTATCTTTATGACAACTAATAGTAGCATTTCTAGTATCTTTATGACAACTAATAGTAGCATCTATAGTCTCTTTATGACAACTAATAGTAGCATCTATAGTCTCTTCATGACAACTAATAGTAGCATCTATAGTATCTTTATGACAACTAATAGTAGCATCTATAGTATCTTTATTACAACTGATAGTATTAACTATAGTCTCTTGATGACAAGTAATAGTAGCATCTATAGTCTCTTTATGACAACTAATAGTAGCATCTATAGTATCTTTATGACAACTAATAGTATTAACTATAGTCTCTTGATGACAAGTAATAGTAGCATCTATAGTCTCTTTATGACAACTAATAGTAGCATCTATAGTGTCTTTATGACAACTAATAGTAGCATCTATAGTGTCTTTATGACAACTAATAGTAGCATCTATAGTATCTTTATTACAACTGATAGTATTAACTATAGTCTCTTGATGACAAGTAATAGTAGCATCTATAGTGTCTTTATGACAACTAATAGTAGCATCTATAATTATCTTTATTACAACTGATAGTATTAACTATAGTCTCTTGATGACAAGTAATAGTAGCATCTATAGTCTCTTTATGACAACTAATAGTAGCATCTATAGTGTCTTTATGACAACTAATAGTAGCACCTATAGTCTCTTTATGACAACTAATAGTAGCATCTATAGTCTCTTTATGACAACTAATAGTAGCATCTATAGTATCTTTATGACAACTAATAGTAGCATCTATAGTGTCTTTATGACAACTGATAGCATTAACTATAGTCTCTTGATGACAAGTAATAGTAGCATCTATAGTCTCTTTATGACAACTAATAGTAGCATCTATAGTGTCTTTATGACAACTAATAGTAGCATCTATAGTCTCTTTATGACAACTAATAGTAGCATCTATAGTCTCTTTATGACAACTAATAGTAGCATCTATAGTCTCTTTATGACAACTAATAGTAGCATCTATAGTATCTTTATTACAACTGATAGTATTAACTATAGTCTCTTGATGACAAGTAATAGTAGCATCTATAGTGTCTTTATGACAACTAATAGTAGCATCTATAGTGTCTTTATGACAACTAATAGTAGCATCTATAGTGTCTTTATTACAACTGATAGTATTAACTATAGTCTCTTGATGACAAGTAATAGTAGCATCTATAGTCTCTTTATGACAACTAATAGTAGCATCTATAGTATCTTTATTACAACTCATAGTATTAACTATAGTCTCTTGATGACAAGTAATAGTAGCATCTATAGTATGTTTATGACAACTAATAGTAGCATCTATAGTCTCTTTATGACAACTAATAGTAGCATCTATAGTCTCTTTATGACAACTAATAGTAGCATCTATAGTCTCTTTATGACAACTAATAGTAGCATCTATAGTCTCTTTATGACAACTAATAGTAGCATCTATAGTATCTTTATGACAACTAATAGTAGCATCTATAGTCTCTTTATGACAACTAATAGTAGCATATATAGTCTCTTTATGACAACTAATAGTAGCATCAATAGTATTTTCATGACAACTAATGTAGCATTTCTAGTATATTTATGACAACTAATAGTAGCATCTACAGTCTCTTTATGACAACTAATAGTAGCGTCTATAGTCTCTTGATGACAACTAATAGTAGCATCTATAGTATATTAATGATAACTAATAGTAGCATCTATAGTATCTTTATTACAACTGATAGTATTAACTATAGTCTCTTGATGACAAGTAATAGTAGCATCTATAGTCTCTTTATGACAACTAATAGTAGCATCTATAGTGTCTTTATGACAACTAATAGTAGCATCTATAGTGTCTTTATGACAACTAATAGTAGCATCTATAGTATCTTTATTACAACTGATAGTATTAACTATAGTCTCTTGATGACAAGTAATAGTAGCATCTATAGTGTCTTTATGACAACTAATAGTAGCATCTATAGTGTCTTTATGACAACTAATAGTAGCATCTATAGTATCTTTATTACAACTGATAGTATTAACTATAGTCTCTAGATGACAAGTAATAGTAGCATCTATAGTCTCTTTATGACAACTAATAGTAGCATCTATAGTGTCTTTATGACAACTAATAGTAGCATCTATAGTGTCTTTATTACAACTGATAGTATTAACTATAGTCTCTTGATGACAAGTAATAGTAGCATCTATAGTCTCTTTATGACAACTAATAGTAGCATCTATAGTTATCTTTATTACAACTGATAGTATTAACTATAGTCTCTTGATGACAAGTAATAGTAGCATCTATAGTCTCTTTATGACAACTAATAGTAGCATCTATAGTGTCTTTATGACAACTAATAGTAGCATCTATAGTCTCTTTATGACAACTAATAGTAGCATCTATAGTCTCTTTATGACAACTAATAGTAGCATCTATAGTATCTTTATGACAACTAATAGTAGCATCTATAGTGTCTTTATGACAACTAATAGTAGCATCTATAGTATCTTTATGACAACTAATAGTAGCATCTATAGTCTCTTTATGACAACTAATAGTAGCATCTATAGTCTCTTTATGACAACTAATAGTAGCATCTATAGTATCTTTATGACAACTAATAGTAGCATCTATAGTATCTTTATTACAACTGATAGTATTAACTATAGTCTCTTGATGACAAGTAATAGTAGCATCTATAGTCTCTTTATGACAACTAATAGTAGCATCTATAGTATCTTTATTACAACTGATAGTATTAACTATAGTCTCTTGATGACAAGTAATAGTAGCATCTATAGTCTCTTTATGACAACTAATAGTAGCATCTATAGTCTCTTTATGACAACTAATAGTAGCATCTATAGTATCTTTATGACAACTAATAGTAGCATCTATAGTATCTTTATGACAACTAATAGTAGCATTCTATAGTATCTTTATGACAACTAATAGTAGCATCTATAGTATCTTTATGACAACTAATAGTAGCATCTATAGTATCTTTATGACAACTAATAGTAGCATCTATAGTATCTTTATGACAAATAATAGTAGCATCTATAGTATCTTTATGACAACTAATAGTAGCATCTATAGTATCTTTATGACAACTAATAGTAGCATCTATAGTCTCTTTATGACAAATAATAGTAGCATCTATAGTCTCTTTATGACAACTAATAGTAGCATCTATAGTATCTTTATGACAACTAATAGTATTATCTATAGTCTCTTTATGACAACTAATAGTAGCATCTATAGTCTCTTTATGACAACTAATAGTAGCATCTATAGTGTCTTTATGACAACTAATAGTAGCATCTATAGTGTCTTTATTACAACTGATAGTATTAACTATAGTCTCTTGATGACAAGTAATAGTAGCATCTATAGTCTCTTTATGACAACTAATAGTAGCATCTATAGTATCTTTATGACAACTAATAGTAGCATCTATAGTATATTAATGACAACTAATAGTAGCATCTATAGTATCTTTATGACAACTAATAGTATTAACTATAGTCTCTTGATGACAAGTAATAGTAGCATCTATAGTCTCTTTTGACAACTAATAGTAGCATCTATAGTATCTTTATGACAACTAATAGTATTAACTATAGTCTCTTGATGACAAGTAATAGTAGCATCTATAGTCTCTTTATGACAACTAATAGTAGCATCTATAGTGTCTTTATGACAACTAATAGTAGCATCTATAGTGTCTTTATGACAACTAATAGTAGCATCTATAGTATCTTTATGACAACTGATAGTAGCAACTATAGTCTCTTGATGACAATAATAGTAGCATCTATAGTGTCTTTATGACAACTAATAGTAGCATCTATAGTGTCTTTATGACAACTAATAGTAGCATCTATAGTATCTTTATTACAACTGATAGTATTAACTATAGTCTCTTGATGACAAGTAATAGTAGCATCTATAGTGTCTTTATGACAACTAATAGTAGCATCTATAGTATCTTTATTACAACTGATAGTATTAACTATAGTCTCTTGATGACAAGTAATAGTAGCATCTATAGTGTCTTTATGACAACTAATAGTAGCATCTATAGTGTCTTTATGACAACTAATAGTAGCATCTATAGTATCTTTATGACAACTGATAGTATTAACTATAGTCTCTTTATGACAAGTAATAGTAGCATCTATAGTCTCTTTATGACAACTAATAGTAGCATCTATAGTGTCTTTATGACAACTAATAGTAGCATCTATAGTGTCTTTATTACAACTGATAGTATTAACTATAGTCTCTTGATGACAAGTAATAGTAGCATCTATAGTCTCTTTATGACAACTAATAGTAGCATCTATAGTATCTTTATTACAACTGATAGTATTAACTATAGTCTCTTGATGACAAGTAATAGTAGCATCTATAGTCTCTTTATGACAACTAATAGTAGCATCTATAGTGTCTTTATGACAACTAATAGTAGCATCTATAGTCTCTTTATGACAACTAATAGTAGCATCTATAGTCTCTTTATGACAACTAATAGTAGCATCTATAGTATCTTTATGACAACTAATAGTAGCATCTATAGTGTCTTTATGACAACTGATAGTATTAACTATAGTCTCTTGATGACAAGTAATAGTAGCATCTATAGTCTCTTTATGACAACTAATAGTAGCATCTATAGTGTCTTTATGACAACTAATAGTAGCATCTATAGTCTCTTTATGACAACTAATAGTAGCTTCTATAGTCTCTTTATGACAACTAATAGTAGCATCTATAGTCTCTTTATGACAACTAATAGTAGCATCTATAGTGTCTTTATGACAACTGATAGTATTAACTATAGTCTCTTGATGACAAGTAATAGTAGCATCTATAGTCTCTTTATGACAACTAATAGTAGCATCTATAGTGTCTTTATGACAACTAATAGTAGCATTTCTAGTATATTTATGACAACTAATAGTAGCATCTACAGTCTCTTTATGACAACTAATAGTAGCATCTATAGTAACTTTATGACAACTAATAGTAGCATCTATAGTATCTTAATGATAACTAAAACTAGCATTTGTAGTATATTAATGACAACTAATAGTAGCATCTATAGTATCTTTATGACAACTAATAGTAGCATCTATAGTATCTTTATGACAACTAATAGCAGCATCTATAGTATCTTTATGACAAATAATAGTAGCATCTATAGTCTCTTTATGACAAATAATAGTAGCATCTATAGTCTCTTTATGACAACTAATAGTAGCATCTATAGTCTCTTTATGACAACTAATAGTAGCATCTATAGTCTCTTTATGACAACTAATAGTAGCATCTATAGTCTCTTTATGACAACTAATAGTAGCATATATGGTCTCTTTATGACAACTAATAGTAGCATCTATAGTATCTTCATGACAACTAATAGTAGCATTTATAGTATATTTATGACAACTAATAGTAGCATCTATAGTCTCTTTATGACAACTAATAGTAGCGTCTATAGTAACTTCATGACAACTAATAGTAGCATCTATAGTATATTAATGACAACTAATAGTAGCATCTATAGTATCTTTATTACAACTGATAGTATTAACTATAGTCTCTTGATGACAAGTAATAGTAGCATCTATAGTCTCTTTTGACAACTAATAGTAGCATCTATAGTATCTTTATTACAACTGATAGTATTAACTATAGTCTCTTGATGACAAGTAATAGTAGCATCTATAGTCTCTTTATGACAACTAATAGTAGCATCTATAGTGTCTTTATGACAACTAATAGTAGCATCTATAGTGTCTTTATGACAACTAATAGTAGCATCTATAGTATCTTTATGCAACTGATAGTATTAACTATAGTCTCTTGATGACAAGTAATAGTAGCATCTATAGTGTCTTTATGACAACTAATAGTAGCATCTATAGTGTCTTTATGACAACTAATAGTAGCATCTATAGTATCTTTATTACAACTGATAGTATTAACTATAGTCTCTAGATGACAAGTAATAGTAGCATCTATAGTTTCTTTATGACAACTAATAGTAGCATCTATAGTGTCTTTATGACAACTAATAGTAGCATTTCTAGTATCTTTATGACAACTAATAGTAGCATCTATAGTCTCTTTATGACAACTAATAGTAGCATCTATAGTAACTTTATGACAACTAATAGTAGCATCTATAGTATCTTAATGACAACTAATAGTAGCATCTATAGTATCTTTATTACAACTGATAGTATTAACTATAGTCTCTTGATGACAAGTAATAGTAGCATCTATATTCTCTTTATGACAACTAATAGTAGCATCTATAGTATCTTTATTACAACTGATAGTATTAACTATAGTCTCTTGATGACAAGTAATAGTAGCATCTATAGTCTCTTTATGACAACTAATAGTAGCATCTATAGTGTCTTTATGACAACTAATAGTAGCATCTATAGTCTCTTTATGACAACTAATAGTAGCATCTATAGTCTCTTTATGACAACTAATAGTAGCATCTATAGTATCTTTATGACAACTAATAGTAGCATCTATAGTGTCTTTATGACAACTGATAGTATTAACTATAGTCTCTTGATGACAAGTAATAGTAGCATCTATAGTCTCTTTATGACAACTAATAGTAGCATCTATAGCGTCTTTATGACAACTAATAGTAGCATCTATAGTCTCTTTATGACAACTAATAGTAGCATCTATAGTCTCTTTATGACAACTAATAGTAGCATCTATAGTCTCTTTATGACAACTAATAGTAGCATCTATAGTGTCTTTATGACAACTGATAGTATTAACTATAGTCTCTTGATGACAAGTAATAGTAGCATCTATAGTCTCTTTATGACAACTAATAGTAGCATCTATAGTGTCTTTATGACAACTAATAGTAGCATCTATAGTTTCTTTATTACAACTAATAGTAGCATCTATAGTCTCTTTATGACAACTAATAGTAGCATCTATAGTATCTTTATGACAACTAATAGTAGCATCTATAGTGTCTTTATGACAACTAATAGTAGCATCTATAGTATCTTTATGACAACTAATAGTAGCATCTATAGTATCTTTATGACAACTAATAGTAGCATCTATAGTATCTTTATGACAACTAATAGTAGCATCTATAGTCTCTTTATGACAACTAATAGTAGCATCTATAGTCTCTTTATGACAACTAATAGTAGCATCTATAGTCTCTTTATGACAACTAATAGTAGCATCTATAGTGTCTTTATGACAACTAATAGTAGCATCTATAGTCTCTTTATGACAACTAATAGTAGCATATATGGTCTCTTTATGACAACTAATAGTAGCATCTATAGTATTTTATGACAACTAAAGTAGCATTTCTAGTATATTTATGACAACTAATAGTAGCATCTACAGTCTCTTTATGACAACTAATAGTAGCGTCTATAGTAACTTTATGACAACTAATAGTAGCATCTATAGTATATTAATGATAACTAATAGTAGCATCTATAGTATCTTTATTACAACTGATAGTATTAACTATAGTCTCTTGATGACAAGTAATAGTAGCATCTATAGTCTCTTTTGACAACTAATAGTAGCATCTATAGTATCTTTATTACAACTGATAGTATTAACTATAGTCTCTTGATGACAATAATAGTAGCATCTATAGTCTCTTTATGACAACTAATAGTAGCATCTATAGTGTCTTTATGACAACTAATAGTAGCATCTATAGTATCTTTATGACAACTAATAGTATTAACTATAGTCTCTTGATGACAAGTAATAGTAGCATCTATAGTCTCTTTATGACAACTAATAGTAGCATCTATAGTGTCTTTATGACAACTAATAGTAGCATCTATAGTATCTTTATTACAACTGATAGTATTAACTATAGTCTCTTGATGACAAGTAATAGTAGCATCTATAGTCTCTTTATGACAACTAATAGTAGCATCTATAGTATCTTTATTACAACTGATAGTATTAACTATAGTCTCTTGATGACAAGTAATAGTAGCATCTATAGTCTCTTTATGACAACTAATAGTAGCATCTATAGTGTCTTTATGACAACTAATAGTAGCATCTATAGTCTCTTTATGACAACTAATAGTAGCATCTATAGTCTCTTTATGACAACTAATAGTAGCATCTATAGTATCTTTATGACAACTAATAGTAGCATCTATAGTGTCTTTATGACAACTGATAGTATTAACTATAGTCTCTTGATGACAAGTAATAGTAGCATCTATAGTCTCTTTATGACAACTAATAGTAGCATCTATAGTGTCTTTATGACAACTAATAGTAGCATCTATAGTCTCTTTATGACAACTAATAGTAGCATCTATAGTCTCTTTATGACAACTAATAGTAGCATCTATAGTCTCTTTATGACAACTAATAGTAGCATCTATAGTCTCTTTATGACAACTAATAGTAGCATCTATAGTCTCTTTATGACAACTAATAGTAGCATCTATAGTCTCTTTATGACAACTAATAGTAGCATCTATAGTATCTTTATGACAACTAATAGTAGCATCTATAGTATCTTTATGACAACTAATAGTAGCATCTATAGTCTCTTTATGACAACTAATAGTAGCATCTATAGTCTTTATGACAACTAATAGTAGCATCTATAGTATATTAATGATAACTAATAGTAGCATTTATAGTATCTTTATGACAACTAATAGTAGCATCTATAGTATCTTTATGACAACTAATAGTAGCATCTATAGTATCTTTATGACAACTAATAGTAGCATCTATAGTCTCTTTATGACAAATAATAGTAGCATCTATAGTCTCTTTATGACAACTAATAGTAGCATCTATAGTCTCTTTATGACAACTAATAGTAGCATCTATAGTCTCTTTATGACAACTAATAGTAGCATCTATAGTCTCTTTATGACAACTAATAGTAGCATCTATAGTCTCTTTATGACAACTAATAGTAGCATCTATAGTATCTTTATTACAACTGATAGTATTAACTATAGTCTCTAGATGACAAGTAATAGTAGCATCTATAGTCTCTTTATGACAACTAATAGTAGCATCTATAGTGTCTTTATGACAACTAATAGTAGCATCTATAGTGTCTTTATTACAACTGATAGTATTAACTATAGTCTCTTGATGACAAGTAATAGTAGCATCTATAGTCTCTTTATGACAACTAATAGTAGCATCTATAGTATCTTTATTACAACTGATAGTATTAACTATAGTCTCTTGATGACAAGTAATAGTAGCATCTATAGTCTCTTTATGACAACTAATAGTAGCATCTATAGTGTCTTTATGACAACTAATAGTAGCATCTATAGTCTCTTTATGACAACTAATAGTAGCATCTATAGTCTCTTTATGACAACTAATAGTAGCATCTATAGTCTCTTTATGACAACTAATAGTAGCATCTATAGTGTCTTTATGACAACTGATAGTATTAACTATAGTCTCTTGATGACAAGTAATAGTAGCATCTATAGTCTCTTTATGACAACTAATAGTAGCATCTATAGTGTCTTTATGACAACTAATAGTAGCATCTATAGTCTCTTTATGACAACTAATAGTAGCATCTATAGTCTCTTTATGACAACTAATAGTAGCATCTATAGTCTCTTTATGACAACTAATAGTAGCATCTATAGTGTCTTTATGACAACTAATAGTAGCATCTATAGTCTCTTTATGACAACTAATAGTAGCATCTATAGTATCTTTATGACAACTAATAGTAGCATCTATAGTATCTTTATGACAACTAATAGTAGCATCTATAGTCTCTTTATGACAACTAATAGTAGCATCTATAGTCTCTTTATGACAACTAATAGTAGCATCTATAGTCTCTTTATGACAACTAATAGTAGCATCTATAGTGTCTTTATGACAACTAATAGTAGCATCTATAGTCTCTTTATGACAACTAATAGTAGCATATATAGTCTCTTTATGACAACTAATAGTAGCATCTATAGTATCTTTATGACAACTAATAGTAGCATTTATAGTATCTTTATGACAACTAATAGTAGCATCTATAGTCTCTTTATGACAACTAATAGTAGCATCTATAGTCTCTTTATGACAACTAATAGTAGCATCTATAGTATCTTTATGACAACTAATAGTAGCATCTATAGTATCTTTATTACAACTGATAGTATTAACTATAGTCTCTTGATGACAAGTAATAGTAGCATCTATAGTCTCTTTATGACAACTAATAGTAGCATCTATAGTATCTTTATTACAACTGATAGTATTAACTATAGTCTCTTGATGACAATAATAGTAGCATCTATAGTCTCTTTATGACAACTAATAGTAGCATCTATAGTGTCTTTATGACAACTAATAGTAGCATCTATAGTATCTTTATTACAACTGATAGTATTAACTATAGTCTCTTGATGACAAGTAATAGTAGCATCTATAGTCTCTTTATGACAACTAATAGTAGCATCTATAGTGTCTTTATGACAACTAATAGTAGCATCTATAGTGTCTTTATGACAACTGATAGTATTAACTATAGTCTCTTGATGACAAGTAATAGTAGCATCTATAGTCTCTTTATGACAACTAATAGTAGCATCTATAGTTATCTTTATTACAACTGATAGTATTAACTATAGTCTCTTGATGACAAGTAATAGTAGCATCTATAGTCTCTTTATGACAACTAATAGTAGCATCTATAGTGTCTTTATGACAACTAATAGTAGCATCTATAGTCTCTTTATGACAACTAATAGTAGCATCTATAGTCTCTTTATGACAACTAATAGTAGCATCTATAGTATCTTTATGACAACTAATAGTAGCATCTATAGTGTCTTTATGACAACTGATAGTATTAACTATAGTCTCTTGATGACAAGTAATAGTAGCATCTATAGTCTCTTTATGACAACTAATAGTAGCATCTATAGTGTCTTTATGACAACTAATAGTAGCATCTATAGTCTCTTTATGACAACTAATAGTAGCATCTATAGTCTCTTTATGACAACTAATAGTAGCATCTATAGTCTCTTTATGACAACTAATAGTAGCATCTATAGTCTCTTTATGACAACTAATAGTAGCATCTATAGTCTCTTTATGACAACTAATAGTAGCATATAGGTCTCTTTATGACAACTAATAGTAGCATCTATAGTATCTTTATGACAACTAATAGTAGCATCTATAGTATCTTTATGACAACTAATAGTAGCATCTATAGTCTCTTTATGACAACTAATAGTAGCATCTATAGTATCTTTATGACAACTAATAGTAGCATCTATAGTATATTAATGACAACTAAAGTAGCATCTATAGTATCTTTATGACAACTAATAGTAGCATCTATAGTATCTTTATGACAACTAATAGTAGCATCTATAGTATCTTTATGACAACTAATAGTAGCATCTATAGTATCTTTATGACAACTAATAGTAGCATCTATAGTCTCTTTATGACAACTAATAGTAGCATCTATAGTCTCTTTATGACAACTAATAGTAGCATCTATAGTCTCTTTATGACAACTAATAGTAGCATCTATAGTGTCTTTATGACAACTAATAGTAGCATCTATAGTCCTTTATGACAACTAATAGTAGCATCTATAGTATCTTTATTACAACTGATAGTATTACTATAGTCTCTAGATGACAAGTAATAGTAGCATCTATAGTTTCTTTATGACAACTAATAGTAGCGTCTATAGTGTCTTTATGACAACTAATAGTAGCATCTATAGTGTCTTTATGACAACTAATAGTATTAACTATAGTCTCTTGATGACAAGTAATAGTAGCATCTATAGTCTCTTTATGACAACTAATAGTAGCATCTATAGTATCTTTATTACAACTGATAGTATTAACTATAGTCTCTTGATGACAAGTAATAGTAGCATCTATAGTCTCTTTATGACAACTAATAGTAGCATCTATAGTGTCTTTATGACAACTAATAGTAGCATCTATAGTCTCTTTATGACAACTAATAGTAGCATCTATAGTGTCTTTATGACAACTAATAGTAGCATCTATAGTGTCTTTATGACAACTAATAGTAGCATCTATAGTATCTTTATTACAACTGATAGTATTAACTATAGTCTCTTGATGACAAGTAATAGTAGCATCTATAGTTTCTTTATGACAACTAATAGTAGCATCTATAGTGTCTTTATGACAACTAATAGTAGCATCTATAGTGTCTTTATTACAACTATAGTATTAACTATAGTCTCTTGATGACAAGTAATAGTAGCATCTATAGTCTCTTTATGACAACTAATAGTAAAAAGTATCCCCGTCATGACAAAGTGCTAATAGTAAAATGGTCTTAGTGACCCTATTATTTTACAGACCTCTTAGCACATGATTTTTGGGGTAATGTAGTCGTATTACGCCCGTGCTGCTTTTACTTTCCCAGTAAAAAATTAAAATCCGGTAACCCATTTAGTCTGGGTGAACCCGGAGCCGTAGGTTGGGATCGAACCCTACCCCTTGTCCGTAGTATCCAGTTCACTTAACCACTGAGTAGCGCGGCTCCTACTAATTTTTAGGGAATTATTAAAACCCAGTGTCCTCGCCAGGATTACTGACAACGCTTGTTGCCGTGGTAAGCCATCGCCTATCGATTGCGCTAATAGTACACTATAAATTCTTTATTACAACTGATAGTATTATCTATAGTCTCTTGATGACAAGTAATAGTAGCATCTATAGTCTCTTTATGACAACTAATAGTAGCATCTATAGTGTCTTTATGACAACTAATAGTAGCATCTATAGTCTCTTTATGACAACTAATAGTAGCATCTATAGTCTCTTTATGACAACTAATAGTAGCATCTATAGTCTTTATGACAACTAATAGTAGCATCTATAGTGTCTTTATGACAACTGATAGTATTAACTATAGTCTCTTGATGACAAGTAATAGTAGCATCTATAGTCTCTTTATGACAACTAATAGTAGCATCTATAGTGTCTTTATGACAACTAATAGTAGCATTATAGTATCTTTATGACAACTAATAGTAGCATCTATAGTCTCTTTATGACAACTAATAGTAGCATCTATAGTATCTTTATGACAACTAATAGTAGCATCTATAGTATCTTTATGACAACTAATAGTAGCATCTATAGTATCTTTATGACAACTAATAGTAGCATCTATAGTCTCTTTATGACAACTAATAGTAGCATCTATAGTCTCTTTATGACAAATAATAGTAGCATCTATAGTATTTAAACAACTAATAGTAGCATCTATAGTCTCTTTATGACAACTAATAGTAGCATCTATAGTCTCTTTATGACAACTAATAGTAGCATCTATAGTCTCTTTATGACAACTAATAGTAGCATCTATAGTCTCTTTATGACAACTAATAGTAGCATCTATAGTGTCTTTATGACAACTAATAGTAGCATCTATAGTCTCTTTATGACAACTAATAGTAGCATCTATAGTCTCTTTATGACAACTAATAGTAGCATCTATAGTATCTTTATGACAACTAAAAGTAGCATTTCTAGTGTCTTTATGACAACTAATAGTAGCATCTATAGTCTTTATGACAACTAATAGTAGCGTCTATAGTAACTTTATGACAACTAATAGTAGCATCTATAGTATATTGATGACAACTAATAGTAGCATCTATAGTATCTTTATTACAACTGATAGTATTAACTATAGTCTCTTGATGACAAGTAATAGTAGCATCTATAGTCTCTTTTGACAACTAATAGTAGCATCTATAGTATCTTTATTACAACTGATAGTATTAACTATAGTCTCTTGATGACAAGTAATAGTAGCATCTATAGTCTCTTTATGACAACTAATAGTAGCATCTATAGTGTCTTATGAAAACTAATAGTAGCATCTATAGTGTCTTTATGACAACTAATAGTAGCATCTATAGTATCTTTATGACAACTGATAGTATTATCTATAGTCTCTTGATGACAACTAATAGTAGCATCTATAGTCTTTATGACAACTAATAGTAGCATCTATAGTGTCTTTATGACAACTAATAGTAGCATCTATAGTATCTTTATGACAACTGATAGTAGCAACTATAGTCTCTTTATGACAACTAATAGTAGCATCTATAGTCTCTTATGACAACTAATAGTAGCATCTATAGTGTCTTTATGACAACTAATAGTAGCATTTATAGTATTTATGACAACTAATAGTAGCATCTATAGTCTCTTTATGACAACTAATAGTAGCATCTATAGTATCTTTATGACAACTAATAGTAGCATCTATAGTATCTTAATGACAACTAATAGTAGCATCTATAGTATCTTTATTACAACTGATAGTATTAACTATAGTCTCTTGATGACAAGTAATAGTAGCATCTATAGTCTCTTTATGACAACTAATAGTAGCATCTATAGTATCTTTATTACAACTGATAGTATTAACTATAGTCTCTTGATGACAAGTAATAGTAGCATCTATAGTCTCTTTATGACAACTAATAGTAGCATCTATAGTGTCTTTATGACAACTAATAGTAGCATCTATAGTGTCTTTATGACAACTAATAGTAGCATCTATAGTATCTTTATGACAACTAATAGTAGCATCTATAGTATCTTTATGACAACTAATAGTAGCATCTATAGTATCTTTATGACAAACTAATATTAGCATCTATAGTCTCTATGACAAATAATAGTAGCATCTATAGTCTCTTTATGACAACTAATAGTAGCATCTATAGTCTCTTTATGACAACTAATAGTAGCATCTATAGTGTCTTTATGACAACTAATAGTAGCATCTATAGTCTCTTTATGACAACTAATAGTAGCATATATGGTCTCTTTATGACAACTAATAGTAGCATCTATAGTATCTTCATGACAACTAATAGTAGCATTTATAGTATATTATGACAACTAATAGTAGCATCTATAGTCTCTTTATGACAACTAATAGTAGCATCTATAGTAACTTTATGACAACTAATAGTAGCATCTATAGTATATTAATGACAACTAATAGTAGCATCTATAGTATCTTTATTACAACTGATAGTATTAACTATAGTCTCTTGATGACAAGTAATAGTAGCATCTATAGTCTCTTTATGACAACTAATAGTAGCATCTATAGTATCTTTATGACAACTAATAGTATTAACTATAGTCTCTTTATGACAACTAATAGTAGCATCTATAGTCTCTTTATGACAACTAATAGTAGCATCTATAGTGTCTTTATGACAACTAATAGTAGCATCTATAGTGTCTTTATGACAACTAATAGTAGCATCTATAGTATCTTTATGACAACTGATAGTATTAACTATAGTCTCTTGATGACAACTAATAGTAGCATCTATAGTGTCTTTATGACAACTAATAGTAGCATCTATAGTGTCTTTATGACAACTAATAGTAGCATCTATAGTATCTTTATTGACAACTGATAGTATTAACTATAGTCTCTTGATGACAAGTAATAGTAGCATCTATAGTCTCTTTATGACAACTAATAGTAGCATCTATAGTGTCTTTATGACAACTAATAGTAGCATTATAGTCTCTTATGACAACTAATAGTAGCATCTATAGTCTCTTTATGACAACTAATAGTAGCATCTATAGTATCTTTATGACAACTAATAGTAGCATCTATAGTATCTTTATGACAACTAATAGTAGCATCTATAGTATCTTTATTACAACTGATAGTATTAACTATAGTCTCTTGATGACAAGTAATAGTAGCATCTATAGTCTCTTTATGACAACTAATAGTAGCATCTATAGTATCTTTATTACAACTGATAGTATTAACTATAGTCTCTTGATGACAAGTAATAGTAGCATCTATAGTCTCTTTATGACAACTAATAGTAGCATCTATAGTGTCTTTATGACAACTAATAGTAGCATCTATAGTCTCTTTATGACAACTAATAGTAGCATCTATAGTATCTTTATGACAACTGATAGTATTAACTATAGTCTCTTGATGACACTAATAGTAGCATCTATAGTCTCTTATGACAACTAATAGTAGCATCTATAGTGTCTTTATGACAACTAATAGTAGCATCTATAGTATCTTTTACAACTGAATATTATCTATAGTCTCTTTATGACAACTAATAGTAGCATCTATAGTCTCTTTATGACAACTAATAGTAGCATCTATAGTATCTTTATTACAACTGATAGTATTAACTATAGTCTCTTGATGACAACTAATAGTAGCATCTATAGTCTCTTTATGACAACTAATAGTAGCATATATAGTCTCTTTATGACAACTAATAGTAGCATCTATAGTATCTTCATGACAACTAAAAGTAGCATTTCTAGTATATTTATGACAACTAATAGTAGCATCTATAGTCTCTTTATGACAACTAATAGTAGCGTCTATAGTAACTTTATGACAACTAATAGTAGCATCTATAGTATATTAATGATAACTAAATCTAGCATTTGTAGTATATTAATGACAACTAATAGTAGCATCTATAGTATCTTTATGACAAATAATAGTAGCATCTATAGTATCTTTATGACAACTAATAGTAGCATCTATAGTATCTTTATGACAAATAATAGTAGCATCTATAGTATCTTTATGACAACTAATAGTAGCATCTATAGTCTCTTTATGACAAACTAATAGTAGCATCTATAGTATCTTTATGACAACTAATAGTAGCATCTATAGTATCTTTATGACAACTATATAGCATCTATAGTCTCTTTATGACAACTAATAGTAGCATCTATAGTATCTTTATGACAACTAATAGTAGCATCTATAGTCTCTTTATGACAACTAATAGTAGCATCTATAGTCTCTTTATGACAACTAATAGTAGCATCTATAGTATCTTTATTGCAACTGATAGTATTAACTATAGTCTCTTGATGACAAGTAATAGTAGCATCTATAGTATCTTTATTACAACTGATAGTATTAACTATAGTCTCTTGATGACAAGTAATAGTAGCATCTATAGTCTCTTTATGACAACTAATAGTAGCATCTATAGTCTCTTTATGACAACTAATAGTAGCATCTATAGTATCTTTATGACAACTAATAGTAGCATCTATAGTGTCTTTATGACAACTGATAGTATTAACTATAGTCTCTTGATGACAAGTAATAGTAGCATCTATAGTCTCTTTATGACAACTAATAGTAGCATCTATAGTGTCTTTATGACAACTAATAGTAGCATCTATAGTCTCTTTATGACAACTAATAGTAGCATCTATAGTCTCTTTATGACAAC
Source organism: Megaustenia siamemsis (assembly GCA_032433765.1). Classification (NCBI taxonomy): domain Eukaryota; kingdom Metazoa; phylum Mollusca; class Gastropoda; order Stylommatophora; family Ariophantidae; genus Megaustenia; species Megaustenia siamemsis. The sequence continues at coordinate 44,213,316 of JAVIAB010000159.1, read as the reverse complement.
TAATAGTAGCATCTATAGTCTCTTTATGACAACTAATAGTAGCATCTATAGTCTCTTTATGACAACTAATAGTAGCATCTATAGTCTCTTTATGACAACTAATAGTAGTATATATGGTCTCTTTATGACAACTAATAGTAGCATCTATAGTATCTTTATGACAACTAATAGTAGCATTTCTAGTATCTTTATGACAACTAATAGTAGCATCTATAGTCTCTTTATGACAACTAATAGTAGCGTCTATAGTCTCTTTATGACAACTAATAGTAGCATCTATAGTATATTAATGATAACTAATAGTAGCATCTATAGTATCTTTATTACAACTGATAGTATTAACTATAGTCTCTTGATGACAAGTAATAGTAGCATCTATAGTCTCTTTATGACAACTAATAGTAGCATCTATAGTATCTTTATGACAACTAATAGTATTAACTATAGTCTCTTGATGACAACTAATAGTAGCATCTATAGTCTCTTTATGACAACTATAGTAGCATCAAAAATAGCATCTATAGTGTCTTTATGACAACTAATAGTAGCATCTATAGTCTCTTTATGACAACTAATAGTAGCATCTATAGTCTCTTTATGACAACTAATAGTAGCATCTATAGTGTCTTTATGACAACTAATAGTAGCATTTATAGTATCTTTATGACAACTAATAGTAGCATCTATAGTCTCTTTATGACAACTAATAGTAGCATCTATAGTATCTTTATGACAACTAATAGTAGCATCTATAGTATCTTTATGACAACTAATAGTAGCATCTATAGTATCTTTATGACAAATAATAGTAGCATCTATAGTATCTTTATGACAACTAATAGTAGCATCTATAGTATCTTTATGACAACTAATAGTAGCATCTATAGTATCTTTATGACAACTAATAGTAGCATCTATAGTCTCTTTATGACAAATAATAGTAGCATCTATAGTCTCTTTATGACAAAAAATAGTAGCATCTATAGTTCTTTATGACAACTAATAGTAGCATCTATAGTCTCTTTATGACAACTAATAGTAGCATCTATAGTGTCTTATGACAACTAATAGTAGCATCTATAGTCTCTTATGACAACTAATAGTAGCATATATAGTCTCTTTATGACAACTAATAGTAGCATCTATAGTATCTTTATGACAACTAATAGTAGCATTTATAGCATTTTATGACAACTAATAGTAGCATCTATAGTCTCTTTATGACAACTAATAGTAGCGTCTATAGTAACTTCATGACAACTAATAGTAGCATCTATAGTATATTAATGACAACTAATAGTAGCATCTATAGTATCTTTATTACAACTAATAGTAGTATTAACTATAGTCTCTTGATGACAAGTAATAGTAGCATCTATAGTCTCTTTTGACAATAATAGTAGCATCTATAGTATCTTTATTACAACTGATAGTATTAACTATAGTCTCTTGATGACAAGTAATAGTAGCATCTATAGTCTCTTTATGACAACTAATAGTAGCATCTATAGTGTCTTTATGACAACTAATAGTAGCATCTATAGTGTCTTTATGACAACTAATAGTAGCATCTATAGTATCTTTATTGACAACTGATAGTATTATCTATAGTCTCTTGATGACAAGTAATAGTAGCATCTATAGTGTCTTTATGACAACTAATAGTAGCATCTATAGTGTCTTTATGACAACTAATAGTAGCATCTATAGTATCTTTATTACAACTGATAGTATGAACTATAGTCTCTAGATGACAAGTAATAGTAGCATCTATAGTTTCTTTATGACAACTAATAGTAGCATCTATAGTGTCTTTATGACAACTAATAGTAGCATTTCTAGTATATTTATGACAACTAATAGTAGCATCTATAGTCTCTTTATGACAACTAATAGTAGCATCTATAGTAACTTTATGACAACTAATAGTAGCATCTATAGTATCTTTATGACAACTAATAGTAGCATCTATAGTATCTTTATGACAACTGATAGTATTAACTATAGTCTCTTGATGACAAGTAATAGTAGCATCTATAGTCTCTTTATGACAACTAATAGTAGCATCTATAGTATCTTTATTACAACTGATAGTATTAACTATAGTCTCTTGATGACAAGTAATAGTAGCATCTATAGTCTCTTTATGACAACTAATAGTAGCATCTATAGTGTCTTTATGACAACTAATAGTAGCATCTATAGTCTTATGACAACTAATAGTAGCATCTATAGTATCTTTATGACAACTAATAGTAGCATCTATAGTATCTTTAATGACAACTAATAGTAGAATCTATAGTATCTTTATGACAAAAATAGTAGCATCTATAGTCTCTTTATGACAAATAATAGTAGCATCTATAGTCTCTTTATGACAACTAATAGTAGCATCTATAGTCTCTTTATGACAACTAATAGTAGCATCTATAGTGTCTTTATGACAACTAATAGTAGCATCTATAGTCTCTTTATGACAACTAATAGTAGCATATATAGTCTCTTTATGACAACTAATAGTAGCATCTATAGTATCTTCATGACAACTAATAGTAGCATTTCTAGTAATTTATGACAACTAATAGTAGCATCTATAGTCTCTTTATGACAACTAATAGTAGCATCTATAGTAACTTTATGACAACTAATAGTAGCATCTATAGTATATTAATGACAACTAATAGTAGCATCTATAGTATCTTTATTACAACTGATAGTATTAACTATAGTCTCTTGATGACAAGTAATAGTAGCATCTATAGTCTCTTTTGACAAATAATAGTAGCATCTATAGTATCTTTATGACAACTATAGTATAACTATAGTCTCTTGATGACAAGTAATAGTAGCATCTATAGTCTCTTTATGACAACTAATAGTAGCATCTATAGTCTCTTTATGACAACTAATAGTAGCATCTATAGTTCTTTATGACAACTAATAGTAGCATCTATAGTATCTTTATTGACAACTATAGTATTAACTATAGTCTCTTATGACAAGTAATAGTAGCATCTATAGTGTCTTTATGACAACTAATAGTAGCATCTATAGTGTCTTTATGACAACTAATAGTAGCATCTATAGTATCTTTATTACAACTGATAGTATTAACTATAGTCTCTTGATGACAAGTAATAGTAGCATCTATAGTCTTTATGACAACTAATAGTAGCATCTATAGTGTCTTTATGACAACTAATAGTAGCATCTATAGTATCTTTATGACAACTAATAGTAGCATCTATAGTCTCTTTATGACAACTAATAGTAGCATCTATAGTATCTTTATGACAACTAATAGTAGCATCTATAGTATATTATGACAACTAATAGTAGCATCTATAGTATCTTTATTACAACTGATAGTATTAACTATAGTCTCTTGATGACAAGTAATAGTAGCATCTATAGTCTCTTTATGACAACTAATAGTAGCATCTATAGTATCTTTATTACAACTGATAGTATTAACTATAGTCTCTTGATGACAAGTAATAGTAGCATCTATAGTCTCTTTATGACAACTAATAGTAGCATCTATAGTGTCTTTATGACAACTAATAGTAGCATCTATAGTGTCTTTATGACAACTAATAGTAGCATCTATAGTATCTTTATGACAACTGATAGTATTAACTATAGTCTCTTGATGACAAGTAATAGTAGCATCTATAGTGTCTTTATGACAACTAATAGTAGCATCTATAGTGTCTTTATGACAACTAATAGTAGCATCTATAGTATCTTTATTACAACTGATAGTATTATCTATAGTCTCTTGATGACAAGTAATAGTAGCATCTATAGTCTCTTTATGACAACTAATAGTAGCATCTATAATTATCTTTATTACAACTGATAGTATTAACTATAGTCTCTTGATGACAAGTAATAGTAGCATCTATAGTCTCTTTATGACAACTAATAGTAGCATATATAGTTCTTTATGACAACTAATAGTAGCATCTATAGTCTCTTTATGACAACTAATAGTAGCATCTATAGTATCTTTATGACAAATAATAGTAGCATCTATAGTCTCTTTATGACAACTAATAGTAGCATCTATAGTAACTTTATGACAACTAATAGTAGCATCTATAGTATCTTAATGAACTAATCTAGCATCTATAGTATATTAATGACAACTAATAGTAGCATCTATAGTATCTTTATGACAACTAATAGTAGCATCTATAGTATCTTTATGACAACTAATAGTAGCATCTATAGTCTCTTTATGACAAATAATAGTAGCATCTATAGTATCTTTATGACAACTAATAGTAGCATCTATAGTATCTTTATGACAACTAATAGTAGCATCTATAGTATCTTTATGACAACTAATAGTAGAATCTATAGTCTCTTTATGACAACTAATAGTAGCATTATAGTATCTTTATGACAACTAATAGTAGCATCTATAGTATCTTTATGACAACTAATAGTAGCATCTATAGTCTCTTTATGACAACTAATAGTAGCATCTATAGTGTCTTTATGACAACTAATAGTAGCATCTATAGTATCTTTATTGACAACTGATAGTATTAACTATAGTCTCTTGATGACAAGTAATAGTAGCATCTATAGTATCTTTATGACAACTAATAGTATTAACTATAGTCTCTTGATGACAACTAATAGTAGCATCTATAGTCTCTTTATGACAACTAATAGTAGCATCTATAGTCTCTTTATGACAACTAATAGTAGCATCTATAGTATCTTTATGACAACTAATAGTAGCATCTATAGTGTCTTTATGACAACTGATAGTATTAACTATAGTCTCTTGATGACAAGTAATAGTAGCATCTATAGTCTCTTTATGACAACTAATAGTAGCATCTATAGTGTCTTTATGACAACTAATAGTAGCATCTATAGTCTCTTTATGACAACTAATAGTAGCATCTATAGTCTCTTTATGACAACTAATAGTAGCATCTATAGTCTCTTTATGACAACTAATAGTAGCATCTATAGTGTCTTTATGACAACTAATAGTAGCATCTATAGTCTCTTTATGACAACTAATAGTAGCATATATAGTCTCTTTATGACAACTAATAGTAGCATCTATAGTATCTTATGACAACTAATAGTAGCATTTCTAGTATCTTTATGACAACTAATAGTAGCATCTAGTCTCTTTATGACAACTAATAGTAGCATCTATAGTCTCTTTATGACAACTAATAGTAGCATCTATAGTATCTAATATAAACTAATAGTAGCATCTATAGTATCTTTATTACAACTGATAGTATTAACTATAGTCTCTTGATGACAAGTAATAGTAGCATCTATAGTCTCTTTATGACAAATAATAGTAGCATCTATAGTATCTTTATTACAACTGATAGTATTAACTATAGTCTCTTATGACAACTAATAGTAGCATCTATAGTCTCTTTATGACAACTAATAGTAGCATCTATAGTGTCTTTATGACAACTAATAGTAGCATCTATAGTGTCTTTATGACAACTAATAGTAGCATCTATAGTATCTTTATGACAACTAATAGTAGCAACTATAGTCTCTTTATGACAACTAATAGTAGCATCTATAGTGTCTTTATGACAACTAATAGTAGCATCTATAGTGTCTTTATGACAACTAATAGTAGCATCTATAGTATCTTTATGACAACTAATAGTAGAACTATAGTCTCTTTATGACAACTAATAGTAGCATCTATAGTCTCTTTATGACAACTAATAGTAGCATCTATAGTGTCTTTATGACAACTAATAGTAGCATTTATAGTATCTTTATGACAACTAATAGTAGCATCTATAGTCTCTTTATGACAACTAATAGTAGCATCTATAGTCTCTTTATGACAACTAATAGTAGCATCTATAGTATCTTTATGACAACTAATAGTAGCATCTATAGTATCTTTATTACAACTGATAGTATAACTATAGTCTCTTGATGACAAGTAATAGTAGCATCTATAGTCTCTTTATGACAACTAATAGTAGCATCTATAGTATCTTTATGACAACTGATAGTATTAACTATAGTCTCTTGATGACAAGTAATAGTAGCATCTATAGTCTCTTTATGACAACTAATAGTAGCATCTATAGTGTCTTTATGACAACTAATAGTAGCATCTATAGTGTCTTTATGACAACTAATAGTAGCATCTATAGTATCTTTATGACAACTGATAGTATTAACTATAGTCTTGATGACAACTAATAGTAGCATCTATAGTGTCTTTATGACAACTAATAGTAGCATCTATAGTGTCTTTATGACAACTAATAGTAGCATCTATAGTATCTTTATTACAACTGATAGTATTAACTATAGTCTCTTGATGACAAGTAATAGTAGCATCTATAGTCTCTTTATGACAACTAATAGTAGCATCTATAGTGTCTTTATGACAACTAATAGTAGCATCTATAGTGTCTTTATTACAACTGATAGTATTAACTATAGTCTCTTGATGACAAGTAATAGTAGCATCTATAGTCTCTTTATGACAACTAATAGTAGCATCTATAATTATCTTTATTACAACTGATAGTATTAACTATAGTCTCTTGATGACAAGTAATAGTAGCATCTATAGTCTCTTTATGACAACTAATAGTAGCATCTATAGTATCTTTATGACAACTAAAAGTAGTAGCATTTATAGTCTCTTTATGACAAATAATAGTAGCATCTATAGTCTCTTTATGACAACTAATAGTAGCATCTATAGTATCTTTATGACAACTAATAGTAGCATCTATAGTATTTATGACAACTAATAGTAGCATCTATAGTATCTTTATGACAACTAATAGTAGCATCTATAGTATCTTTATGACAACTAATAGTAGCATCTATAGTATCTTTATGACAACTAATAGTAGCATCTATAGTATCTTTATGACAAAAAATAGTAGCATCTATAGTATCTTTATGACAACTAATAGTAGCATCTATAGTATCTTTATGACAATAATAGTAGCATCTATAGTATCTTTATGACAACTAATAGTAGCATCTATAGTATCTTTATGACAAATAATAGTAGCATCTATAGTCTCTTTATGACAACTAATAGTAGCATCTATAGTCTCTTTATGACAACTAATAGTAGCATCTATAGTGTCTTTATGACAACTAATAGTAGCATCTATAGTATCTTTATGACAACTGATAGTATTAACTATAGTCTCTTGATGACAAGTAATAGTAGCATCTATAGTCTCTTTATGACAACTAATAGTAGCATCTATAGTATCTTTATACAACTGATAGTATTAACTATAGTCTCTTATGACAACTAATAGTAGCATCTATAGTCTCTTTATGACAACTAATAGTAGCATCTATAGTCTCTTTATGACAACTAATAGTAGCATCTATAGTATCTTTATGACAACTAATAGTAGCATCTATAGTGTCTTTATGACAACTGATAGTATTAACTATAGTCTCTTGATGACAAGTAATAGTAGCATCTATAGTCTCTTTATGACAACTAATAGTAGCATCTATAGTGTCTTTATGACAACTAATAGTAGCATCTATAGTCTCTTATGACAACTAATAGTAGCATCTATAGTCTCTTTATGACAACTAATAGTAGCATCTATAGTCTCTTTATGACAACTAATAGTAGCATCTATAGTCTCTTTATGACAACTAATAGTAGCATCTATAGTCTCTTTATGACAACTAATAGTAGCATCTATAGTCTCTTTATGACAACTAATAGTAGCATCTATAGTATCTTCATGACAACTAAATGTAGCATTTCTAGTATATTTATGACAACTAATAGTAGCATCTATAGTCTCTTTATGACAACTAATAGTAGCGTCTATAGTCTCTTTATGACAACTAATAGTAGCATCTATAGTATATTAATGATAACTAATAGTAGCATCTATAGTATCTTTATTACAACTGATAGTATAAACTAAGTCTCTTGATGACAAGTAATAGTAGCATCTATAGTCTCTTTATGACAACTAATAGTAGCATCTATAGTATCTTTATGACAACTGATAGTATAACTATAGTTCTTTATGACAACTAATAGTAGCATCTATAGTCTCTTTATGACAACTAATAGTAGCATCTATAGTCTCTTGATGACAACTAATAGTAGCATCTATAGTCTCTTTATGACAACTAATAGTAGCATCTATAGTATCTTTATTACAACTGATAGTATTACTATAGTCTCTTGATGACAAGTAATAGTAGCATCTATAGTCTCTTTATGACAACTAATAGTAGCATCTATAGTGTCTTTATGACAACTAATAGTAGCATCTATAGTCTCTTTATGACAACTAATAGTAGCATCTATAGTCTCTTATGACAACTAATAGTAGCATCTATAGATCTTTATGACAACTAATAGTAGCATCTATAGTGTCTTTATGACAACTGATAGTATTAACTATAGTCTCTTGATGACAAGTAATAGTAGCATCTATAGTCTCTTTATGACAACTAATAGTAGCATCTATAGTGTCTTTATGACAACTAATAGTAGCATCTATAGTCTCTTTATGACAACTAATAGTAGCATCTATAGTCTCTTTATGACAACTAATAGTAGCATCTATAGTCTCTTTATGACAACTAATAGTAGCATCTATAGTGTCTTTATGACAACTGATAGTATTAACTATAGTCTCTTGATGACAAGTAATAGTAGCATCTATAGTCTCTTTATGACAACTAATAGTAGCATCTATAGTGTCTTTATGACAACTAATAGTAGCATCTATAGTCTTTATGACAACTAATAGTAGCATCTATAGTCTCTTTATGACAACTAATAGTAGCATCTATAGTCTCTTTATGACAACTAATAGTAGCATCTATAGTATCTTTATGACAACTAATAGTAGCATCTATAGTATCTTTATGACAACTAATAGTAGCATCTATAGTATCTTATGACAAATAATAGTAGCATCTATAGTATCTTTATGACAACTAATAGTAGATCTATAGTATCTTTATGACAACTAATAGTAGCATCTATAGTCTCTTATGACAAATAATAGTAGCATCTATAGTCTCTTTATGACAACTAATAGTAGCATCTATAGTCTCTTTATGACAACTAATAGTAGCATCTATAGTCTCTTTATGACAACTAATAGTAGCATCTATAGTCTCTTTATGACAACTAATAGTAGCATCTATAGTCTCTTTATGACAACTAATAGTAGCATCTATAGTATCTTTATGACAACTAATAGTAGCATCTATAGTATCTTTATGACAACTAATAGTAGCATCTATAGTCTCTTTATGACAACTAATAGTAGCATCTATAGTACTTTATGACAACTAATAGTAGCATCTATAGTATTTATGACAACTAATAGTAGCATCTATAGTATCTTTATGACAACTGATAGTATTAACTATAGTCTCTTGATGACAAGTAATAGTAGCATCTATAGTCTCTTTATGACAACTAATAGTAGCATCTATAGTATCTTTATGACAACTGATAGTATTACTATAGTCTTGATGACAAGTAATAGTAGCATCTATAGTCTCTTTATGACAACTAATAGTAGCATCTATAGTGTCTTTATGACAACTAATAGTAGCATCTATAGTGTCTTTATGACAACTAATAGTAGCATCTATAGTATCTTTATGACAACTGATAGTATTAACTATAGTCTCTTGATGACAAGTAATAGTAGCATCTATAGTTGTCTTTATGACAACTAATAGTAGCATCTATAGTGTCTTTATGACAACTAATAGTAGCATCTATAGTATCTTTATTACAACTGATAGTATTAACTATAGTCTCTTGATGACAAGTAATAGTAGCATCTATAGTTCTTTATGACAACTAATAGTAGCATCTATAGTATCTTTATGACAACTAATAGTAGCATCTATAGTCTCTTTATGACAACTAATAGTAGCATCTATAGTCTCTTTATGACAACTAATAGTAGCATCTATAGTACTTTATGACAACTAATAGTAGCATCTATAGTCTCTTTATGACAACTAATAGTAGCATCTATAGTATCTTTACAACTATAGTATTATAAACTGATAGTATTAACTATAGTCTCTTGATGACAAGTAATAGTAGCATCTATAGTCTCTTTATGACAACTAATAGTAGCATCTATAGTGTCTTTATGACAACTAATAGTAGCATCTATAGTATCTTTATGACAACTAATAGTAGCAACTATAGTCTCTTTATGACAACTAATAGTAGCATCTATAGTCTCTTTATGACAACTAATAGTAGCATCTATAGTGTCTTTATGACAACTAATAGTAGCATTATAGTCTCTTTATGACAACTAATAGTAGCATCTATAGTCTCTTATGACAACTAATAGTAGCATCTATAGTATCTTTATGACAACTAATAGTAGCATCTATAGTATCTTTATGACAACTAATAGTAGCATCTATAGTATCTTTATTAACTAATAGTAGCATCTATAGTCTCTTTATGACAACTAATAGTAGCATCTATAGTCTCTTTATGACAACTAATAGTAGCATCTATAGTATCTTTATGACAACTAATAGTAGCATCTATAGTCTCTTTATGACAACTAATAGTAGCATCTATAGTCTCTTTATGACAACTAATAGTAGCATCTATAGTCTCTTTATGACAACTAATAGTAGCATCTATAGTGTCTTTATGACAACTAATAGTAGCATCTATAGTATCTTTATGACAAACTGATAGTATTAACTATAGTCTCTTTATGACAAGTAATAGTAGCATCTATAGTCTCTTTATGACAACTAATAGTAGCATCTATAGTGTCTTTATGACAACTAATAGTAGCATCTATAGTATCTTTATACAACTGATAGTATTAACTATAGTCTCTTTATGACAACTAATAGTAGCATCTATAGTTCTTTATGACAACTAATAGTAGCATCTATAGTGTCTTTATGACAACTAATAGTAGCATCTATAGTGTCTTTATTACAACTGATAGTATTAACTATAGTCTCTTGATGACAACTAATAGTAGCATCTATAGTCTCTTTATGACAACTAATAGTAGCATCTATAGTATCTTTATGACAACTAATAGTATTAACTATAGTCTCTTGATGACAAGTAATAGTAGCATCTATAGTCTCTTTATGACAACTAATAGTAGCATCTATAGTATCTTTATGACAACTAATAGTAGCATCTATAGTATCTTTATGACAACTAATAGTAGCATCTATAGTCTCTTTATGACAACTAATAGTAGCATCTATAGTAACTTTATGACAACTAATAGTAGCATCTATAGTATTTTATGACAACTAATAGTAGCATCTATAGTATTTATGACAACTAATAGTAGCATCTATAGTATCTTTATGACAAAATATAGCAAAAATAAATAATAGGCATCTATAGTATCTTTATGACAACTAATAGTAGCATCTATAGTATCTTTATGACAACTAATAGTAGCATCTATAGTCTCTTATGACAACTAATAGTAGCATCTATAGTATCTTTATGACAACTAATAGTAGCATCTATAGTCTCTTTATGACAACTAATAGTAGCATCTATAGTATCTTTATGACAACTAATAGTAGCATCTATAGTCTCTTTATGACAACTAATAGTAGCATCTATAGTCTCTTTATGACAACTAATAGTAGCATCTATAGTGTCTTTATGACAACTAATAGTAGCATCTATAGTATCTTTATTGACAACTGATAGTATTAACTATAGTCTCTTGATGACAAAGTAATAGTAGCATCTATAGTCTCTTTATGACAACTAATAGTAGCATCTATAATTATCTTTATTACAACTGATAGTATTACTATAGTCTCTTGATGACAACTAATAGTAGCATCTATAGTCTCTTTATGACAACTAATAGTAGCATCTATAGTCTCTTTATGACAACTAATAGTAGCATCTATAGTATCTTTATGACAACTAATAGTAGCATCTATAGTCTTTATGACAACTGATAGTATTAACTATAGTCTCTTGATGACAAGTAATAGTAGCATCTATAGTCTCTTTATGACAACTAATAGTAGCATCTATAGTCTTTATGACAACTAATAGTAGCATCTATAGTCTCTTTATGACAACTAATAGTAGCATCTATAGTCTCTTTATGACAACTAATAGTAGCATCTATAGTCTCTTTATGACAACTAATAGTAGCATCTATAGTCTCTTTATGACAACTAATAGTAGCATCTATAGTCTCTTTATGACAACTAATAGTAGCATATATAGTCTCTTTATGACAACTAATAGTAGCATCTATAGTATCTTTATGACAACTAATAGTAGCATTTATAGTATCTTTATGACAACTAATAGTAGCATCTATAGTCTCTTTATGACAACTAATAGTAGCATCTATAGTCTCTTGATGACAACTAATAGTAGCATCTATAGTATATTATGACAACTAATAGTAGCATCTATAGTATCTTTATTACAACTAATAGTAGCATCTATAGTCTCTTGATGACAAGTAATAGTAGCATCTATAGTCTCTTTATGACAACTAATAGTAGCATCTATAGTATCTTTATGACAACTAATAGTAGCATCTATAGTCTCTTGATGACAACTAATAGTAGCATCTATAGTCTCTTTATGACAACTAATAGTAGCATCTATAGTCTCTTGATGACAACTAATAGTAGCATCTATAGTCTCTTTATGACAACTAATAGTAGCATCTATAAGTATCTTTATTACAACTGATAGTATTAACATAGTCTCTTATGACAAGTAATAGTAGCATCTATAGTCTCTTTATGACAACTAATAGTAGCATCTATAGTCTTTATGACAACTAATAGTAGCATCTATAGTCTCTTTATGACAACTAATAGTAGCATCTATAGTCTCTTTATGACAACTAATAGTAGCATCTATAGTATCTTTATGACAACTAATAGTAGCATCTATAGTGTCTTTATGACAACTGATAGTATTAACTATAGTCTCTTGATGACAAGTAATAGTAGCATCTATAGTCTCTTTATGACAACTAATAGTAGCATCTATAGTGTCTTTATGACAACTAATAGTAGCATCTATAGTCTCTTTATGACAACTAATAGTAGCTCTATAGTCTCTTATGACAATAATAGTAGCATCTATAGTCTCTTTATGACAACTAATAGTAGCATCTATAGTGTCTTTATGACAACTGATAGTATTAACTATAGTCTCTTGATGACAAGTAATAGTAGCATCTATAGTCTCTTTATGACAACTAATAGTAGCATCTATAGTGTCTTTATGACAACTAATAGTAGCATCTATAGTATCTTTATGACAACTAATAGTAGCATCTATAGTCTCTTTATGACAACTAATAGTAGCATCTATAGTAACTTTATGACAACTAATAGTAGCATCTATAGTATATAATGATAACTAAAAGTAGTATTATAGTATCTTTATGACAACTAATAGTAGCATCTATAGTATCTTTATGACAACTAATAGTAGCATCTATAGTATCTTTATGACAACTAATAGTAGAATCTATAGTATCTTTATGACAAATAATAGTAGCATCTATAGTCTCTTTATGACAAATAATAGTAGCATCTATAGTCTCTTTATGACAACTAATAGTAGCATCTATAGTCTCTTTATGACAACTAATAGTAGCATCTATAGTCTCTTATGACAACTAATAGTAGCATCTATAGTCTCTTTATGACAACTAATAGTAGCATATATGGTCTCTTTATGACAACTAATAGTAGCATCTATAGTATCTTCATGACAACTAAAAGTAGCATTTCTAGTATATTTATGACAACTAATAGTAGCATCTACAGTCTCTTTATGACAACTAATAGTAGCGTCTATAGTAACTTCATGACAACTAATAGTAGCATCTATAGTATATTAATGATAACTAATAGTAGCATCTATAGTATCTTTATTACAACTGATAGTATTAACTATAGTCTCTTGATGACAAGTAATAGTAGCATCTATATTCTCTTTTGACAAATAATAGTAGCATCTATAGTATCTTTATTACAACTGATAGTATTAACTATAGTCTCTTGATGACAAGTAATAGTAGCATCTATAGTCTCTTTATGACAACTAATAGTAGCATCTATAGTGTCTTTATGACAACTAATAGTAGCATCTATAGTGTCTTATGACAACTAATAGTAGCATCTATAGTATCTTTATTGACAACTGATAGTATTAACTATAGTCTCTTGATGACAAGTAATAGTAGCATCTATAGTGCTTTATGACAACTAATAGTAGCATCTATAGTGTCTTTATGACAACTAATAGTAGCATCTATAGTATCTTTATTACAACTGATAGTATTAACTATAGTCTCTAGATGACAAGTAATAGTAGCATCTATAGTTTCTTTATGACAACTAATAGTAGCATCTATAGTGTCTTTATGACAACTAATAGTAGCATTTCTATAGTATCTTATGACAACTAATAGTAGCATCTATAGTCTCTTTATGACAACTAATAGTAGCATCTATAGTAACTTTATGACAACTAATAGTAGCATCTATAGTATCTTTATGACAACTAATAGTAGCATCTATAGTATCTTTATTACAACTGATAGTATTAACTATAGTCTCTTGATGACAAGTAATAGTAGCATCTATATTCTCTTTATGACAACTAATAGTAGCATCTATAGTATCTTTATACAACTGATAGTATTAACTATAGTCTCTTGATGACAAGAATAATAGTAGCATCTATAGTCTCTTTATGACAACTAATAGTAGCATCTATAGTGTCTTTATGACAACTAATAGTAGCATCTATAGTCTCTTTATGACAACTAATAGTAGCATCTATAGTCTCTTATGACAACTAATAGTAGCATCTATAGTATCTTTATGACAACTAATAGTAGCATCTATAGTGTCTTTATGACAACTGATAGTATTAACTATAGTCTCTTGATGACAAGTAATAGTAGCATCTATAGTCTCTTTATGACAACTAATAGTAGCATCTATAGTGTCTTTATGACAACTAATAGTAGCATCTATAGTCTCTTTATGACAACTAATAGTAGCTTCTATAGTTCTCTTTATGACAACTAATAGTAGCATCTATAGTCTCTTTATGACAACTAATAGTAGCATCTATAGGTCTTTATGACAACTGATAGTATTAACTATAGTCTCTTGATGACAAGTAATAGTAGCATCTATAGTCTCTTTATGACAACTAATAGTAGCATCTATAGTGTCTTTATGACAACTAATAGTAGCATTCTAGTCTCTTTATGACAACTAATAGTAGCATCTATAGTCTCTTTATGACAACTAATAGTAGCATCTATAGTATCTTTATGACAACTAATAGTAGCATCTATAGTTTTATGACAACTAATAGTAGCATCTATAGTATCTTATGACAACTAATAGTAGCATCTATAGTATCTTTATGACAACTAATAGTAGAATCTATAGTATCTTTATGACAAATAATAGTAGCATCTATAGTCTCTTTATGACAACTAATAGTAGCATCTATAGTCTCTTTATGACAATAATAGTAGCATCTATAGTCTCTTTATGACAACTAATAGTAGCATCTATAGTTCTTTATGACAACTAATAGTAGCATCTATAGTCTCTTATGACAACTAATAGTAGCATCTATAGTCTCTTTATGACAACTAATAGTAGCATCTATAGTATCTTTATGACAACTAATAGTAGCATTTATAGTATCTTTATGACAACTAATAGTAGCATCTATAGTCTCTTTATGACAACTAATAGTAGCATCTATAGTAACTTATGACAACTAATAGTAGCATCTATAGTATCTTTAATGACAACTAATAGTAGCATCTATAGTATCTTTATTACAACTGATAGTATTAACTATAGTCTCTTGATGACAAGTAATAGTAGCATCTATAGTCTCTTTATGACAACTAATAGTAGCATCTATAGTATCTTTATTACAACTGATAGTATTAACTATAGTCTCTTGATGACAACTAATAGTAGCATCTATAGTCTCTTATGACAACTAATAGTAGCATCTATAGTGTCTTTATGACAACTAATAGTAGCATCTATAGGTCTTTATGACAACTAATAGTAGCATCTATAGTATCTTTATGACAACTAATAGTATTAACTATAGTCTCTTTATGACAACTAATAGTAGCATCTATAGTGTCTTATGACAACTAATAGTAGCATCTATAGTGTCTTTATGACAACTAATAGTAGCATCTATAGTATCTTTATGACAACTAATAGTAGCATCTATAGTATCTTTATGACAACTGATAGTATAACTATAGTCTCTTTATGACAACTAATAGTAGCATCTATAGTCTCTTTATGACAACTAATAGTAGCATCTATAGTGTCTTATGACAACTAATAGTAGCATCTATAGTATCTTTATTACAACTGTAGTATTAACTATAGTCTCTAGATGACAAGTAATAGTAGCATCTATAGTCTCTTTATGACAACTAATAGTAGCATCTATAGTGTCTTTATGACAACTAATAGTAGCATCTATAGTGTCTTTATACAACTGATAGTATTAACTATAGTCTCTTGATGACAAGTAATAGTAGCATCTATAGTCTCTTTATGACAACTAATAGTAGCATCTATAGTATCTTTATTACAACTGATAGTATTAACTATAGTCTCTTGATGACAAGTAATAGTAGCATCTATAGTCTCTTTATGACAACTAATAGTAGCATCTATAGTGTCTTTATGACAACTAATAGTAGCATCTATAGTCTCTTTATGACAACTAATAGTAGCATCTATAGTCTCTTATGACAACTAATAGTAGCATCTATAGTCTCTTTATGACAACTAATAGTAGCATCTATAGTGTCTTTATGACAACTGATAGTATTAACTATAGTCTCTTGATGACAAGTAATAGTAGCATCTATAGTCTCTTTATGACAACTAATAGTAGCATCTATAGTGTCTTTATGACAACTAATAGTAGCATCTATAGTCTCTTTATGACAACTAATAGTAGCTCTATAGTCTCTTTATGACAACTAATAGTAGCATCTATAGTCTCTTTATGACAACTAATAGTAGCATCTATAGTCTCTTTATGACAACTAATAGTAGCATCTATAGTCTCTTTTATGACAACTAATAGTAGCATCTATAGTCTCTTTATGACAACTAATAGTAGCATCTATAGTATCTTTATGACAACTAATAGTAGCATTTATAGTATTTATGACAACTAATAGTAGCATCTATAGTCTCTTTATGACAACTAATAGTAGCGTCTATAGTACTTTATGACAACTAATAGTAGCATCTATAGTCTCTTAATGACAACTAATAGTAGCATTATAGTATCTTTATGACAACTAATAGTAGCATCTATAGTATCTTTATATGACAACTAATAGTAGCATCTATAGTATCTTTATGACAACTAATAGTAGCATCTATAGTCTCTTATGACAACTAATAGTAGCATCTATAGTCTCTTTATGACAACTAATAGTAGCATCTATAGT